>OX579651.1:4836940-5344483 GCA_951230895.1 Carpatolechia fugitivella
GTGTATTTAATTCTTGCCAAAACAAAACTAGTTTGGCTTTATTATAATGTTCACGGAGGAAGTTTTTGCCTTTTTTTTATTACTTATTGTTTTGTGCAAATGCAGAAAATCCTAATGTCTTTGCTTAGTGTTTCCTTGTTTAATTGTAATTACTAGTTATGAAGTGATTATATAGGTATAATTTATTCTCCTAACATGTATAAACTTATACACGTTGTTACAAAAAAACCCGTAAATTTTGTATGGAGACCATCTACATTTTGTATGGGAATGCGATTTTTTTAAATCGTTTTTCGACCTATGTTCTTTGGGGAAAGTTGTTCAGTTTTACGAGATTCACACCCTTTCGGCTTTATTTGTAGTTTAGTAACACCTGGTATATTTAACTGACATTGAATAAAGACGCTATCAATACAATATTAATGTAAGTTAGACTTTGTAGGCATCTATTAATTTCGTAGATGTATTTACGAGTATTTATATATATTTCTCAGAAACAAGAAATAAGATGGTAATAGAAAATTGTTCATTGAATGAAGTATGTTTCAACTAAGAAATCAGTGCAAGTTCCATCAAAGTCGGTTTAATAATTTACAAATAAACGACCACTACTGACTAGATTTAATAAAAGGAAAAGTTTTTTTTAAATAAAGTAGTTTTTAAAAGCTAAATCACAGAATAGATAATTCCCTAGCTAAATAAAATTCAGTCGGAAGTTGTTTGACGTACTATGGTCTATTTTGTTGTAACATATCCAGGTAATGGTTTACTAGTTAAGTAGTAATGGTTAACTTTTCCTTTATTATTTTAATAGAAAATTATAAATATAATATATATATTTATTAATGAAAATTATTATAAACTACCCGCGGCTACGGTTGCGTTGTGTAAGATTTTTCCGTGGGATTAAGATTTTTTCCCGTAAAAAGTATCCTATGTGTTAATACAGATTACAGACTATCTTCTTTCCAAATTTCATCCAAATCCGTTGAGTATTTTAAGCGTGAAGGTGGAACAATCATCTAAACATCTTAACACCCATAATATATATTTTCACATTTATGATATAAAATATAATAAGTGTGACATAGTATTACTGTGATAACATCGGTATTTTTATAATTAAAAATAATTTTTTAGAGGATTAAGTCAGTCTGCCTGCCTATTTGTCTATCTGTCATTGATCTGTCATTAGATCTGTCGAGAAGACTCTTTAATAAAAAAAAAAAATGACTAATTTTCGAAATAAAAAATATAGCAATTAAAATCAACGTTCTCGTACACTCGTAAAGTAAATCAAAACTTATACTCTACTTCCCGTTAACCCAGCAATGCAAGCACAAGTAAGGACAAAAAAATGGTATATTGTCATGTAATTGAATGACTGGAAGAAAATGATCTTATCGTGGGTCATGATTCAATTTGATCGAGTGTATAGGTTAGGTAGTACATAATCCTCAGAGCGGCAGTAGACTCGCACTTGGACGCTTTTTGTTTTTACAAATCCTTCCTGATTCAAAAAGTTACTTTATACGAGTAAATTGTTTTAATTGAAAATATGTAGGATAAATTATATTTAAAGTTTTAAAAACTTCAGCTTTGTTATAAGCAGTGATTTTCAGTTAAAAGGTTAATTACTTTACGGCTTCTTGCGAAGTTCTATATTAGGTAATGATCTAAAGTATAATGAAAATTAAAAACTAAGCTTATAAAAATAAAATTTAACCTTTTTAGCATTTTTTTCATGTCTCCGAATGTTGCTACACTAAGCTGACCTAACTAATAATTTTCAATATATGTAATTAAACATGACACGTTTATAATAAACTGCAAAACTTAAGCCGATCATGTCTCGAGATGTATCTAATTTCATTTTATTCTTGATTGTTATAATTACAGTAGGAAGTGATAATTAGCAAAGTATAGACCTTGCTAACATAGGTGTACGTACATGAACATAATAAATAATAATTGTGTCAGGTTTCTAATATCCAAAAGTCGCACATGTTCGTCTAAAAAGAAAACCTATCCTTTTCAACAATACCGGTTTTGTACGATTTGAGGTTATTTTTTTTATTGTGTCATCATGGTGCCTTTTTTCTGTCAACGTCAGGTCTATCCCGCTGTATCAGGATATGTCCTAAATAATTTCTTAGAGTGCAAACATCCAACAGACCAATCCACAAACACGACACGTATTTTTGATACATTTTACTTTTCAAAACAGTGGTAGGCAACTCTACAATGTAAAGGACCGGAAATATTGTGTAACCTCTAAAGGGTAAATTATTTTGCCACTTTTAATTGAACGAAGTCAAGTCGGATATTTTTCATGAACCGTGAAGGGTGTTAAGGCCATTTCACATTATGAAAGTAGAGTAGGAAAAGTAGTATGTCGAGCTATGTCCTTGCGTGAACTATATAGAAGAGTGTAAAAGGTGGCTTATTTCGATCAAATAAGTTTTTGGCCTGATTGCAAGTTATCCTTCGTATTTAATACAAACGTCTTTTTATAGCAACTTGTATTAAATTGGCAAGACTTCTCAGTTTACTTTTTTCTGCACAATTATGTAAATACAATCAATATTTACATGCCGTAAATTATGTAAAAATAGTTTGAACAATGACCATATATTTTCAGAATCTTCATAACCAAGATTTTAAATCTTATTGACTAATAGTCGTGTATATTCCCTACATTTCTAAAATAAGCTATAGATATATTTTAATTTTATTTCTTTTTAAATGGAATATAGCAGGATTAAATTATATACGGGTCTAGACGAATCTTATTCTTATTTTTTATGCACTTGTAAATAATAAAATTAAATAGTCAAATAATAACATACCTGAAACTCTTTCAGCCAGCATCCAATATTTGTTGATTATTGTCGTCCAGTTGCTGTCCGAGTAGTAATCGTCTATCGCAATTTTGACGAAGCCCGACATTTTGACAGTTTTCGGTTAACTTAGCACTAATATTTGAGTACCACTGCACTGTCACTCTCACTCAAAGTCTTCTGATGAACAAACAGTCTATGCACGACACGGGGTAACAATTTGCTTGTAGCAAGCTGTCACCTGTAACAACCAGAAAATATATATTAGAATGTTTATTATATGTTAACACTATATTAAACTATGAAAATTAAAGTAAATTTATCTATGTTATTTAATATTATTTTTATTATAATTATTGTTAAGTATTTTTAATCACTTGCTATCTAATAAAAACAATAGCATATTTTATGTAAGTATACCTTTAAGTGCAAAGAAAACTTTTTAAACATTTTGAAATCATCGTCACTTTAAAATATTTTAATATTGTTTAAAATAGATTTAAAAAAATAATTGATGCAAATTTCACAAACGACTGTACCCTACAAAACTTTAAATAAAACTGGCACCTACCGAATTTTTATAAACGAACTTGACATTTTTATTTAAAACAAATTCTTTACACCGTAAGACATCGTGCACATCTCATTTCTACGAATGAAAGTGAAAACCTGACCGTAAGCTTACGCGAAAGTGCGCGAGCGCACCGCAGTTCGAAACACAATTGAATTGCCCGCGCAAAATCCACCAATCAGGACCGGTTCCGCCCTCCTACTACCACAAGGACGTAAGCCGAGATTGCGCCAGCTCAAATAACACTCTAGTACCAACGCAAAAAGCTGATTTTGCAATGTTACAAACAAGCTTGACCAGTTTAAAGTCTCAGCGTGTTTTCAACTACGTAGCGATTGAGATGAACGTTCCGATTTTGAAAATGATATTTTTGGCTATCGTAAGATTATGTCATTTTTTGTTATAATTTTAAGTTTGTTACTTGATAACCTGTAGTACTTAGTCATTTTGTTTTTATTTATGAGAATGGTTATGGTTTTATGAAATGAAATGGAATTAATAGTTTATTAACTTTTGGATGTTACATATCTTAGTTTCGTCATTGAATGAATGACTGATCACATATCGTATTTGTTGCTCGTCTAAAGCCACTGCCTAATGCTCATCCACGTACATATTTATTTCCGTGTGCCCATCGTAAATTAATAACATTTTAATTTTTAACATAAGATAATTATAAAAAAATATGTAGGAATTTTAGAATTGTGTCTATTAATTTCTAAAACCAATCATTGATTGTGTCCATAAAAGTTTATTCAATAAATGAATAAGTACCTAATTATTTAGCAAATACCCAATAAATAAAAAAAAAAAAAACAGTAATAAGATAATGGTTTTAGAATATGGTAATTAAACATATGAATAATATTTTTTATGTAAAAGTATGAAATTAAAATAAGCCCATAAGATACAACAGCTAGGCTGTAGGTTCAATGTGCCTCATTATTTGTGCCACACACTCAATCACTCTACACGAGAGTTAGATTTGGAAACGTATCTTCAGACCTTTATACTGTTGTAGTACTTATATTGTGTAATCAACTAAAAATACATTGATTACTAACAAATTCATATAGAACAAAAGCATTGAATAATTATCCTATTAAATTATGTTTTTTGCATTCATACTCGGTGTTGTGGATGTATTGGATATTATGAGGTGTTTATTGAAAATAACAACTGATTTATGGGAGGCATGCAAATGCACTACCGCTTTTCTTCCTGGACAAGTAATAAAGCCGATTAAGAAAAATGAGGATTGTATTTAGTAATTATAAAGCAAACGTTAAAAAAAAACAACGTCATAATTTTTGAATTGTTGTTTTTAGTTATAAATGCGTCCCGGAGGAGCTCGAGTCTAAAATACCTTTAATTGCAAAGTAGGTCTTAGAAATGTAAGCGACTAAGTTCGGTCCAGAGTGCCCCGTAAAATTGAGCTATAATGATTGGTGTCGTGAGTCTGTTATTTTTAATCTATAAACCTGATATTCCAACCTATAATTAAATAACCTGTAATAAAATTTTATTCACACGGATCTTAAATTGAGAATATTAATGTAACTATTAGCATAGAATCACATTGTTTTTTGTTTTTACCTGTTATGCTTACACGCACTTTTGTAATAGGCCATATTGTAAAATAATTAAAGGAAAAAGGATTTAAAAGGATGGTGTTACATAACTATTTTATTCAAATTACCTAATATGTGAATGACCGTGAATTGTCATTGAATTTATTGCAAATTTAAAAGAATTCCCCAAAAACAAGTTTCTGTATTATTATTTGGTATGTTATTGCTTTTGGAGCGGTGGTTTAGGCCGGCCTGAGAAAGGAATTTCGACCTTATGCGCATATTTTAATAACAGGTCCATCGTAACACCTGTTTGGCATGACGTCGACCTTTACATATTATTAAACAAAACCCCCACGTCATAGATAACAATATCAATAAAATTTATTTATCTGTTTATTTGTTTTTTCTTTATATTTTCAACTAAACCAAACCAATTGATTTTATTTTTTTAAAGTCACAATTTTCATAAAAGCTCAAAGGTAGATTTAGGCAAAATGAAATCCATCATAAAGTTTTATTTAAATTATTAGAGATAAAAAAGAATACGGTATGCCGAGATGAATCCAAAGAATCTTGACTACGTGCATAGCGTGTTAATATTTTAGTTCTCTCAAGCGGACGAAGAGGTCAGCACTTGTGTGCTTTCACTGCTGACTTGCAAATAGGAACTTGAACTAAATTCAACAAAGTCAATGTCAATATGATTAAATAACTATTTCGTGGCAGTATTAATTTTCAGCAGAGTAATTTTTGATTCATCTGTTATAATTTGCAAGGTTGATTTTGCAAGGATTTCGTTATAGTTTTGTGCACTAATTTGTATTAAATAAAAAAAGTACTACTAGCTTTTGTTGTTTTGTTTTTTTGTTTAATCATGTCTCGATCAGGCCCTAATCGTTAGACTTTGGCTAAATGCAGAGTCAAATTCGGTGTACATTGCTGTGTTTGGATCGGACTTGGGGCTGTAAATTAGTATTGCAACAGCAAATGACTAGTTAGCATTCTTTTGCAGACAAAATGTAAAGCGGCTATTTGTCGATCACTCGGAATAGTCGAGCGTAGCGTTTTTCACGATTTTTTCTTATGTTGGTCCGAAGTAGTTTGCATCGACGTCTATTTTAATTTATAATTATTTTTTTAATCAAAGCTTTTACAAGTCCGCGCCCGCTATATTACCACTCTGGTAGATATGGCGATTTGTCCGTTAAAAAAAATCGAAGCTTACATCTGAGGTACACACTAAACAAAACTATCTTCGCCAACCTACGAGAGTACGAGAGTATTGACACGAGACATCCCAGTACGTCTAAGGTATCGAACTACTTTTTATTTTATTTTATATATCCAAACTTCTTAATTTCTGCTATCGAACTTTAAAAGAATTTTTGCTCTATCTTTAAAATTGACCGATTTATAAAGGTTTAAAATTCAAGATTAGACAGAGAGGCACATACCCACTTGTGACGTCATTTGTTAGTAACGGCATATAATCTCCATCCAAAAAATAGTTTTTGAAAGAGACAGACATATTGAAACTTTAAAAAATCACTGTAAATTAGTTTTTCAACCGATTCTGTTTTTTTTCTTCGCGAATCGCCAGCTACTAATGTATATTCTATAAATAATTCATAAAATATGGTAAATTTAGGAACAGTCCGATCCCCTAAAGCTGAAGCTCTGGGGGCCGTTTCACGAATCTACAAGTTACAATTTACAAGTACAATTCGATGTATATTGCGTAGACAATGAGATAAAACTTTAAGAGCTTACAGTTTAGGCGAATTGGCTACGCAATGAATATCAAATTGTAACTTGTTACTTGTAAATTGTTGCCCTGTGAAACGGGGCCCAAATTTATACTGCGAAAACCCAATACTCGTAAAACCCACTCTATTACCGGATTCTATTATTTTGTGTTGTGAATCAAGTTTTAAATTTTATTGTAGGTGTATTGGCGGGTGGTCAAAGTACGACTCATTAATTTATTCTGGGTTTTCTAGAAAATTTCTCTTACGAAGATATTTTGACTACATGAATTTGAGATCAGAATGGATGGATGAATGAATGATTAATGTACTATATTGCACATTCATGAAATGCTATTGTACGTGACAAAATCTCATCGGGTATTATTAGCTCATTTATGAAAACATATTAGATAATTTTTTTAGAAAGACATTTACGTTCATTATTTCTGATATCAGGGTAGGTCATCAACCTTACAAGGCAGACCGGTTGCACCCGCGTGCGTTTTTAATTGTATTGTTCCCTTGGAAAGTTTTGTTTTCTTGATTTAGTCACAAATATACTTTATAATTTTTGTAATAGTACTAATATCAGTAACATAATAACACGCGTGTTTCAAAAAGGACTTGAATTAAAAATAAAACACGTCACTAAGATACTTATCAGTTCGACCTTGCTAAAACTAGACCCAATGAACTTTTAGTCTAAAACTTGACCAAGTGTGTCAAGTTTAGCGCAGCACAGTTCAGCGTTACTCCTCTGGCCGGCTTATGTAAAGGCTCGTGGTGCGTATATCCGAAATATGCAACCTTAACCTGAATGGAGTTTAATAGTCATATTAACATTGGAATAGCCAGCATAATATTGACATGGCATTTCACAACGCGTTAGGAAAGGCGACCTTGCGCGTTTCGGCAAATCGTGGAATCGTCAGCGCTTTATTAAAACTGAAGGTTAGTAGGTTTTTACTCTAAGGTGTGTCTGTTTGCTTGGCTTTTATATATTTCAGAATCATGTTTGTGTACATAACCTATAAATTCATTAGTCATAAGCCAAAATAAGTCGTCTGATGGACAAAAGCACGCCAAGGATTAGAATTGCCAATAGCCGCACTGAATGTTTTTTTTTTTCAAAAAAGAAAATGGCTCTCGAAAGTGTATAGTAGAAACTAAAGGAAAGTTCATTGGCCAGACAGATTGAAGAGACAGATCGAGGTTTGACAAAAAGCGTCTTCCGAAATATCAAGCCAGTATTTTTATTTTTAGGACAGCACTGCGTTTCAGATAAATCTAGATGTTTTATTGTATGTATATTTTTATGTTAAGTTTTTATCAGATTGTACTCACTAGCGGTCCGCGCGCGGCTTCGCTCGCGTTATGTAAGATTTTCCCGTGGGAATAAGACTTTTTCCCGTGAAAAGTATTCTATGTGTTAATCCAGATTACAAGCTATCTCCATTTAAAATTTAATCCAAATCCGTAGAGTACTTTAAGCGTGAACGTAGAACAAACATCTAAACATCCAAATATATTTTCACATTTATAACATTAGTGTGATGAATAAATTACAATGCTGATAGGTTGAGGGCCGATTGCTACCGCCATCAATTTGATAGCGTAACCAAATGTAGTATTTAAATTTAAAAGTGCCCATCCAAAGAGTTGATGTAAGTGAAAATGGCGTGTTAACACTTAAAGTGAACATTTAGTTGTTTCAATTGTGCATTTGAATCAGAAAAACTATAATAATAAATGAAAAGTGTGAAATTTAAACAATAGATGCGTATTTAGCTTCGTTATAGTTCGTATAGCATTGAGGATTAGCTTAAGCAATGGAAGGCAAAGAGATTGAGTAGTTCAATCCACGCTACTGATAGATTTTTTTTTATGGTCAATCTTCCGCGATATTTAGGATTGTCGTAATTTTTGCTCTGTAAGCAAAGGCACTTATGTACTTAACTTTATACATATATTCTTCATTGACACCATTCACTATTTAAAAGAACACATTTTTCAACATTTTTTTTACATTAGTTCAGTCTAAACCTAAATAATCTTTATTCAGGTACCAAATAAAAAACAAAACAACTAGGTATTAAAATCACAGATTTTTTTACAATTGGTTGAGTCAATTAGGCGACCTTATTGCTTAGGTAGCAATTTCTTCATGGCAACCTTTCAAATACATATACACAAGAGTTCAAAGGAATAACGCAGAATTGTTTTTTAACCCTTTAACTTATTTCAACCCCAAATAAATAAATAGATGAGCATAGTCCTCATCATAACTTTAGAACAAGAATATTCACAACGTCCAGTTGTAATAGTATCAATTATTGCTTTCAGGTTTAAATAGTACCTGCTGTGCGTGCGCAACAAAATAGTCAGTAAAACCATAGACTTAGAAATTTTTGCTTTATGAGTAAAACACTCTATTTACCTATATTCAATGTATCAAGGAGGTTCAATTGATTTTAAATATTATTATATATCTATATTTTATTATACAATTTTATTAAAGCTGAAAGATGTCGCAGCTAGTCAAAGGCCCTTAAGAATCTACAGCTTAATAATGCGTCGAAATAGGTACTGTAGGTTATATGAATAAGAATTACGACGTATCTAACTATCTACCCGTAATCTCTGTACAGATATGATTTACGATACTTGTGCTAAAAGTCTACGAGGTGAATTTTAATGTATAATTATACTCGTAAGAACACAAGGTAGTTTCTGTGTTGCAAGAATAATGTACCAGAAATACAACATTAATTTAAAATAAGTAAACGTTGTAAAGATATTAAAAATATAGTATTTTGTAGCGGTGGTAAGATGAAAACTAGTGGCTCTGTGAGATTTTTTTTCGAAATGGCTGATTTACTATTTTTTACATTTTCAACCCTATTAACACCGTAATTTTTTAAAATTTCCAAAAACTGACTCCACAAAGAAATCCTATATATTTATCGAACCTGTTTACAAATTTTCACGAGAATCAGTTGAGAAACGCGGCTTAAAGGAACAAACAGACCGATAGATGATACAAATGCAATTTCAGCCAAGCTGAAACGGAGACCCTTCGTGCTCGCTCGCTCAAAAAGAACAATTTTTGTTTTAAACTATACATATTATTATTTATATTCATGTCAACGTAGACTTTTGATACTTTTATCGGTTTCACAACACAATAATAACAACTATTATAATTTACCCATGTGCGTTATATTCCGTGAACTGAACAAATTATGCACTTAAATTCCATTATCTATGCTATTCAAACAAAACAGGACATAATCATAGTCTTGCTGTGAACGGAGACTCATGACTCGCATGTTCATAATTACCAAATATCATAGAACAGAATTTATAACTTAAAACTCGCACTTTGAGTGTCACAATTCAATGTTAAAACACTTAAACACAGATTCAAGTATGTTTTGAAACTATGTAACTTAAAACAATTTTGTAGTTTTTGTAAATATCATAAACGTAGGTCTGTATAAGTTCAATATTCTTGTAAGATTTAAACACAATAAATAATTAAATATATTAAATTATATATTATTCTGTTCCTTTAAAAAATATGTCGATAATATGTAGTGATTTTAATATGTCATTTTTTACAATAGATCGCATTTTTTGTCGTCTTTTAACACGTTTCTCCAAAAAAGTTGTCACCTGCAATGGCCTTATTTAATAATTAGTAAGTTCAATTAATTATAAGCGCAATGACAAAAAAATTAACGCTGGGTTATGAACCTAGTCGTTTTTTTTCAACTTTATTTCACCTCGGGTACTCCTGCGCTCAGTAGGGTTGACAAAACCAAAAATCGAATGGAAAATAAAACGTAATAATACAAATAGATAAATAATATTATATTCACTCAAAAACGCAACAAAAAAATCAATGAAGCTACATTGTTAAACTTTGTTTTTTTTAGTTGAATCCTTCAAAGCAACGGTTTTGGCCCTTTGATTTCTAAAATAGCAAAGCAGGGAAGAGTAAATATTAATACAAAATACTAGAAATAAAGACAAGTTGGTTGCTTATGTCAGCCGACTAAATAAAATTTGTAATTCTTTTAAAGGCAATTGTATACGCTATTACAATAAGGTTCCTAGTGATATTAAAAACTTGCCTTTAGACAAGTTTAAAATAATTATAAAACAGAAATTGTATAAAAAAGGTTACTATAGGATATCTGATTACTTAGAAGACAGATGTCCATGGGAATAGATTGTTTGAGTAGCAGGCTTTTTCGATATATAATAAGCATTAATTTTGTAATTGACAATATTTTATTTAAAAAAGGAAACGCAAAAGATGCGACGACTGTGGAGTTTCTTCGGTGAGCTCTTCTCCACAGATTCCGCCATTGTGTTAGTGAACTCACCCAAAAAAATGTAATGACGGATCTAAGTGATGTAATAACATCCTATGGAAATAAATTATTTTGACTTTGACTTTGAAGAGTAAAATATTAATTGACTTTTGACAGAGGTAATTTATTGACAGCTTAGCAATTAATTAATGAAACTAGACAGAAATAGCATAACTAATTGCAACGATTGAATGAATGGGTTTTGGTAAAAATCATTTTGGCAAAAATCTTTTTCGGGTAAATCCGAAAGTTTTATGTACAGTAATGATACCCATAAGTGTTGCTACTCAATATTGCAAAATGTCTCATGCTTCGTTCGGTACTAATGATGGTCATATTACGACAAATCATCTTAATGTGAAACCTGCCTGGTCTTTGGCGTAGGTAATGATGATGAAGATATTTGTGGGAGATAGTAAGCAAGGACGTGCAGTAAATGTAATAAGAGTGGAAATGCTCCCGATCTCTCGAAGATTATCCCCTATTTGAGGTAGTACTTCTGTAAGCTATGCATTATTCAAACTTAATAAAAACAAAAAGAAAACTACTCAACCCATTTAAAATAGCTTTATTCAAATAAAATAAAGATTTAATGGTCCTCTTAAAAAAGAAAAAAACAAGATAAATAAATAAAAAATTAAAGTTTCATCTTCTCATCATCATTATATTCTTATCAGCAGCGGTTAGCGCCTTCTTCGTTTGACAACCCTATTAAAAAACTAAACCGATAATTTTAAAATGAATATTTATAGCTGAAATCAAATATGTTCTAATCTTTTTCTTTTGTTTTTTATTTTAATTAAAGTGTGACGTAAGTTACAGAAATAAAAAGTTGATAGAGCTATTTGGCATTTATACACACCTGAATAAGGCTAGCAAATATAATTGAAGCTTATTAAAATAGATC
Organism: Carpatolechia fugitivella; assembly: GCA_951230895.1. Taxonomy (NCBI): domain Eukaryota; kingdom Metazoa; phylum Arthropoda; class Insecta; order Lepidoptera; family Gelechiidae; genus Carpatolechia; species Carpatolechia fugitivella. The sequence continues at coordinate 4,848,960 of OX579651.1, forward strand.
AAATCGGCTATTGAAATTAAGTCTTTGTAGACCGCAGTCCAGTTTACCTACATCGGAAAGAGTTTAAATGAAAGTATTTTTTTTAACTTCATAGCAGCTGGACCGATTTTACGAACTTTTAAAACTATTAAAAGATTGGAAAATTTCACAAAAATAAAATTTGTAAAGAAAAATAATTTTAATAATTTATAAAGCGTAAACGCGATCACTACGCGACGTGATCTGTAACAATAATAATCTGTTTAAAAAATCTATTATTTTCTCCTACATAAGATTTAACTGCGCACTCACACTATAACGGAAGAACAGCGTTGTGACGTACCTCGTGTCGTCGCAATATTATGCTGAGTGGGCCCTACATTCAGGGGCGCAGTACATCAGCGATAGCATATTTTTTTTGTTTTTGTTGTCTCCCTCTTTATTATATACATTCTTTTGTTTTTGTTGTTCTTGTACTGTATCTTTGAATAAACAGTTCATCTATCTATCTATCTATTCTGAGGCGATGTTAAGTTCGCAGGGTCCGGTCAGCTAGACTTTAAAATAAAAAATACATTGTTCATTAATTTGAGCATCGACCTCAAAAGATTTTCGTTATTTAACTTATACTTTAAGGATACAATAAAGATTTCACGTTGTTATGTTATTAATTAAATGAACCATGAAGTGTAGTCAAAATATAAGCGGCCCGAAAGATATATATTTTTTTGAACCTACCCAAAAATAAGCTTGATAATTTATCTTCTTTAAAAAGTATATAATAAAAACCCCACGTATTTTAAATTGAAAAAGAAATACCTTTTCACTAACAAATTTAACAATAGTCTGAGGCCGGGGCCATAGTATTTTTTAGAATGATTTTTTTAAATATTTATTTAGGTATAAACAGACAAGATATAGTAGAAAGATATAGTAGAAACCGAAATGTTCCAACGATATCTGATGGTGTATTTTCCTTTTTTTTTTTTTGACGGACCTAATCACTATTTATACCAGAGTGGTAATATAGTGGGCGCGGACTTGCGGGGGAGCAGAAGGCTCGTACCCCTTAGGAATTTTATGACAACGTATCTGGGGGCGCCCTCAGACGGGCTCGGACCGCGGCCCAGAACGTTGCCAGGGCGAGAAGCGCGTCGGAGAAGAATGACCCCTACCGGGTCTTACTGAATTAATTCTACTATTAGTTCCGCGTCCCCGCCGGCGGGGGCGGTTGCTACCTGAAGGGCGGTGTATTTTCCATTGAAGTATAATGTACTACGTACTAGAAAAGACGCTGCCTACAAAATCTGTGCAACAAGCGCGGCAGTGCGGGGCGCGCGGGGGCCAGCTAATAAGTCATAGATGCGAGGTCACCGTCATAGATGCGACACTTTGTTTATATTCTGCCTATTCAATATTTGTTATATTCTAATAATTTGTTTATATTCTGCCTATTCATAATATCTACTTGTACAAACAATCAATCAATGAAAACGATCAATAAAAAAAACAATTGTTTTTCATCTTTCTTGATTTACTACTAATTTTATTAGGTACTAAATAATGTGTAAGATTATCATTTTCCACTGTAAAAGATATTATTATGTTCTACTCTTGTTACACACCCAAATGTCACATTTTAATTGTTTCATCTATGATAAATGACGCAACATGGCGTCCGCTAAATATTTTGCTCGAATTAAGTTTAAAAATGATTATCTAGTTTTTCACCGATGGAAAGTTGTTCCTTTGCACTTCGCCGTATTACTAGAATTATTAGTGCAATATCATAACACACACGAGGGCATATTTGATGATTTTTCACGTTTTTTCGCTTTAAAACAAACAAGACTGAAGCGCTCAAGAGCTAGTAAGCAACTGACTGAGTGAACTGTGGCCAGCTGGCCACAGTTGAACGGAACGCTTGAGATGGGGCGGTGTCTTCTCTATACGTAGTAATAATAGCTCAATGGTATTTTCAACATTATTATCCGAACAAAAAAAAACAATAGGTATATACATCTTCACTCCACCACCCTAGGAATAGTACTTAACGACTTTCATTAAGCATTATAGCATTAAAAATCATTTAGATCTATCTGAGGTATAGATAAAACGTATATATACGCGCGTTGTGCAACGCGTACTCGTCGCGCGCACGCGCAAGCAGGATGTTGCGCTGGAGCCAAGGCAAGCGAAAATAATCGCATTCAGCCAAATGGGAGGATTGTACGTTCCGGCCGGCTCACCTGCCCTTATTATGAAATAGCTACCCCAAACCACATGACTTAGCTCGAGTTGTTATTTCTTTCTCTAGAAGTAACTATGCCAAGCATCGAAGAATCTTCATGTCAATCACCAAAACTGACAAGACGTTAGAATGTGAAGATACTCGTAGTCACACAAGAATTATCATCAATAGCTCATGAACGTGCTCACCGAGGGGTTCGAGCCTAACCTGAATTAGGGTTCTTTGTCGACAACGTTAGTCCAGTGTGGGTTGGTTGACAGCTAACAAGGATATTATTTCATATTGGTATAAATTAATACGTTTGGTAATATAATCATTCGTAGCTTTTTTTTAATCAAAGTGAAGTTGTACGGTTTTCGACGTACTGAATAAATTTCAAGCTTTGATATGACGGTTCAAGCAAATATTGTGACGTGCGAACCGCGTGCCAAATCAAAATTAATTCCAATGTTTCCATTAGTAATATACCCATATATTCATCATCAACGGCCCGCTATAGTCCACCCATATATTACTTGATACCTATTTTACTAATTTCATTCCGTCGGAGATAAAAAGATCACTCATTGTCCATAAATTGATTAATCACCATTCCTATTTCCATGAGATCATCTAAACTATGTTCCATAATTATTTCTCCATCAGTTAAAAAAATATACACTAACATATATTATAAAGCTTACAAGTTTCGGCTTGAGGCAACATCCTAAAACCCAAAACAAGAAGATTACGACATTGAAAAATAAAATACATGTTTTTATAATGCTGTTTTGTGGCCTTTTTTTCGCGTTTTTTTGTGTTATGTAATATTCTACAGATAGTTCCAAATGTAACGTAAAATATTACTAATATAAAAAATGGTAGCAATTCTAATGGAAAATGCGAAAAATTAAGCAAAGGTTCAGTTTTTCTCAGCAACACAAATACTGTCGAGCTTTTCTTTCCATTTTTTTTATTATTGTTCAGCTTATCTTATTAGATTTAAAACATAAGACACATTCAAAGTATTTTTTTAAATAGGACGAAGAACAAGTCCTGAAGGTTTACACGATGGTTAAAAAATAATTTTTTACTTTACTCTACTGCTATTATATACCAAAGTGTTTATACACGAACTGAACTTTGGTTATTTAATCTTTTTTATTACTCAGTAAAATATTTAAAATAATTAAACCATAGCTACAAGAATCGCTCCCATAACATCTATTGTTTTTAAGTTATATTTAAAAAATCTCACGGTTTTTACCGATGCCTACATTAGTTTTGCAAATCATGTAATAGGTACGTTAAAGCCTGTTTTTTTTAATGAAAATATCCAACACTTATGTCGTATATAATAAGTAAGTACATACTACATACTCAACGTGACATATGCATAGATGTCGTTTGATTAGCGCTAACCACAAAGAATTCGTTACAGTAAAAAGAAAGTCGCTTTTACAATATTTTCAGTAACTTTAAACGCGTTTTTGAAATACGAAAAAGAAATATTGTATTGCCGTTAAAAAATAATTATTATTACCAACAAGCCATTTGGGTGTTATCAATAAACAGAATATATAACAATTTCATAACATTAATTAACGATCCCGTTTAGTCTCTATCCCAAAATATATTTTATTTTATTTTGTACTAGGAAACTTAATCAAAAGTGGTAAATCACTTTCTTGGCCTACTGTACTTAAAGCTTCCCTAAAAAAATTAAAGAGAAAACGAATACACAAAAATACACAAATACATACGCAAATATATAGATGGGTACATTTTTAATTTATTTCATGAATTTCATTTTCTATATATCATGAATTTCATTTGGATATGGATACATTTTTTTATTACCAGCCGTATCGTACGCAACTTCCATATAAAAGACATAAACGCGCTCTTCAGTTTACTTTTACATTTACCAATTTTTTTCTTACTAACTGTTGTATTATAATATGTTAATAAGAATGTATTTAATATGGATGCATACAAAAAATATTAAAATATCAATCATAAAGTAAAAAAAAAGAACTAAAATAATTTGCTTTTTTTACTATTAAACCTACCCCGAATCAGGTTATAAGTTAGCCCAGTGCGGACCAGTCACATAAAAACACAACCTTAGATTCTACATTAACATAGGGGTCAATGTGAAAAGAACCACGTGTTGCAATTAACCTGACCTATATACTAATAATTTTAAATAATAATAGACCTGTGTATCTAATTGTTTGTAAACAAAGTATTTAAAAGGTTCAAGTGTAAATCTACGTCAAGATTTCACTTCAAGATTAAGAAGGCTATTACGGGTGCCTAGTTATAATTGCTATTATTACAGAAAAGTACTGTTAGATGGCCAGGGAATACCAGGGCTATGCATACCAATACAAGCAGGGGCTGCATGACCACTGTAGATAATATTAACCGCGTGACATATATTATAAAGTGACCGCCAACAGTATCCAAGTTTATGTCGCACGAAGACAAGAACTGCGTTACTATTGGTGATTACATTTTATGTCGTGCGGTTATTTTATCTTCGGTGGTCATTCATGCAGCCCCTGCACAAATGAAATTAAATTAATACTTTTTTAATTTTTAAATGTTACTCGTACGTCTCTTAGTTTCGTTATTAACTTTTTTTTTAGTGTGTTCACTACACGATGTGCGGACTATTAAAACAGAGTTAGATTAAGGTAAAGAGAGAGAAATAAATATGAACAAAATAATATGAAGTGTAAAAAATGAATTGTATGAAAAATGAATACAATGAAAAGACGACACTACGTAACCATTAAATTGCTATCATTATCATTACTTGTTGCAGTATGACGATGTCGACGTGAATTAATTGTGTTCTCAAACTATGATGCATACTTGGTTACGGAGGATTTCCACCTAATTATCTGCGTCACGCTGACAATCGGACACACACACACACACACACACACACACACACACACACACACACACACACACACACACACACACACACACACACACACACACACACACACACATTTTGGATGTTTACAATTAATTGGTGGTATTCTAAATACGCCGTGTGGTGACTGCACAGTAGAATACATTTGTCACCAACCCCTGCTTTTCCCGTGGGTGTCGTAAGAGGCGACTTAAGGACTACAAATTGAACAGGGAACGGGCAGCAGCGCTCTCTGATACAGTAACCTTTTAATCTGCGATCGCCAACCCACCTGCCAAGCGTGGAGATTATGGCAAAACTAAACATTTAAGTGAAGGAGGCTCATAGTCCAGCAGTGGACTGTAACGGGCCGTTGATGTTGATGATGTTGATACTAAATATAGGTTTCTAAGCCCTAATACTCGTAGTTTGTTTATATAATTTTAAAAAATAGTAATAAAATAATAAGTATCCTTTTCTGTTTTTTTTTGTTTGCACTGTCTCGTAGTTCCAATGCAACTTTCTTGTAACTAGGTTGCCTAGAAAAAATGGCTATCCTTGTTAGGCTTTATTGTTATAAGGCCGCCTATGTTTAAACCGCTTCGTCTATCTTTACTGTCTTACTCTGTATATTTCCTTGTGTGCAATAAAGTATGTTTTATTCTATTCTATATCAGAAATTATTTAATAAGCAATTTACCTCACAACAAACCTAAGAGATCTAATTCTACTTAACGTGTTAAAAACTAAATAAATACTAGGTTAGAAAATTACCTAAACTAACGCTGCATGTTCTGTTAATAACTGTATTTTTTATTCTGTGTGTAATAAACTAACTACAAGTGTATTCATTTATTCACTACAGTTCACTAATAAATACAATTTCTGTCTTTCTTATCATAAAACATGTTTGTGATTAAGTCAAAGCATTTTTTTTTACCGTTATAATATTCTTATGTAGACTTATTATTAGCACATTATGTAATTTTATATTTAACCCAAAAAATAATCATTGAGTATGGCAAAAGCTTTTAGAGACCGAATCCACAATAAACATTTTATCTTCGGTAAGACAGTATTTCATTGATAGCGGTATAAAAATAATATTTAAAGGCCTTAGAGAAAAAAAAATATGTAGTTTAGAAGTAGTTTATTAATCATATGTTATAAAAGCCTTATGTAAGGACGTAAAGGAAAATGAGGAAGCGTTACTGCATGGAAATTAATTATGATAATAAGTAGGTACGTATATTTATGCATACATACCATACATACTATGTTTGTTGAGGGCTAATAAAACAATGATTGCTAGAAACACAATATAAAATGGTTTAAAATATTAGAAGAATATTAGATATTATGGTTTAGAATATTTGTATTTGTTTAAAATAACCGGCCATGCGAAGTGAAGGGAATACTACGTGTATGGCCCAGCAGCGCCACGGAGCTGCTGAACACTATACACGAAGAGTGTTGTAGAGGGTTATGTGGCTATAACCAAGGTTCAGTCAGAAGAAAAATAATTTATATATTTATATATTATATTATTTATTATATAACTGTCATGGAAAACGGTAGAAAATAGTAGATAAGCTGTTTACTTTTGGAGATCAAGACATGAAGTGAAGAATTTGGCAGAAAAAAGACAAAATCGAAACGCAAGAAATCTAAATTTGAAAATTTGAAGATAAAGCTGCCAGCACGAAAGATTTGCCAGTCATAAAACAGGAAAGACGACGAATGCCTCGTTACACGTGGAGATAAAGCCAACTAATGAAAGGTCATAAATTAGTCCGGCTGTTCTTGAGTTCCTTATACTTAAATGACGCAACTAAATCGACTTTGTTTGATACAACTAAAAATTGAAACCTAATAAAATATTTTTGCTTTCTGTATTAAAAAGATAGTAATGGAACATAAATTTGGTTTAAAAATCAAAAAGCAACTAAATAAAAGATAATTATAATGAATTATGTTCGGCCAATATCTTTTAGTATAACTTTATGTCGTTGCGTAGGCGCAGTGGCTACGCCGCCGCCGCCGCCGTAGCCTTTGTGATCGGGCCTTGACCATTCAGACATTTCAAGATTTGGACACCCATACGTTTTAATTTGGAGCATAATTATAATATTATGGTGCTACTATAAATTAATTACTGCATACCTATATCATGCTTAGCAAAAGTAGCTTGAAATTTTAAAAAAAAAATAATAATAATAAAATGTATTTATTTTAATAATAAAATGTATTTGATAAGAATGAAAATATTTGGTAAGAAATTATTAGAAAAATATAACTTATTAATTTCGTGTAACATTTGGAAATATTTTGAAGTGGTGATAAAAGTTTATTATTTTCTTCAAATTATTTAAAAATATATAAGAACAAATTTCAATTGCTGATTTATTATTGCATACCTAATCAGATACGATGACAGGTAATTTTTAAATTTTATTATTTCTTATTTTTATTATTTTAACATATCTATGTACCTATTTATTTATATGTACATATGTACATATATATATTATCTAGCCTTATTTAAAAAATTGTTACAATAAATACATACCTTTTATTTTATTTTCAGGAACCAATCCTAACACCACTCTCTAACTAATTTATTTACTAAACACAAACTAGTAGAGTCTCAACGAAGCAACATTTCTTACACTTCCGGAGCACAAAATATTCATGAAGAATAATTTTAATTGCTATTAAATATTATTTTAGTCGTATAAGAGCCGTCGCTGCCAATGGTCTAAAGACCTTACAGAAGGTCCACTACCAACTGAAGCGACCGGAGCAATATTTTTCATATATACAAACTGGTTTGTTGTTTGTCTTTGAAGGTAACGCACGGAGCGGCATAGAGTAGTCAACTGAGTAAGAGTCAGCCTAAGGTGGTCGTAAGGTTGATTTAGAGGGGCGATGCGTCGGCACGCGGCCTTGCAGCATCCGGGTCGAATATCGGAACTACTTTGCGATTTTCTTGCGTATAATTCGTAGATTGAATAAATTGTCGTAAGTTACATTTGCGTATGTAAACACCGATATTATTGCCTTAGAACCATGCGAGTTATAAACAAAATTTATATTTCCAACAGCAGGTAAGTTAAAAAGTGTGCAATATATATTTTAAAGTATGTGAGTGAAAAAGCCCATGTAACTTGCCTTGCAAGGTATAGCTTGAAAAAATAATTTTGCGAAAGTTTTGTAAATATTTATCACTTTTATTTCATCATCATCAACAGCTTATGTGCATTTCATTCTAAAGTGTTTTTTTTTATATATATTACCAATTTGAATGTTTGACATATAAAATAATGGCTATGGTTTATTTTTCCTGTGTCCGTTAACTAGTAATAAAAACAAAATATTTCATGTTTCATTAAAATGTTGCAGTTAAGTAATATTAATAAAGCCTTTTTAATTTAATAAATAAATAAAAAAGTAAATAATACCCTCTACTCTAGACGTTCTTATTTTCATATATTGTGTTTTTTTTTTTAGTTTTGTTACCTCTGAATCGTACATTACTCTTGCTCTTATAATGAACCGCATGAACTTTCAGTGTGTTGTGTACTGTACCATTATCTGTGTTACGTTTTTCTGTACCTGACGTCACTTTAAATTACCAAATTATCTTTTGTTTTGACGTATTTCAATTTTACTGTAACATATTATGTTGCGAGCTTTGAACTTATGTACCTCCGTCGCGCGTTAGTATCGCAGTGTCATGCACTGTCATTTGAAACAAAAACAGATTTTTTCAGCGTCTTTTTGTAGAGGGGTTAGCTGCAAAATTACGGTCAAAATGCAGTCGATATAAATGCATAAAAACAACGTGTTTGTAGTCAACATGCAGTTCTCTTGCTTCAACTTTATTTTAGTTGTAATGCAGTCATGATATAGTCAAAATGCATTTGGTGCAACAGCATCTCATCGATGCACTAAAATGCACTCAGAGATTTTTAATTATTTACTTACAAAGTACATGTAAACTGTAAAAAAAAATGCAAGGATATTCTTTCAAAACGAGAACTTAGTTTAGTAACCTACAAAGCAAATCATTGGAACGTCTCCTAATTAAACAAATATTTACTGGTTTGATCACTATCAGTCACGCGATGTGAGGACTTGTGTCTGTGAGTATGTTACTTATATGGAGATAATATGTTACTTGAAACGATCGCATGGGTACTGTTTGATCAACTTAAAGTCATAAGAACGCTGTATGAAAGAATAGAATTTGCACACAAGGATAATTATAGACTAAAAGTATAAAACACTATTTTCTAAATTCTCACTTCCAAGGTCTCCATGTCTTACAATTCTTTAGAAATAAGCAGTGCCTGTTGTGTCGTTTTTATATTATGTGATCATTTTCAACTTTATTGTGTACAATAAATTATAAAATAAATAAATTGATATGAAGGGGTGTACAGATAGGCGGCCTTATTGCTAAGGTAGCAATTTCTTCCAGGAAACCTTAGGGTACAAGAAAGTTGCATTGGAACTAAACATAGACTACACTGGAGATATACTAGACTTTAGAATAATAACAATAATACAACAATTGAATAATATGTACCCACTCGCGTATGTCCACCCGCGTAGTTTTTGTTTTCGCATACAAACTTTATTTCCTCTTTAGGGAGGGAATTTTCAAAACTGCCCTCGTAATGCCTGCGTCATGTTTGGCTCAGCTGCGTTGATCTGTCAGTCAGTCAACCAGTCAGTTTCACTGAATAATCTGGTTTTTCAGCATTGGGTTTTGTGCTTCATATCGACAATAAGGTTCTTTGGAATTTGATGAGGTAATTTTATATTAATTACGTTAAAAGGGTCTAAAAAAATATTATTGGTCTATCAAGCTGCATTTAAATAGTTGGGTTTTACGCCGTACTCTCAACAATTATGTTTTTTATCTCGAATTAAGCGTTAGTACATATTAGTAAAAACTATTACATAATCTGTGGTCAGATACAAAAGCTTCTCTTTTTGCTAATCAAACAGCAAAGTAAAAAACTTATCGATTGGTTTGTATAGCTTAAATTTTCAGCAGATTGATGTATTAATGAAAAAAAAAACAGCAAAAACGTTTAAATGACGTACAAATATTTAAGAAAATATGCGTCTTCGTTTTATTAATATGGTGTAGGTTGTAAGGTATGGCCGATCATACAAACACTAGTGTGAGAATTACTATCAAATCAAATCAACGGCTCGTTACAGTCCACTGCTGGACTATGAGCCTCCTCCACTTAAGTGGAGGGTTTTGCCATAATCTCCACGCTTGGCAGGCGGGTTGGAGATCGCAGATTAAAAGGTTACTGTATCAGAGAGCACAGGATTTTGTTTACTTTAGCTCGCTATTTTGCTTATTATTTGGCACTTTTTATTCAGTAGCTCAAAGTTTGTGTCATCAACAGCACATATACGTCCCCACCGAGGGGCTCGAGCCTACCCTGAATTAGGGCGATTAAGCCTTAGTCGACCACGCTGGCCCAGAGTGGGTTGGTCGACTTCACACAAAATCTTTGAATTTATTCACAGGAGTGTGCAGGTTTCATCACGATGTTTTTCTTCACCGTAAGAGCGTCGAATAAACGTACATAATTATGAAATTGAAATTTGAAAATACATTGGTACGTGGTGGGGATTGCACCCACGTCGCCCGGACGGGAGGCAGCGGGCCTAGCCACTACGCCACCGATGCTCTTTCACTGATGAAAGTTTGTGTCACGTTGTGTGTAAAGACATCCAACTTGCAATGGGCCAGTGTGGCCAACTATGGCTGATCGCCACTTCAGGGTAGATTCAAGCCCCTCGGTGGGGAGATATAAGAGCAGTTGATGATAATAATGATTCAATAGCTACCAGCAGAGCTATCGTCCACTATATTGCAGAAATCTACACAAATGTAAATACAACTTTCACTACACTTATTTTCATTCCATTACGTTCGAAAACATCGCGCAAAGTAACAATTACAAATTAATTAACCTTCAGTCCTAGTTAGGGCCGGATATGCGTATTATGTTAGTGGTAGTTCGTAATATGGACAGGAAACCCGTCCGTCTATTGCACAACCCTTGCACCACTTCAAGTACTTTTCTATACTAAGCAACAACAAAGTGATAATTTTGTTGTTTTTTATTTTTGTAAGAGAAGTAGCTTTGCACACGCGGCTACGTCCATGTGATTTCATACTAATTCCCACCCCCTTTTTCCCCTTAGGGAGACAATTTCCTATTTTTTGCTTGCCTCCGCCATATTAACTACATTTATGTACTGTCTAAAAGACCTTAGGTTTAGGCCCTGCATCCGTCTGTAAGTCAGCCAGTTTTCAAAGATTTGGCTGGGTACTACAAGAATCTTTCGAGGTCTAACGGTTTGAACGTTTGGCTCTCGATTCAGAAGTGCTGTGTTTGAAACCCCCTCCCCGTTTGCCGTCTTGGAAAATCCCTTTGGCGGGTCAAACACCGGTCATCGACCTCTCTACTTGTTCGAGATTATGACTTATATAATATGTCACCGTAAGATTGTGAACGTCGTTAGTTTATAATCTATCTCGCGATATTATAAACTGACTTAAAATTGTAAAATACAACTAATATTATTTCTCGATGGTTTATAATCTATCGATGTTGAATCGTTAAATTGTGAACAAAACTGCAGAGTTCATACCCGTCAAAATTGTTAACCGTATTCCTGATTGGTCGTTTTTGGCAGTTTTTGAGTATTAAACGTTTAAAAAGTTCAAAGTTGGCAGTAGCTCGTTTCATCCATAGAGTTTTATTTATTTATTGCCGCAGCCAAAACTGACCAATCAAGGACGGTTTGCAATTTTGACGATTTGACTTCGATAGATTATAAACTAAAAAGAAATAATACGTTGAATTGTAAATGGTTGGCTTCAGTTCACAATTTTTCGTCAGTTTGAAATATTGTGAGTCAGATTATAAACTAACGATTTTCACAATCTGACGGTGACTTATAGTACAAAACAATCTTAAAAAATGCAATAAAAACGTAATCACTTGGAACTTTTGGACTTTGTTGACCTTTTTTCTTATAATGCAAAGATGACGTCTTTAAATCCTATTACAACAAGCTTACCCTAATCAAGTCCCAAAACGAGGGACCAGTGCGGATAATTTATAGCCTTCACACACCAGCATTGGATTTCTTTACAAAAAGGTGAATGCAGTTTCCATGCATCAGAGGTTTTCAGCATTTAAATTCAAGAGAGTGAGAGTGCGAAACATACCATCGCATTTTAGATCAGCGCTCATAGCTTGTTGCACTTCCCGTACTAGGTGGACATAAAAATTGCAACCCTTTTAGATAGTGAGGCTTATTCTCACTGCCACGCTCAAATTCTTAATTTAAGTTCGTCCGTCCTTTTCACCTTTTAAAGATTAAAAAGGGACAGGAGAAAGCCATTCTAATATTAGAGCTGTCAAACATCGATTTTGAACCTCCCGCCTCGATTGCACCATTTTAGAGAGCACTTAAAACATGCGACTTAAAAATATCTTAATCTGACAGCTACGCCTTTATTTTAGGTTATCATTCATTCAAAATAATATCATTCATTCATCTGAATTCACCTTTTCTCTTTAAATATAAAGATAAAGACTAGAACATAATTGCGCCACTGTTGAGTGTTCTTGAATATTTACGATTAGATTAGACAGAGATTAGACAGAGAGCGTCGGTGGTCTAGTGGCTAGGGCTGCTGCCTTCCGTCCAGGAGACGCGGGTTCGATCCCCACCACGTACCAATGTGTTTTCGAATTTCGAATTCATATGTACGTTTATTCGACGCTCTTACGGTGAAGGGAAACATCGTGATGAAACCTGCACACTCCTGCGAAGAAATTCAAAGGTTGTGTGTGAAGTCGTCCAACCCGCACTGGGCCAGCGTGGTCGACTAAGGCTTAATCGCCCTAATTAGGTAGGTAGGCTCGAGCCCCTCGGTGGGGACGTTCCCATGATCATGATCAACACATGATGGTCAATTGTCATTGGAGCTGTATAGGTAGATTAGACAGTAAAACGCTAAAAAGTCTATCTGACATTTGTTTACCCAACCAACGAATGTTCGAAAGTGGCGCCATTTAAAACCTCGATCAGTCTCGATGTAAGATCGCTTTTCACTGCAATAAAATGCTATTCTGTTTAACTCTCATTTATAGACCGGAAGTTATAGAGCTCTAGAAGACCCCACTTTGCTTTAAATGTTCAAGGGGCCAAATTTGGTACACTTTTTTTAGACCCTACTCTTCAATATAAGAAGTGTCGCACAGCTCAGAGGCCACGCGGAGGGGCATTTTACAGTATGATTGCCGACCATAAGGGACGAAATCGAATTCGTGTTCGTTATGGAGTTTAAAAGTCGCGTGGAGCCAAAATTTAATGAGCCATGTCAGTGGCCTTTGACCACAGATATAAAATCTGTACCTTTGACAGTACTATAAGACTGCACTGTCACCAGAATTTGTGACGTTGTTGGTGTGTCGACAACCTACACGATGAAGAAACAGATTAGTTTTATACAAAATCAAGGCATCCTGTTTCATTTTAAATTGCACTTCACGTGTTTACCAGTAACCTACCCATAATCAAAACTTGGAAAAATCTGCCGTTTATATTTTATTGAAATTGTCTACCTAAGAACCAGTTTTGGATTTTTTGCAGGGAGCATCGTTCGGGTTTTTGAAGTTTAATAATACAGTAATTTAAGAAACCGGCTTTTGTGACAAAGCTGTCATCGTTAATGACTTGAGTGACGTCATGCGGTTGCGTCTAATACTTAGATCTCAATTATTATTCCAAAAACTCTTCTTTTTCTTTCCTATCCCCATCCTGTATCCTCTCCGACACGTGACATTGCATTGGCGGAATTGATTGATTGACTGGATTGATTGTGGCTTTTGTGTATTCACAATTCCGCCAATGTCACTGTCACTGTATAATCTGTATATCATATATTATTTAAGAAGATTCAAGAAACTCTTGAAAAAAAAGTGTGATGGATATTACGACATATAGAAGCTGGGCAAATAGGTAAGGCTGCTTTTCCACTAGAGATGTGCAAGGAAGATGAGTAGCAGATCTGTGAAACGGTGTGAATGTTTCCACCAGAGATGTACGAGGATGCGTAGCGGTCTCATTTAAGATAGCACTAATCCCTCGCACACATTCCTCGCATGCACATTTCTAGCTTGTTTTATGGAGAAAGACCTCGCTTCGCTTAACCCTCTTCCACCAGATCTGAGCTGAGCGAGGTAAGGAAAGTGAAGTGATACTGTTGGTGGAGTTTTTTCACTCATCTTTCTCGCATATATGTCTGGTGGAAAATCTATATTGACTATTTTATCAACAAAGATATACACAGCCACGATGGTGAGAAACTTTTTGTTGTTTTGACAAGCTTGTCAAGTTTTGACATATCCTTCAGCTTTATTATGTATATAAATTATCTACTAACTCTCAAACAATACAATATAGACGTCAATCACGTATTTATTACGTGGTATTTTTTTTGGGTGATTACGTGCAAAATGTAATTATTATGTTCAATTTTAACTTTAAAATATTAGATAGCTAGGTATTATGTTTTAGTCTTGATTCTGATAAAATTCGTTCGCGTAGCTGCAAACTTTGTCCTGATTCGTAGTATGGAGAACGGAAAGAAATACTTTCTGAACATAATGTTATGGGGTTAAAAACTAGAACCTAATGGCGCCACTATTGAGTGTTACTAAATGTGTGCGATTGGACTGTAAAACGTTAAAAAAACTGTCTGACATTTCTTTAACCAATCAACATCTTTAGGAACACTTCTCAGTTTTTAACCCCATTTCAGAGGAGACATGAAGACTTTAAAAAAACTAATTTTAAGTTACGCCATTCATCATGTCCTCTCGTCCATAAGTCATAAAAATGAAAAGGATAGCTGGATTTTATACTGTGTGTTATAAAAGTGTATCTTTAGGGTCAGTTCCCACCGCGTCGCAATACATAAAGGTATACATTTAATTGAGAGAATTCGTAAACGCTACACGAGATCAAGCCGCGCCGCGCTGCGTCTCACGGCGTAACTTGATGTCGTAGCACGGTAGTCGCGACGAGCAACAGCTACTACGAGTTACGAGTAAGCCTCGTAGCGCGAAGCCGCTGTGGAAAATTGTCTTAACTACTACCACAGCTAGCGGCTCCAGGATGCGCCGCGATGTGTCTCGAGGAACCGTGCTGCGCAGCCAGTCAGTGGTGTCGATTCCCGTAGTGAAACTAAATTTAAATTTATCACTTATCACTTTCTGACCCACGACGATGAAAAAGGACAAGAGATTGTCAACCATTGTGAGTGAGTGCCAAATTTTATAGCGCAAATGTAAGTTTTGACCAGTGCCATGTAATTTTAAACGGCTTGTTTTAGGATCTTTGAAATTTGACGTTCAAAAGAGCCGACAATCTCCCGTCCTTTTTCATGGTCGTTAGTCAGAAAATGACAAGACTAAGATTAAATTTAAATTTAAGTTTCGCTGCGGGAATTGACACCAGTAGCGTTCTAGCGGGTTCAGAATGCGTCTCGCGACGACGATGTCGCGCGGTGCAGCTCGATACAACAGGCCTCTTCATGCATCGTCGCGTCGCGTCTTGGTGTGAACTGACCCTTAGTCTAGAGATATGTACTTACAGAAGACTCTTCAATATGGTGACGCCCGGTGCTGGTTATAGAACTGGTACTCCTCTTCTTCAGTGAGAGTGCACTCCTCGAAGCACCAGAGACCAGCGATCGCCAGCAGAACCGTGTAGACTGTGAAGTAGACCAGGTACACCAGGATGCTGAGCCACATCGTACGGAATTTCACAGCAGAGGGGATGCTGGGGACAAAATTATTATAGAATATCATTTTATAACCATCATCATCGTCATATTCGGGCCGATATGTCAACTTCAGCAATGATATTATAATATTTTGTAATATTATTTCATTTATTATTATTATTTATTTTATGCCGCCTGATGACTCTTATGTTTTTATGTTTTTGTTATGTTTTTCTGTTTTGTTTCCGTTTGGTGTCAATAAAATATATTTTTATTGTATTGTATAATAGTCTGTAATGTGAAACTAACTTAATTTCTAATCACTGGATGCCAACCCTGGACTTCAGCGACGAGAGCCGAATGCTCCGACTGCTACATCATAGAGGCTGTCTGGTGTGTGACGTGCGTGATAGATTTGACTTATATGTATAAATGTGATTATGTATTGTGTCAGACGAGTTAACCCACAAAGTAATAAGGAAGATCTGAAAAAGTTAAAAATACAATTAACTTGATGCGCTCGCTATTTGCCTGAAAAAAGCACGAATTAAAATTTACCTATTTTCTAAATTATGCTTTTTAACAAAAGGTACTTCTCCGTCATTATTTTCATATCAATTTCGCTACACAAACAAATGAATATGCGATTAAAAACAAACACGTACCTAATTACCTATTGAAAATGATGCAAATTAGTCCAAGGAAACAAAAGAATGACTTCAACAACACGGTCATTAGTTAATTATTTACAATGTATGCATAATTTACCACATTAAGGGTAGGTATGTATAACAGTAAATTATTAGTACCTATAGCAGATATTGACCGAGCGAGCGAAGCGTCTCCGTTTCAGCTGGGCCAAAATTGCTTTTGTATGTCTGTGCATCTGTCTGTTTGTTTCACTCTACAGGTCGCGTTTCTTAACCGATTTTCGTGAAATTTTGTGAGCAGGTTCGATAAATTAATTCAAATCTTTTGACAGTTATTTGGGTTAGTTATTTGGGTTGCCAGCTTGTAAGGTCTACCGCTGAGGCTTTTTTCCTCTACAGGTCACATTTCTCGACAAACAAAAAAAAAGATAATAATAGCTGATCTAAGCCAAGAATATGTCGACAAAGTCGCGTCGAACGCATGGCTCAGATACGGCATTCTGTTTCCAGAAACCGAGGCTTTCGTGCTAGCTATACAAGACCAAGTAATTTCAACCAAAAACTATAAGAAACACATCACAAAAGAACTATACAGACAGACAGACCTTTGAAGACATTGCAATAGTTCATCGGAAACGATACAGCATATAACAGGAGCATGTAAAAATTTAGTACAGACCGACTATAAACACCGACACAGATCAAGTTGCTGCTATAGTTCATTAATACCTTGCACATTCATTTAAATTAATAGAAAAATTACAACCAACGGCAATAGTATTAGAAGACAGCAAAATCAAAATGTATTGGGACAGGACGATACTGACTGATAAAACAATACATTTCAATAGATCAGACATCACGATTCACGATAAACAGAGTAGAACAGCTTACATAATTGATATAGCCATCCCAAATACACATAACATTCAATCCACCATCACCGAAAAGCTTACCAAGTATCGAGATCTAGCCATTGAGATACAAACTCAATGGAAAGTCAGTACTGTTCATATAGTCCCCATAGTTCTCTCGTCCACCGGAGTCGTACCTAAAACACTAAAAGAAAGCCTAAAAACCATCAATATCCCCGAAAAAAATATAAATTCTCTGCAAAAAGCCGTGATCTTGAACACCTGCCGCATTGTAAGGAAATTCCTTACAACTTCTGTCATCACCGCCCCGTCATCAGACCCTATCACACTTGGCTAAGGCTCGTGTGGTGGGGAATTACCTCCGAAAGGAGAGAAAAAACAATAATAAATTCAAATAATAATAATAAAAAAAGTTGAGTTAAATAAATTTCAAGGGGTCGTCGTCGGGGATGTTTGTGGATATAAAACAAAAAAAAAGAGTTATACAAACTCGCGACAGCTCACAGAGCCACTAGTACAGTACCAGCTTTTCGTGCGCACTTTGCCTACGTGGTTTTCGTAATAATTACGAAGTTTCATACGAGCTCCCCTTTACATCCATCTCAAACTTAAAAAAAAAGAACCTCCTGTCCAGATTTCAAGTGTCTATACACCCCAAGAATCGATCAATCGATCGTGTTGATCTTGTTGGTCAGTCAGTTTCTCATTCTATACAAGCAGATGATAAAGTGTTCATCAGAAAGAGGGACCTTTTAATAATTATAGGCCACGTACCGTAAAATGTATCGTTAAATTAGTAAAGCAACTATAAAGTTGGTGGCATGCAACCAATATCATCCAAAAATCAACCTATTCTGTGTGTTAAATTGAAATATACAATTTTCGGACAAGAATATTTTTTTTTTCACCTCTCCACCTTGGAAAGTTTGCTTTTAATGCCCGAAAACAGGGCCGAAAATCGCTTATTTATTTCTAGACATGCAAACCATTCTCATGTCTAGAGAGGAAAATTCGTTTGAATTTCGAACATAATCATCTTACATAGGAAAAAAGTTTTCATCCGCACGTAAAATAATTAACGTGTGCCATATTTTTTATTATGGATTTTCATTAAATAAAATTTTGGAACGCACCCTAAAAAACATAACCTAAAAGTTTGTTTATTGTCTTGGTTGTTAATATTTATCTAATTAACTAAAAATTAAAAAGTATTATGATGAAATATAGTAATTAAGTCTTAACTTCATAGAATTATATACTAGACTCCTTCGCATGCTCTGGGTTCAAAATCAGTTCTCTGAGGAAAAATTAATATTCCTCTCTTACTCAACAAAATAATAACTATTGTTCCGACCTAATCGGGTTTTAGTTTTTAAACTTATTTTTTATTAATCACTGCGCATAATATTTGAGCAAACCATACAACTACATTTTCTTAAGATGGGTCGGTAAACGAAAAATTAATTTGCTGCTTTGCATAATAAATTGTGAGAGTTAAAAAGGTTAAATATAACGAATTTTATTTTAATTCTATTGCATTTCTAACTCGTCTAACTTTGTCAGAAAAGTCATTGGTCTTTTTTTAAAGTCAAATGTCGAAAAATTATTTAAACTATGGCAAAAAACATAGAAGAGCGTCGGTGGTCTAGTGGCCAGGGCCGCTCTGCCTCCCGTCCGGGAGACGCTGGTTCGATCCCCACCACGTACCAATGTGTTTCCGAATTTCGAATTCTTAATGTAAGTTTATTCGACGCTCTTAAGGTGAAGGGAAACATCGTGATGAAACCTGCATACTCCTGCGAAGAAATCAAAGAAGTCGACCAACCCACACTGGGACGCTGGCTAAAGCTTAATCGCTCTAATTCAGAGTAGGCTCGAGCCCCTCGGTGGGGACGTATAGGGGTTACCTACTAATCTGGGGTTAGCTGTTGGTGAATGGCAAAAAACAGCTCGAACAACAAAAAAACGCTTGTTATTACTAGAAACTAAGATAGGTAAGTATGTTTCCTCTTTTTTCTTCAATTGTGTTATGTGTGATTTCAATAGATAATAATTTGCAAACATTGTACGTTTTGCGTTCTTTTATGGAACTGATTTTGTATGGAAGTATGAGTAATCGTTAATCATAATCCATTACATTTGAAATTCACATTACACTACACACACACACACACACACATTACATACATACAATGATGTTTTTATGTAGCTATCATAAAGTTCAAATGATGGCTAAAAACTCATGATTTGCCACTATTAGAATAAAAAAACTTGTATTTTTTGTAATTAACGATTAAGGTTTTTACTTGGTATGTACGTCCGTAGAGCAAACTCGTACAGCTAGGGCACGTATCTTTAGTTCTGAGCGAGCGGTGACTCTCTTTCTAGCATAGGGTAAGGGTGGGGTGACTGAGAGAGAGGTACCGCTCGCTCAGAGCTAAAGATACGTGCCGCTATAGTTGGGTTATTTATTATAGGATGAGTTCAATCAATCAATCAATCAGCCTATTGCAGTCCACTGCTGGACGTAGGCCTCTCCAAGGGCACGCCAAAGCGCACGATCACCCGCTTTCCTCATCCAGCCACCACCAGCGACCTTCTTCAGGTCATCAGTTCACCTGGCAGGGGGGCGTCCCACACTACGTTTCCCGAGACGCGGTCTCCATGATGAGTTCTGACAGCTTCAAAATTCTTCATACGACGTTAACAACTTTTTTTTATAATATTCAGTTTAAAAACCATAATGGCTAATAATTAATTTCACCTCTTATTTTATCATTAAACAGTATGTGATTTTACTTAATAAATAAATAAATAAACGAAATAATATTAAAAAGTTTTTAAAATTTTAATCTGTCAGAGCTCATGCTACAGGAACCCAACTATAGCAATACATACACGTGTATCTACAAACTGTATGTTAGTTATCTTGTTTAGGAGTGGATTTCTCGTATCTGTACCTATTTTGTAGAAAGTAGTATTTATATAGTAGTATTATTTATTGTTAAAAACAAAAAAATGAACTAAAAAAAAGCTAGGTAAGTATATACGTAAATCAGTTTTTTTTTCAATTTTTTTCTTTCACGTTTTTTGAAATCAGAAATCAGAAACATTTATTTGTAGGACATCACAACACAAAACACATACATAAAGAATAGTACATAATGCAACAGAAATGAAATGAAAATACAAACACAACATACTTACAAAATTGCCCCTGTGTTGCGACACCCAGACAAAGAGGCCTCACACAGCAGCAGCAGCGGCCGAAGGATTATTATTTATATATTTTGGAGGATTATTTTCAATAATTTTTTCTCTTCTCTTGTTTGGTTTTAGTTTATACAATCGTCTATCCAATTTACAAAATTAATAGAAAATAGTTGAAAATCTGGATTGGCGCGTCCTTTCTATTGATTTTAATGTAGTGTAATATTGTAGTGTGTATGTTTTTTATTAATGTCATGTAAGTACAGCCTCGGTACTATCTATTTTCTTCATCAGTTCGTGAAGTGTTATACTTGAAGGAAATACAGAGCTGATAAAGTATTTTTTTTAATTTTTGGCTCCATTTAGACACAAAATTTTTATCTGGAATATTTTAGCCGATCCGTTCTATGTCATAATTAATTTATACGAATTTATTCACGTTGGCAGAACACTTAAAAAAAATATTATAGCATTGTTTTTTTTTTGCCCTATAGGGTAATCCCCTTTTCTGATCAACGCTTCGCTCAAGAGAGTTTTTGTACGTCTTATTGTTCAAGGGCAATAAACTCGTAAGATTAAACGAGGATACATAATTCCAATCTCGTCACAGTTTTTTAGGGCCTTTTATAACAAAACCTGTTATTTTTCTGATAATCACACATTTCGACGTAGAAGATTCGAACACTCCCACTTTTTGTTTTGTAGTAAGGTCTAGAACATTTTAAATGCGATGATGTAATAAGCCGTTAAATCGTCGTTTGCTTGGAAAACTAGACAATGGTTTTTAGGACCGAAAAAGCAGGCTTTTTGCATTTACTAACGTTTTTGTACTGTATTACCTCAAAAAAACTATACTTTGTGTTATTTTTGTTTTTTATTAAGTTGAATGACCTTGTAAGATCTAGTAAGATCTAGAATTTGAAGAGTTCATTCAACTCGTTTTTTTATTAGGCTTTCAAAATCGGGTTTAGAACATCACACCGAAAGTTAAATTGTCGAACGCCTATAGGTCAACAACGATTTATCAAATGCTCAAAATTATTGATACTGCGTCACAGAATTGATATAGTACTTAACTACCGTACAAAACGGCCACTCTCCCCTCCCGCCAATCCACATTTCCTTACCCCGCTCCGCCGTCAGTCGAGTTAGGAGTATCAAAGTAAAATGGCCGCGCCGCCGCCGCGACAGCTGCGCGCGCTTTCAGTCTTAAGCCCAAGTCACACAGCGTGTGCTACGCGCCGCGCCACACAAAGTCCCGCTTTCCCGGCCCTGGACCCCGCCGCTGCCGCTCTGTGTAGCCGAGGCTTAACTAAATGATTTTTGTAATCCAAAGATGAGTATACATATAATCCATTAAATCAGAACAACTTGAAAATGTCTACAAGGATATCATAGATAAAACTAGTTTCAAGGACAACGATGGATAAAAAGGGCTTTTGCGTCATTAAAATAAAATAGAATCAATTCTTAGAAAAAGCGTAATGCTTTAAATTAATACGATATCATCTAAAAAACTAATAAAACTAAACGATCCATTGTGTTGTGGTTAAAAATTCGTTGGAATTGCCTTCACGGTTTGATTTTTCTTCCACGATTTATTGATCTTTTGTCAGTTAGAGTGTTAAAACAACATTGTTAAATGTTGCAGAAAATACTATTGCGTATGAGATTTCTGCTTGGGTATTAAGCAAGGTCAAAGGTAAAACATACTATACTTATTCAGAAGATTATTTTTTTTGTTTGGTGAATAACAAGATTCTGGTAACTGAAGGTTTGATCATCGGTTGTTAAAATTGTGACTCTTCAAGTCTCTTCCTCTCGGCCTTTATTGCGTGGAAAAACCTATATCTAACATTCTTCCGAGACCAGCATAGAAGTTGTCTATTGTCTAAGTTGTCTATGCCTGTTCTGTAGAACCGTGATAATTTTCTTATAAATATTTACAGTATTCCTACTTACTATAAATATGCTTTTATCTATCCAACTTCTGAAAACACACTTTAGTTTTCTAATGCTGGCGACTGATGTCTTTGTGTTAACAGGAATATGGAAATATCCAAAATTAAAGAAAAAAATTACTGTCTTACACCACACTGCTCACTCAGGTTCCAACTACCCGCCTTTGAATGCAGTTGCAAAAATCAATACCTAAAAAACTGCATCAGCTGTGTTTTGGCTTCACGTTACAGTTGGGAAGCAATCTGTCTATCGAAGCCCTTAAAAGGTCAGCAAGCTCGTCGCGGGCAAAGTTCAAATCGACAAATCCTTCGAGAGCGTGTTGCAAGTTAGCAATCTTATTCTAAGATGACTATGAAAATCATGCATCACACTAATATTATAAATGTGAAAATATATTTGGATATTTGGATGTTTAGATGTTTGTTCCGCTTTCACGCTTAAAGTACTCAACGGATTTGAATGAAATTTGAAATGGACATGGAAATTGTTTGTAGCATGGATTAACACATAAGACTTTTTGCGGGAAAAAATCTTATTCTCATGGGATTTATCTTACACAACGCGAGTGTAGCTGGTGGCGGACCTCTAGTAGAAAATAAATGTATATTTTTACAATGGGGGATTTTGCGACAGCCAATTAAAAAAAATTTGTTCACAAAACTTCGGTAGATGGCGTTGAAGATTCGTGGATCCGAAGAAATCCGGTGAGTCACCCAGGGCCATAAAAAGATTTAAAAATAAAAAAACCACGAAGTTCACCTGGCGCCATCTATCATCTTAATTAGAACTATTATTTTTATTTTTTAAAGAGCTGTCAGAAAATCCCTCATTAGACTTGTTCAAAATCAATGTTTTGACCGCATCAAATTTAATTTATTGAGTAATAAGTAGTAGTAATGCTTGGATATAAGTCCACTTAAAAATATAAACGTTAATTTTGTCTTGGATTATAAATTACTCTAAGCTTTGATGTGAATTGCATGACATAATGTTTTGTGTCGTAACTTTTTAAGGAACATGATGAGATAAATTACTGTACAATAAATTAAAAACAAGGCGGACTTTATTTATGAAAAGTCCGTGAAAAGGTGTCGTCTAAAGCCCAAGTCACACAGAGCGGGAGCGGCGCGGTCCGGGGCCGGGAAAGTGGGACTTTTTATGGCGCGGCGGCGCGGCGTAGCACTGTCCCGCTTTGCCGGTCCCGGACCGCACCGCTCCCGCTCTGTGTGACTTGGGCTTAACTGATCGAGCGAGCGCGAAACGCGAACTAAGAGTCTCTCATTCAGCTTGTGCAAAAATGGTTTCGTATGTCCGGAGGATTTCCGAAGGATGGCCGCCTGTTCTCCTCTAAAGGTCGCATTCCTCAACCGATTCTTATGTAATTTTGTGAGCCAGCAAGTTCAACAATTATATAGATTTGTTTTGTCAATTCAATTTATCAAAATGTTTCAAAAGATATGGGGGTTAAAACATATAAAAAACATAATATGTCATATTATTACAATAGCCATTAAAAAAAACCACAAGTACTACAATTGACATCTGCTAGTTATAAGCTCCTAATTGGACCAAAGAAGAAGCTGAAGAAAAGGGCAGAGTTCATCGCATCATAACTTTAATCCGCGGAATCCATCCTCCCAGGCACTATAAATAGATACTGTCGCAACGTCTCAGCGACCTTTGATCACTCGTGGTGGATACATACCGAGTCTCTGAATAATTACGCAAGTTAAGCAACCTTGGTGGTGGTCAAGCCTAAAATGTGGACCTTGTACGGTACAAATTTTGACTGTTTCCGGCTCAAAATATTCGCAATATTCTCATTTTTTTTTAAACACAAAGTTACTAATCCATTGTCGCTGCTGCTACAAGTCTACTTTAGTATTTCGTCAATATTACTTTTTTAATTGTAAAAAAATTATACTTTTCTTCCAACTATGTGATAGTTTAGTTATTATAGAGCTTAAATAAACCACAGTAGTTTGCCTACAGATCTCAGAAATAAGCCATATAGAAAATCTCCAAAGGCATAGTGGGCCAAGGAAATTAAAGTCTAACATATCTAATTATATGCTATTACCATTAATACATTAGCGTGGATAGGCGCAGTTATTGCAGCAATAGGTAAATGTATAGTTAATGATCCAGGCATGCAAGCAGCCGATGAAAGACAAGGACGAGACTAAACTATGTTTTATACTACTTGTTATAACTGTCAAAATACTTCTACAACAAAGGTTTTATAAACGATATAAATTAAAGCTTCAACGTTTGATTAAAATCGTCATCATAATAGTATTGCGTGGGATGTGAGACCGACCGATCGATCAATCGATCGACCTTACAACCCAACTTAACCAGTTTTTTTTTTTAATGGATTTAGTGCTTGTATCGCAAAATTATATCAAGCGTTCCGAACTTTTGGGGAAGCGAAAGGCTCTTACCCCTAGAATTTACCTATATAGCTTCAGCCTAAGGGCGCCCACTTGGGGGCACGGAACTCGGCATAGGACATTGCAATGGCGAGAAGCGCGTCGGAGAGGAGTGTCCTTGACGGGGTCTTCCAGGATTATGCAGAACTTGATTGGGTCTACCGCGTACCCGCCGGCGGGTGTGGTTGCCGTTATTATAATTTAACAAAATAACCCGAATATAAGAATACTCGTAGATGAATAGATAGAAATTTACATCGTTTTCTTCCCGCGCGCCGCCGTGTAGTGATAGATCAAACTGAACAACTTTTCATGAAAATAAAAATTCCTGTGACAAAAAAATTTTTGGTCTCCATACAAAGTGAAACTCCCGGTCGACCCATTTTGTATGGAAAGCACAAAAATATAACAAAATATGACAAATCACAGATTTTTTATTTGTGAAAAGTTGTTCAGTTTGATGCGTTGACTACACGGCGGGAACAAAACAATGTAAATTTCATGCTGTTTAAGAATAGATACCTCCAATTCTATCTGATAGTTTTGTGATTTGTATTTTGTGTTTCTTCAGGGATTTAAAGTAACGTTTCACACTGTCTACTCCTTAAAATGTTTTTTTTTTTTCATTTTGACCCTTATTTTCATAATTCATCAGATAACATAACAAAAATATGTAAACTTCGTACATTACCTATCCCAAATTAGTATTTTTCTTTCGTATTAAAATAAGTTTTTGCTTTGTGTTTACAAAATATTAATATAATTTAAAAACCTTGGACGGTAGGACAAAGAGATCAACACATTTGATTAGTGGTTCACGAAGAGATTTGCACGTGAGATAGCGTGATGCTCTTATAACTGCGTGTGGACCTCTATCAAATTGGGAGGCTGTTGACCTCATTGGTACTACCTGTTTGTCGCTTCAAGAATAAAATATATCGAAATTTAACCATTGTAGGTGGGCATAAATAACCACAGAGTTGGTAATTTGGAAGGCTTCAAAGACATTGGGGGGATGACCTAAATAGGCTTCTATACAGTAGCATAAATGATCGAAAATACAAAATAGGAGGCTTTGCCTCTGGATGAAAGGTCCCACAAACTTCACTTGCAATACAAAAAAATGTTACTATAATCAGAATTAAGTAATTTTTCATTCTTCTGTTTACGAGAATAAATTATAATCTAAATAATCATAATTTGTATGTAATAAAGTGTCATGGGTCTAATCGCGATATATACATAGGAAGGTACTTACTCGTAAACAAATTAAATTAAAATGAACGCGAGAGTTTAAGATGTTATTTTAACATTATTTATATTGTAATAAAATGCCTTTGGTAGCCACTGAAGATTGTGTAAAAGTCAGTTTTAAATATCTGACTCTAGGTTGGCCGTTTTTCTCAACAGTGAGCGCACACTGGTAGCGAACGTGCCAACCATAAACAAACTTATTTAGTCCTTGGTATTGTTTACGTTAAATTTAAAAAATATCCTGTGGAAAAAGAGAACAATATTTAATCTTGATCTTTAAAAAATTTAAAACACATTGAAATTCGTAGTTTTGGTAAGTTCGACGTTTAATTTTCATTGGAATTGTTTTATTTTTTTTATGCCGAAAATTTAATTTTCCAATGCTTTAAAGCTTCTCAATTAAACAGTGGCTCAACATACAAAGGAGTATTCATATTTATTGCCAGGTTGGTTAACTTTTAATTATGTGCTTAATTAAGATCCTACAAAGATACAAACAGGTTGCACTTTACGATACAGATAAAATTGCAGTTAAACTAAACTAGCTGCATTTCAAAATTTATTGCAATTAAAAGTAAAAAATCTATTATTTGTTTGTTTACACTTAATAACAATTTGTGTAAGTATAGGCTTTAATGTGGAAGTTGAAATTAAACTTCATCGAAAACGAGGACGCGATGCGTCAAATAGGGCCAAAGTAAAGCGTCTAAGAATGCAGACCCCCATCTTCAAGGTGGGAATAAAAATTGCTTTGGGGAAAAAGAGGATGGAAGTTAAAATTAAGAATTATAGAATACAACACTAGTTGATCCAGGCCCTTCCTAAACATTCTGTTCCTAAACTTAAAAAAAATCCGTTAGTTTTGTGTAGTACAGCAGGTACTAGGCAGGTATATCTAATTTCTTAGTGAAGATACTCTACAGGTTTACTAACTTATTTTGAAAATGCTTTCGGTTGCTAGTTAGCTATCATCTAAGAACCGCATCTTTAGAGTTTGTAACATCAAACTCGATAAAATATCACTAGTTACTAAACCAAAGTCCAAATACCTTCACTTAAACATTCCCTATCTCTTATTAGTTTACAATCTGTGGAGTTTGCTAAGTCTCTCAGTAGCCGGTAGCCCTCTCAACTTAGAACCGGATCCTGCATGGTCTGCCACATCGGAATCAAGCGTGGTGCAATCCTGTCCGGTAGTCTTGCAACATTTACCAAGCCTTTCTAGAACCATACATAAATTAAATTGAGTAGGCTGGAGTAGGCGCACACTATTCGGATATCCTAAGTTATTTTTGTTTAATTTCATGCTCATACAGTAATGTTTATTGCTTAGTAGAGCGATCGTAAATTTTGTTTCTATTGTATTTATGCATACAATGTTCGGAGCAGTTGTTTTCTACATGCATTATGATGCATTTTGGTTTAGAAGTAAAATGCTTTATAAATTAGGTAGGTTACATAAGAATAATACCATACGGTTAGGTAAATAAGAAGCAACGCTAGGAAGACAGTATTAACTTTTTTTTTATCAAACTATCGACGAGCTTGAATTAGACCAGACATTACGGAAGTAAAAAAAACGTAGTTTTACGTTTAGCCAAGTAATTCCAATAATAATTCGTTATCTAAAAACCTAAACTACCTACTTAATAAAAAAATGTACGTACCTCATCATGAATAGTTTTGAATGAATTGAGGAAATAGCCAAGCGAAAAAAATATGCAGTAAATATGAATCGTCTCCTAACGATGTTTTGATAGAAGGTTTCTACAAATGAGGTACAGCAAAATAATTAATAACGTAATCACAGCTAGTAATCCGACGATAATAAAATAGTCACGGTGAGGTTGCGACGCACGTTTTCTGAGGTTTGTTCGTCTGATGAGCATAAGCCACGTGCGACAAGAAAATTATAATGCATGTGCAAAACAACTATCCCATAAATACCTATAACGAATTTTTTTCAGTAGGTATCTTTATAAACATTACTTGAGACACTTGCAAATGTAGGAAACAAGAAAAGATAAATTGTATTTTTAAAAGGAAATAGGTACTTGTTACCAAAGATTGCTTTAAAATTATAAGCATAAGAGCTTCATTGATTGAAAGATTACAGGACAACAAAGATAGATAATTAAGATATTGAACAGACAATTATAGAAGGATATAGTCAACCTGTGTGGTGACGGCAGAGTAGAATACATTTGTCACCATCCCCTACTCTTCCCGTGGGTGTCGTAAGAGGCGACTTAGGGACTACACATTGAACAGGGAACGGGCAGCAGCGCTCTCTGATACAGTAACCTTTTAATCTGCGATCTCCAACCCGCCTGCCAAGCGTGGAGATTAAGGCCCTCCACTTAAGTGGAGGAGGCTCATAGTCCAGCAGTGGACTGTAACGGGCCGTTGATGTTGATAGTCAACCTTTGCAAGCACGTGCTCAAGTAAAGTATCACTCGATGATCCACAACATTGTTGATGATCGAATGAAAAAAGACAATCATATTAAATATCAACTAGGTATGCGAGTAACATATCCGCTCCAAGTAATTGATAATTTTGCAATGCACAGACAGAGGCAAGATTAATAACTTTACCGCAGATCATCACCTGTCTCATAAAATAACTACGTCAATTACTAAAGATATGGAAATTATAAAATTATGATCATTTAAGATGTATTTGCTGTGAATGAGATACTGCCAAGGTCAGTACATTAAAATTATGACTTTCTAACTTCTCATAAGTCAATGATTTTTGAGCGAGCCTACCAAATATAACTCGGACTTCGAATATGTAAAGATAATTGATGACTTTAAAATCCATTGACGTGTTACAACGGTCATTTTTAAAAATAACAGAAGAGTGGTTGCAATGGATGCTAAACATGGCGTTGTAGTCGAGGTGAATGCAGGTGATCGTGCTGGAGATCCACCTGGTCTCTGGTCAACAGTGGGTCAAGGGCACTGGACGCGCGTGAACGATCTGCGCAAACGCATTGTTGACAATCTTTCGACATGACATTATGATGTACGGCTTTGCTTTTGTATTGTAAATATTGACAGGACTGATATGGTTTTGTATAGAACGGAACAAGTGCTTTTGTAACAAGTGATTTGATGCGTGTGTGTTTGGATAGAAACATATGTTTTTACTTTGTAGAGAATCATCTTTATCTTATTAATAACTGTTTTATCTATAAATTCATTTTACTTTTCCAAACGTTTCTTTTAATATTGTTAATGAATCTGATCATAATGCCCACTAGGTACAATACAATTGACAATGACCTAGAATGTAACACTCCCAAATCAAGACCTTGACTGACTGATCAAATTAATTGTTAATAGAAGGTTTTCGGAAGCCAATGATTACGAAATCGCTCATCCTTTGTGCACCGGTTCAGTTTAAAATCACTCTTTTTGTTATGAGAATAGATCTAGCAGAGATAAAAAAACATATACCTACCGCATTAAATAATACAAATTTGCTTGTTTTATCAGTAATTGTTCTAACTGCAAAATTTCAAACATGTACTTATTTAAAAGCTAAACAAACCTTTACCTAAGATTAGATTCCTAAAATCTCAAATTTACTTTGAAATAGGCAACCGTAGCTAACATTCAGAGACTAATACAAATAATTTTTTAATTATTTTAAATTTAGTTACAATCGAAACCTGCGATATGGGCAGGAAGAGTCGATATTAGCTTTTGCACCTTTCAAGACGCAAAAGTTAAATCCAAAAAAATAAATTCTTTAAAACTTAAGTGTTCCGACAGTATCATTGTCACATATAATATTTGCACCATTATTCCAACAAAGCTACTCGTCGATACACAACTTAAGGCCTGTCAAAATACAAATATTAGTACGCAACTTAACCTTGCAATGTCGCCCTTTTCCAACCCCGAAGGTCGATCTCGTGGTGTCGCGAAATTATCAGACAGCAGCGCCTCGGGTGAGATGGAGAGATTGCGAAATCTAACGCTGAATTCTACTAGTACAGTCCAGTTTGTAGCTGATTCTTGTATGATAGCCTTGTCTCTTTCTGGTAGTATAAAGGTGCGTAGGAATGCAATTAACAAGGTACTTTGACATTCAGCTATTTTGGAATTCTTACGATCTGTCTTGGGTCTTTTTATATTATAACTTATATTTTCGTAATCATCATTTACACGAATCTGCTTTTTTACTATGGCACGTCATGTACCAGAAGGCTAAGAGAGTGTAGAAAGAGGAAAAGCTTTCTTTTTAAAATGAAAACATAAGGTTTTATGAGCAATCACATCGATAGTAAAAGTTTGGGCCAATTAACAAAGTTGTATGCTTCCGGAATGTACCTAAAGCGAAGGTAACTATTAAAATTCATTTACTTTATATTATTTTATCAACTAAACTTTTTGAGTGCATCATGTTTTCACGTGCTACATATTTAAATTCAAACGATGAAAGATAAAACAAACTGGAAACTATAGCAAATGCTGACTTCGACTCGATTTAATATGACGTCAAAAAGCTTCTGCGCAGAGATCTACAGCGCACCTGTTCGAAAGTTACACAACAGATATCGGATTCGAGTTAGCGTTACGTATAATACTCGTACTCCAAATGGGTAGGCCTTGGCCATGGGCTAGATATCTTTTGGAACACGTAAACATTTCAAAAGGCCTTGAATTCGAATTTGAAGGCCGCTGAGATCCGGATATATTTATGAAGAATGCTTATAGTAAAAAAATATAAAAGTTTTTTTAGAACAATAGTTTTCAAATTCTCAACGGTTATTTTTGTTTGAACAAAGTCAAAATAAGTAAAATAATAAGAA
This sequence comes from Carpatolechia fugitivella, assembly GCA_951230895.1. NCBI lineage: Eukaryota > Metazoa > Arthropoda > Insecta > Lepidoptera > Gelechiidae > Carpatolechia > Carpatolechia fugitivella. The sequence continues at coordinate 4,880,149 of OX579651.1, forward strand.
CTGAAATTCAAAACCTTGCAACACAAAAAAATATAGATACTAACACCCTCGAAACTTAAGCTTGGCGTAGGAAGAAAGTACTACATACGAAAAGTATTAAAGCTAATAAAAGCTGTTAATTCAAATCGTATCACAATGTCATACCTGATCATTACTTAACAAGGTATGACACTATAATGTCTGAAATCAAAATGTAGTCCACCCATGAACATAGAAGCAAAGACTCTGATGCTATTGTTTAAAATGAATAACAAATATTCAGTATAAATAACGTATAATAAATTGTAATGCATATTGCTTCATCTCGAATAACCATATCGAATAAGCCATTCACCTTTCAGTGAAGGTCTTTGAGTATTTATTATTATACCCAGAAAACGTATTAATTTTCTTTATGTTGGAATGGAAACAATGCTTTTATCTATGAACTCTATAGAGGCTTTTAACATTGATATCGGCGTATCATCTACCTGCTCCCCTTACTAACCTTGCTATAATCGATTATAGTATACTAAGTCCTCTCGACTTCCAATCAGCAAACATTTACGTGTAGCAATATAGGTGTCGCAATATCGGTGTCCAGTCCAGTTAGCTCTGCGAAGGTTGTGTTTTTATCTTTATTGTGGAATTCAAAATTTGTTCCGAATCAAGTCTCAGTTGGTAATGGTTGCCCTGGATAAATTACGGGTTGAGTCGGATTAATCAGGTCAACAAATTTCCTCGGTCAATTAAGTCTCAGTTGGTAATGGTTGTCCTGGATAGACTACGGGTTGAGTCGGAGTAACCAGGTCAACAAACTTCCTCGGTCAATTATTCGATTGTACAATTAGCAGGCACTTCCTTTCCTAACAACTTGTCATTAACGTTTTAAAATAAAATCAATCAAACTTTGATTGATTTTATTTTACATTTTTCTTTGTTTGGTCAAAAACAAACAATAGTCCTGAAGCAACTCTTTTACCATTCTTTAATGATGCATAGCGGAATTTTATTTGCTTCATTTTTGTTTTGTTGCACTATTTACTTGTAACATTTTGATATTTTGTACCTGTGCTTTTCTAGCTGTATTATTATATATATTTAAGATAATTAAAATAACAGAAGGTTATAACTATTTACTCATAAACTCTATAAGTATTCAGTAACTTTTATAGCAGAATTTAAATTAAACTTACAGCACAGACTTTTACCTTTTATAATTTCTTGATCATTTACTTGTAATTTTGTGAGTTATTTTATATTCGTTTTATATTTTGATGTTACCTCTTTTCTTTATTCTTGATGTAAATATAATTTCATCACAATGTCTCCAAAAATATCCTTAATAAACCGATAGGCCTGCAATGAGGTTTTGCAATATCAGTGTCCACTTAGCTTCACCGAAGGTTGTTCACAAAGTTTGTCTTTCGTTTCGTGGTTGAGTGATAAGATGTGGTAGAACATCGAGAATCTACTCATGACCTTTACGTATGTTATTTTTATTGTCATTGACAAAACATTGGTAATTGAATGGACATTATTATTATTGGTAAGTATTAGGTAGTGAAGTTGAGCTCTTACGAAAAATATATTACTTATTGGTGTAATAGTAACTTTAACATAATCAGTTGTTCGTCGTGGGTTGTTCGTAAAACATGAGCACACACAATAGTCAGATTTTCATTTTTCCAACCATACATTTTGTATCTTGTTCATTTGTTTTCACACATTTTTATGTATCGTGTGAGTGACGGTATGCTTTGGATCGTCGCCATTAACAATTTTAATTTATTAGCTTCTTAGACTAATCATTTTTCTACCCTTTTTATGAGCAGCATATTTGGGAGGCAGTGGACATGCGTATATTTATTGTTATTATAACTTTGTACAGCCTCCGTGGCCGAGTGGTCCAGATTTCAACGCCCATTACGGAGATTCCAGGTTCGATTCCCGGTGGGGCACTGTCAAGCAAAAATCTCTTTGTGAGACTTTCCCCAGTTTGGTTAAGACATTGCAGGCTGAATAACCTGATTGTCCGAAAAGGAAGATGATTCCGTGCTTCGGCCGTTGGTCCCGGCTAATAGTCGTTATACGAGACAAGTCAGTGGCCTTTGGCGGCTCTATAACACTAACACCAGAGTTTGTGAGGTCGGTTGTCGACCTTTCAACCCACACGATGAAGAAGAAGAAGAATTTTGCATTTTATTCTGTAATTTCCTCGCGCGATCTTCATCCCACATATGGAGAAGCTTCAACCGGAAAACATTCTTCATTAGCCAACTTGGCAAACACAGAATACAGAAGACTGCGCAAATCTGCCAGGCAAAAAACTGCTCAATGTCTTGGTTCAATGTTGAACTTTATTTTAAAATAAAATTTTGCCCTTTTTTCATGTTCTCCACTTTATTGGAACAACAGGAAAATCCGAACCCGTTGACCTATAAACGGACACGTAAACGTCCATTAACGGCTTCGGTTACATAACCGTTCACGCCACTAATGAATAGAACGATGGACCGCAAAGTGTCGCCGCTAACACATGTTAATGCACTAACCGACATACGTAACTTGACACCGAAACTAGTAACCATTGAAATAAGATGAACGCTACTTAATGACTTGACCACGAAGATGTGTGGAACATGCGTTTTTGCAAGCAACTTTTGACAGCGCAAGAGAAAATGCATAATTTGAGGATATCATAGAATCAAATATTTTACCAAAATAAAACAATACAGATAATATATTATATATATATATATCTGTATTATATTATATATCACGTTTGTATCCCTAAAGGGGCGAGCAAATGTTTGATAAATTTGGCAAATGTTGAATGCGTGTATCCTAAACGAAATACGTCGAATATTTCTGGGTTTTATATACACACTTCGTTAAAGTTTTTTTTTTTTATAATATACTAACTGGTATGAAAAATCTTAATTCTTGTTATATTTTCTAATACCAACAAACAATTTTTATTAGTATTCTTAACTCGGCAACAAAAATTCGTTTTACAATTAACCAAATAATTTAACGGCTTTTATTTAATCAGATAGATTATTTTAAATAGTTATTTGTTTAGGTACCTATATATAAGCTTTATAAATATATAGGTAACTAAATAGACGGTAATAAATATTTCATCGACTTCAACTAAGTACGGTGTAAAAAGGACATTTATTGAAGTCTTTAATAGGTAGGTCAGTAATTGCGTACCAGGCAATTGTAATCAGCTGATCGTAGAACATGTTAAGTAAATAAGTTACGAGCATGAGCAATTAGAGCCACAGCTCATACAAAAGTTTTTACTATTCTTCGTCTATTTGTTGTCACCATTAAATCTTTATCTGTTAAAAGTATTTTCAACTGGACATTCTGGTAATTGGACCTAAGGTGCCCAAAGGACTAACTAATCGACTAACTTTATAGTACATTACTGCCGCGGCCGCAAAATTAGCTATTGGTGGACGAGGGCACGTTTAAAGGCCGAGCCACAGGGGAGGACTTTTATTGTGTACGAGTCCAGCAAGAGTTATTGTGGCCGAGGCTTGTATAGTGCTTTTCTCTGAAATATGCGAGGGAATTATAAAATACTAAAAATATTTTGGTAGGTACCTTTTAGATGTCTTCTTGTATCGTACTAAACTTATAAGTTCTAATCGTTATCACTTTAACTTTTACTTTAACTTCTTGAACCATTCATTGTTATAATATTTCCCTAATTCAATGATTAGTTAACTTCATCATGATAAATAAGTAAGAAAATAGTACGATAAACATCAAAGAGACGAAAATTACAAATCGAAATACTGCATGCTTTTCTTTTTTTGTTCTATGCCAGTGTCATACAGAGCATACAGCCAACTCCAATCCCTACGATTCGTGTACGATTCATATAAAATTTGAATTTAGAACATAAGAGTATGCTGTAAAAATACTCAAATACATTGAAATTTCTAGACGAAAGTTACTTTGCTGGCCTAGGCCATTTGCTGGCCGCTGTTTTGTGTGAGGAAATGTTTCGTCCAAAAATGAGTTACTTCGCGTACTCTTTTTTGGCAGTAATTATAACATTTTCGAGCGTGTCGAAGAAAAATCCCTTTTCTTGACTATTTTGAGTATAATTCAAAATTTTCTTGCCGTAAATCTGATAAAGTAATTTTCGGAAGTTCGTATTCTTCGATGCAGAGAGAGAGAGACGATACTGAAAATACACCAGATGATACAAGGAGTGGTCTAGACAAAAAAAATATTTTCTATAGATAAAATATTTTTTTTGTAAAATAAGAAAATGGCGAGCCAATGTTTTGAAAATGAAATAAAGAAAAAATCTACATAAATGTAAATGTTCAAATTAATTTCAAATTGAAGGCTGATCTATCATACTTTAATTCCAAAGCAACAGTTTCGTCTGACAGTTTTCTAGGTTTGATAAGAATTTATACTTATTCAATCTGATGTTTGGTATACATGTGATATAGACAAATATTTACAGATAAACATAAAAAATCTGAAAAAAATCAACAACATGGTAATTTTAAGAGTTTAATGACAAAGTCATTAAATAAACTACTTATGTAAAAAAAACAACTAAACAAAAGGCGAACCTAAGTCTAGATGCTTCCAAACATTAAGTCGTAGTGGTATGTTATTTTTTTGTAAACCGTTTTTAATTAGGTAGGTACCAAACCATTAAGCGGCCATTATATGACCATACAAACATACACTTTTTTATAGTAGGTACCAAGGTTCTATGGATATCATTGACCATGAAGTCTTATTTTGATAATATCAGCAAATTATTCACACGTTCTAGAATCCTTCTATAGGACAAGCATTTACTCAAATTTTTTCTTAAGTCTTAGAATAATACCAAACTTCCACAGCATGATTGTTATGATAATAAACATTATGATACATGAGGCTAATCAGCTGGTTATCAAATCATAATGTTGTACCCAAGTCCCAAAAGGGAGTTCTAATGTACCATATAAATCAAAATAATTATAAAAGCTATTCCAAGATGAACATTGCAGCCAATTTCGTCGTTTTTGAGCCGTTAAACATTGAATTTAGACCTAATGAACGGGTCAATCGTACAATTTACCTATTTGTCTTTGAAAAATGAAAAAATCAGGTTAACTTAAATTAAAGTTTAGAGCGTTTGCTGCAGTAATACAAATATGATAATATGAATTTAAGTATCCATCTGTAAAACACTTGAAAACCAAATCAGGCCAGCCAAGACAAGCCCTTCGGCAGGGACACAAATGAGCAAGTGACAATAAAGCCAGCTAAGACAAGCACTTCAGCAGGGACACAAATGAGCAAGTGACAATAAGGCCAGCCAAGACAAGCCCTTCGGCAGGGACACAAATGGGCAAGTGACAATAAGGCCAGCCAAGACAAGCCCTTCGGCAGGGACACAAATGGGCAAGTGACAATAAGGCCAGCCAAGACAAGCCCTTCGGCAGGGACATAAATGAGCAAGTGACAATAAGGCCAGCCAAGACAAGCCCTTCGGCAGGGACATAAATGAGCAAGTGACAATAAGGCCAGCTAAGACAAGCACTTCGGCAGGGACACAAATGGGCAAGTGACAATAAGGCCAGCCAAGACAAGCCCTTCGGCAGGGACACAAATGGGCAAGTGACAATAAGGCCAGCCAAGACAAGCCCTTCGGCAGGGACACAAAGGAGCAAGTGACAATAAGGCCAGCCAAGACAAGCCCTTCGCCAGGGACACAAATGAGCAAGTGACAATAAGGCCAGCCAAGACAAGCCCTTCGGCAGGGACACAAAGGAGCAAGTGACAATAAGGCCAGCCAAGACAAGCCCTTCGGTAGGGAAACAAATGAGCAAGTGACAATAAGGCCAGCCAAGACAAGCCCTTCGGCAGAGACACAAATGAGCAAGTGACAATAAGGCCAGCCAAGACAAGCCCTTTGGCAGGAACACAAATGAGCAAATGACAATAAGGCCAGCTAAGACAAGCCCTTCGGCAGGGATACAAATGAGTAAGTGACAATAAGGCCAGCCAAGACAAGCCCTTTGGCAGGGACACAAATGAGCAAGTGACAATAAGGTCAGCCAAGACAAGCCCTTCGGCAGGGACACAAATGAGCAAGGACAATAAGGCCAGCCAAGATAAGCCCTTCGGCAGGGACACAAATGAGCAAGTGACAACGAACACCACTTGAAAACAAATGAAAATAACCCTAGTAAATACCTACCTTATAAAATAATCTGATTGCTGTTTTGCTAACACAATACTTAAAACGCATGCCATGATTGCTATGTTACGCATATTCCCACACTATTTACCGTGGTTTAGTACTAGGCACCATTTTATCGATCAACTGTGTGCCATTCATAAAAAATAACCTGTAATATCGCAACTATTTTCTTTACGACTGCTGACGTTAATTTTGACAGTGTCTTTTGCTCTTTTACATGCTAGGAACAAGGAAAGTTACACGAGTGGTATGAACCAAAGATTATAATTAACCTTCCTTTTTTTCTTGCCTATCCTTTATCGCGTGAATAAGTTTTCCTACCGTCAACAATAAAAACTTGACACTGGCACAAAGTCATACTAGTGCCATAAAATAAAAATAAAACAAAGATTTCTGACGCGCATCGCCTCGCGCTTGAAGCGATCGTCTTTTATTCCTCTGAGGTATGAACCGCAAATGCTATACAGGTCATGCGAGGAGAATATATACCCGCCATCATTTTCACCGAACGATCATAAACCATTGCACGGACTACTATGAATTAGACAGTATATTTTACTCTTTCACTTACACCGTAAATGCCATAGGTGCGAGGAGATTATCCCCCCACCATTTTAACCAACCGCTCATAAGCCTTTGTACGGATTATACAAGTTCGCATCTATAAATGATAAGGTCCGTGTCGTCATCAAGTGTAAAAGGTCAACGCACTACAAATGCATCGTTGATATACGTAATTACTATTGCATGCATTGAATATTAATTGATTTGTAGACACGATCCTTTTGTTAGTACTCTGATAGTAATGCTAATATAAAACTAAAGATAAAATAAGTATTATAAAAAATAAGTATTATATGTCACGTAGTAGAGATTGAATTTAATTGGCCTACATTCCCAAAAACCTGAGCATAATATTAAAAAAAAAAAACATATAAAAGATCTAAACGTAGTCAAGCCCGAAATTTCGTAAAATTTTTTTGACAATTGTCTATACTTATATATTGTCTCAATTGCAGAATTAATAGAAATTTATGTAAGTATTCAATTTTAACTTAACAATGAGTAAAAATTCAATTATTTATGGGCTATAAAATTTAATACTCTAAAAACAATATTTTATTTGAAAAGCCAACAAAGTTATGTTGTGGTTTTGCCAGTACGTTTTAAATAAGCAGAAATACGCTCAAGCCTCTCGGTGGGGCCGTAATCAGTTGGTTACATGTTTTATTGTATTGTAAACAAGAACTTGATCAAAATTGAAATTTAATGTTTGTCAACAATTATATTTTAAAGCTTGTTTGAGGTTTAAAGAGTTTAAGTAATATATTACCCCCTCTACTATACCTCCTTAAAATAGAATTCGCACAGTTTAAAAAACTCAGTAGTTTCTGCATCTCGCTCTACACCAAAGGTTTATTTGTTATTATATTTTGGTATTTTGATATTTAAACACCTATCCTCATACGTAGGTACTATAAAATATTTTGTAACTTGCAACCTTTTAAAAAAGTTATGAAATTCACTGATAACACCTTCAGTTTGAAAACAAAAGAAGGTTGACTTCTCCTTAAAAAAAAATTGAAACCCCCACCATAACCGCACATCAAATCTATCAAAGCACAGCGCTCCGATAACAAACTTTCTACGAAATCAAAGCTCAAGGTCAAGGTCATTGCGCAACTCACCCCCAAGGTCGTCCGAAGGTTGCGCGGGAGTTGATCGGCTACACCAGCTGCACAAATACCTCTGTAGGTGGTATACTACCAACTGAGAGCCGGCGAGCGCGCTCCGCCGATTTCACAACCCTCGTGGTGTCTTAACATTTCGCAGTGATTGTAAATCGGTAAGGACGAACGTTTGGACCATTTTCGGGGACGGAATGTGAGATAACTTGTTGTACCCTTTATTTAATTACTGTGAGAGACCTTGATATTTGAAGGACATAAAAAGGTTCAAGTAGATGGCTCCTTGTCACCAAAACATCAACCTGTTTTTGTTATTTCATTCTCTGTCCAACTTAATCTTACTAAAATCACATCACATAATCACATCACACATAATATTATAAATGTGAAAATATATTTGGATGTTTAGATGTTTGGATGTTTGTTCCGCCTTCACGCAGTACTCAGATACTCTGTAACCTGGATTAACACATAGAATACTTTTTACGGAAAAAAGTCTTATTCCCACGGGAAAACCTTACACAACGCGTGCGTAGCCGCGGGAGGACCGCTAGTCTTCAATAAAACTTACGCCAATATTTTGCAGAAATATGAAAGTCCTATATATACTAGTCCAGTATTTTTAAATATAAAGTATTATTTGATATTCTCATAATTTGTGGCTTAGGTGGTACAGGTCCATCCTCTCTTTTTTTAATCACATATAATTTTATAGTTTCAATGTGGTTACTTAATTAATATACGGAATGTAAAAGACTAGATCGAGACTGATAGCATAATATTTTTAGTTGTTTGGTCCCAAATTGTTCTGTACTTACATAATATATACCTACATACATACACACATACATCACGCTCCTACAACAAAGTATCACAAGAAAACATAGTCTATCTTACTTCATTCGTAGCCCTTTTCTCGGTTTTCTAGCAAAAACCGGTAAAAGAGTCCTTGGAGTATAGACCTACTGCAGAACTTTCCATTCGTTTTATGAACGATCTACGTTAGAAGGTCCAATCGTTTCTAGAAAAAAATACTAGTAAATAGCCTTATTACTTTGTTTATAATGTTTTGTTTGTTAATCACTATGCAAAGTATGAAATAAGGGTGTGACGAAAGGGTCAGAGCCACTGAACTGCAAGTTAGTTACCGTGTTTTGTAAAAATAGAATAGAATATACTTTATTGCACACAAGGATATAGCTTGAAAGTACAAAAGATAGATGAAGAACAGATAGGCGGCCTTATTGCTAAGGTAGCAATTACTTCCAGGCAACCTTAGGCAAGATACGAGTCTTCGATGTATTTAGTAAATTTTTCTTTCACCACAAACAGCTCATATACGTCCTCGCCGAGGGGCTCGAATCTACCTTAAAATTAGAGCTATCAGGCCTTAGACAACCACGCTGACCCAATGCGGGTTGGTCGAAACACAACCTTTGAAATTCTTCGCATGAGTATTCAAGTTTCCTCACTTATACAATGAATTCGGAATTCGAAAACGCATTGGTACGACGGAGATCGAACCCGCGTGTCCCGGAGCAGCCCCAGTCACTAGACCACCGACACTCTTTACTATTTCCTTATATTATTGTGTTGGATGTTTTGTAATGTAAAGCCGACGACCGACCCCATAAACCATGGTTTCATAGTTTTAGAGCCACCTAAGGCCGAATGGCTCATGTCAAATCAAATCAACGGCCCGTTACAGTCCACTGCTGGACTATGAGCCTCCTCCACTTAAGTGGAGGGTTTTGCCATAATCTCCACGCTTGGCAGGCGGGTTGGAGATCGCAGAATAAAAGTTTACTGTATCAGAGAGCGCTGCTGCCCGTTTCCTGTTCAATGTGTAGTCCCTAACACCCACGGGAAGAGTAGGGGTTGGTGACAAATTTCTTTGAGAATTTTTTTAATAACTTTTTTGTTACACATCTTTTTATGGTTATCTATCACTCTTATCACCCTTATCTTTTTAATTTCAGGTTGTAGTCGTCAACATGACATTTACTTTGGACTAATTTTATTTTTCTTTACTTATGTAAATATAATGTATGCATATAAATAATATTACCACATACATAGGTAGGACCATATAGGTATAATATCCGAAAAATTCTTGAAGCAATACTTTGTTTTTCTTTTTTAGGGCTTAAGTCTCTTTTAATATGATTTAAAGACTTAAATCGACGGAGTTCACTCACATGGAAAGCGACGCGACGCGACGAGAATATATTTTAATGGGGGATTAACCTTGTAAAAAAATATAGAATAATTGTTCCACCCGAGATTATAAATGGCGGCGGCGCTGATAAATCTTTTCTTTTAAGTAATTTGAGAACCACAAAGACAAAATGTCGAACTAGGTTTTTTTATTACCCTTCCTGCTTCATGTGTTTTTGCAATATATTCAGATTCAAGGTTTCGTGAACGCCATCAACCGATTTTTTATGAACTATTCTTTTAATTTGGTATCAGATAGATATCTCCTCATTATGTTTTTAGTTTTAAACATTTCTTATTTTTTTGCTATTCGTCTTTTTGGGGTTCTTTTCTCTTATCACTCTCTTTTACATTTTCACATCATCAAACATAACAATTATTTGTACAGTTTTCTAAAGCAACATCAATAAAAATACTATATTTTTATTTGGCAACAAAAATTTACTAAAATAACTATTCTAACTTTGGTATTCGAGCTAAATAGCCGCCAAAGATCTTTAAAATGATAACATGCAACGATTATGTCTGTAGATACAGCATGTCTGCCAAAACACGGAATTGTCTTAGTATACAGCTTGGAAGATTTTTGTACAGTGTCCTCAGCAGGTTTTGAACTAGGTATTTCCGTATCTTTGACTACTACAACGCGTTAGTAAAATATCGCAAAACTCGGGTGGCAACTCAGCCCATGAAACTGAACAACTGTTGTTCGGGAACATTTCAGAAATCGCTGAATCAATTTGTATGAACAGAAAAATCCTTTTTTGGCGATTTCGGAAAAGTTCCAGAACAACAGTTGTTCAGTTTCATGGGATGAGTTACTCATACCACCCGAGAGGTGTTGCGTTATTTCAATTAAAAAGTGTAGAGTGAATTCAGAAATTCTGATTGTACGCGATCCACCGCATGTTTATGACTGTAAATGTAGACGTAAGTACCTTTTTTGTCTCTACATGTTACTACATAAGCCACAACACCCACTTTGTATCACATGTGACATGACGTGTCGTCATTTCGTACCAATTGCACATAAAAGTCAATATTGCATGTCATCTTGATGCAATTGTCCAGTGCACTAGCCATTGCCTAGCTATATAGGTAGGTGTTGCTAAAGCTTGTATATATTATAACAAGTAAGATGTGAGTTTTTAGTAATGTAGATCAACATGTTTAACTATAAAATCTTTTCAGGTGACCCGCAGGTACACATTATAGAGGATGTAAACGGTGAAGGACCTTTGCACACATCTTCGAAAAAATTCAACCATTGTGTGGGTATTAAGTTAATCTTCACTGCATGGCCTAAGGGCTGATCGCCTTAAATTCGGGGTAAGATTGGCCTTCTCATTGTAAATCGTTTAGCTGTCCACGCGGGTTTGTATAAAAGGGCAATTTTTAGTGGTTTTACTTATGTTCCCTAGGGAAAATTGTTCTGTTTCGTGGATAGATTTCATTCGCCAAGGGAACGAATAAAAAATACATTCCTTTCATTGCGCGAAATGTTCTGTTTTCTTTTGTTACAGTTGCGAAGATAAATTGCAAATTTTAATTGCAATCTTAGTATGGCAAGCTGGATAATAGCAATCTAAGTATTCAAGGCTATCCGTGAAGAAACTGAATCATTTGGGCAATTCACTGGTCCAATGATCTGGAGTGATGATTATGAACCGGAACGAGATTTTCGCTAACCGTTTATCGATTTGCACCCTTATCACCAAATATTTCAAAACTGTCTACAGAACGACTTATAGGCAGAATAGTTTCCTTTTGCGAGCAAGCAAGCAAGCAATTTAATATATAATAATTATAAAGCAGAACTTGAAAAATAAATTTAAAAAATCAATGAATGTTATCTGTAACAATAATAATCTAATTTAATATATTATCTCTTAGTAAAGATATCGACCTATTTAACACTAGTGTTGCACAGGCGAGAAAGCTTATGAGCGAAAAATTTTTCAACGAGGCATAATGGGTCTGACCAACGATTTTAGCTGAAAATGCCAAAAAGTTCTATACAAAATTACAATTAATACAGTGTTTTTATTTTTTTATATCTTTAAAAATAACTGAGTTATTGACGATCAAAGTGCACACTTCCGCACGAGGCGAGTGGTAGCTGCGACGTCATATTGACGTCATATGCACGCAACGTACCTACTACACCGCCAGCAACCACCTGCATATGACGTCACACGCTCAGAACTTCTCGCGGTCATAACTTTGGTATTTATATGTATATATTACATACGTTAATTTTAATCTAACTATGAGCGCTGTTTGTCTCGTTACATTTGTTTTTACTGCTGTAGTGTTTGTAATTAAGTATTATTATGCTCGTTTTTTTTTCTATGTGGTTGATTACATGTGCAAATCATACATATCTTTTAAGTATTTTATGTTAATTAGCTGATGATTTGCCGAATAAATAAAATAAAATAAATACATGTTCTTGTATTTTTGTAAGTTTTTGAGGTTTAATATTATAGGTTAATTTTGTTATTAGGTGTATTCGGGTAATTCGGTAGACGTCATCTAAATGCATAAATAGAGATTGCTGAGCTGAGCAATTAGCTGAGTAGGTACAAAATATCCTAGCGTTTGATAGAAATTGTAAATTTTTGGATTCAACAGATTCTATAAATTATAAACGTTTGAAATGAACCTTAAGAGGGTTTTTTATTCATTAACCACAATTTAATGACGTCAATGTTGTTTATTTCGGAATTTCTAAAGGCCAAAAAACACCTAGTCACACAAGTGTAGTTTTTTTGCGCATCAATTCAAACGAAACGTCAAAAATGGAAATAGAATTTGCGGTTTTTGTACTTAACTCTATTTCGCAGTAGGTAATTTTAATTGTTGTGAAAAAAAAAACAATTTTATCTTATGCTTCTTCTTTTCCTTATGGTGTTGAATTATCATATTTTTATTGCTTCCGGGTCCATACAAAATAACGAATGGGAAGATATAATATGGTGACTCTATTTATCTTCTAGACGCTTTACAAGATGCTGGAGTGGCATAGTTTAAATTTTTATTCTTGAATGTAGTCTCTTGGTAGTCGGTGCGGCGTATATTACATTACAGTTACTTGCAAATTTTATTTTATTTTTATTTTACATGAAAACCAACAGTTAATAAAGTTGAACAGATTACAAATCAACAATTTAGTAACCAATAATAGGTTCTCACAGATAGAAACTTAATAAAATTTATAAATTTATAACATTAAGACTTCATAGCTAACCAGCACAACAAAAAGTGACGCTACATCTATCTGAGCATAAACAATAATATTGTCATTCCAGAAAAGCAAATTAACATAAACAAAATATAGGTAGAAAAGAACAGGACTGGGAACACATACACAAAATATAATGTTTTTAAACTAGCGTCTCAGGGAGAGTAATGAAATGCTTCGTAAGCTGACGCCTTGCAGCTTCAATACTAACATTAAATAAATCTAAATCAACATCAGCCGCCCTAGGGGGAGCTTGGGGGGAAGAGCATTATCGGTAAGGAGTACCATAAGAGTCTAAGAGTAGAAAGCAGAATAAAATCCGTAGTGAAGTGATGGAAAACTGTGTTTCCAATCAGACAGCGAGTTAAAAGTTTTACTTGCACGCAGCATGAAAGTGTTTGACCTGTAATTGGTATTGCAAAATGGAGTAGAGAGTAAGTTGAAATTACGCAGGGGTCGAGCAGGGACATTTTTTTTCTGCAAATTCACTTCATCTTCATTTTAGTCCACGGGGTTTGTTAGATGTCCACCTTGGACGAATTCCAAGATACCCACCTTCACGTCACAGCACAAAGTTCTTCAAACCATTTTTCTGTTTTATGGGTAGCTTTATTTACAATAAATTAAACAATTAACTTGCTTTACATTCATTAACTTATTCTCAGTGTAAAAATAAAATATCGAAATGGCTGCAGGGGTTGGACTACAATGCCACAGAAAACCTTCTATTTGTAACTTCGTAACTCTAATTATCTTGAAATAATATAATCTATGGCCACAAACATATTATATTACCACACTTACTCCCCATTACACATCCACACTCACACCCCCTCACACTTGAACAACCCCACGTACCCCACATACACCTACACACACACTCTCCATACAAACACTCTTTACACACACAATGGCCTCGATTCGGGATGTCACGCTCTAATCCTTAATTTAAGTTAGTCCGTCCTTTTTACCTTTTAAAGATTGAAAAGAGACAGGAGATGGCCATCTTAATATTAGAGCTGTCAAACATCGAATTTGAACCTTATGGCCGCGTCGATTGCACAATTTTACAGAACACTTAAAACATGCGACTTAAAAATCTCTTAAACTGACAGCTATGCCCTTATTTTAGGTTATCATTCGTTCAAATGAATATCATTCGTTCATCACCTCTCTTTCATTGGTCATAAAAACGAAAAGGATAGCTGGATTTTAAAATTAGAATTAGAGCATGACATCCCGAATCGAGGCCAATATTTACATAGACAGCCTTCTAGCAAACTAAAAAACCTATTGTTTTTTATAAGTTTAACCACAGAATTGTTTCTTTTCGTACATACCCATTGCATTCGTTTTATTTTCTGTACTACCAGTATCATTATAGGTTCGCATTAGTATAGCTGTTCACTTAAAGTCCTGGTGACCTAAAATACAGGATATTTCCTAGTTTAGGCGCCAGATCTCCCACAACATAAAATCATGTAACTTTACTTCCTAGCATTACTTGTTACAAGTATGTGCGTAATTAAAAGTTTTGTGGAAAGATAAATAAACAATTATTATTACTCCTGTGCTTCGTATTCTACGAAACTATCACCCATCTTCTTCCCCCTATTCCAAGTATCCCAACTGGTACATCCCTATTAGTAGGGTTGTCTCTGGTGTAAGTTATAATGTCGACAACCGACCTCACACACCCTGTATTATAGAGCTTTGACTTTGTCTTTGTCAGTGTTACAGAGCCGCTAAAGGGCGCTTGCTTGGCTCACGACTACTTCCGAATATAATAAATCTACTAAGTATATAAAACTGAATGTTTGTCCCTTTATAACTAGAGAATGGCTGCATCGATTTTGATGGGCTTTGTACCAATCGATAGAAGAGATTACTGACCAGGTTCGAGGATTAGGCTACTATATTTGTGAAATCAAGAAAAAAGAATATTTAATTTAAAGATTTTTTTTGCGAGTAGGTTGACCTTTACACTAAAAAGTATGGCGATTGTCATTATATGTTTCAGTCCCGGGCGTAGCCGGGTAGAAAAACTAGTATTATTTAAATAGCAGCTTCTAAAGACCTAACTAACTGCGGAAAGTTTCATAAAGACATTTTTAGGGTTCCGTAGTAAAAAAGGAACCCTTATAGTTTCAGTCTGTCCGTCTGTCTGTCTGTCCGCGGCTTAGCTCAGAGACTCTTAGTACCAGAAGGCTGTAGTTTGGCATGGATATACATATGAATTATGCCGACAAAGCTAAAGAATAAAATCTTAAAAAAATAATTTTTTAGCGTTCCTCTGGTACACGTCAAGAGGGGTTTATTTATTATTTTCACGATTACTTTGTAGTGTGAGGTATCGTTGGATAGGTCTTTTAAAAACAATGGGGGTTTGCTAAGACTATTTTTCGATGCTAGTGTAAGTTTTAGAAATATTCCGTTTTAAAGTGCTTATTTTTGTTAGAGTCAAGTTTCTCCCCCCCCTCTACCAGCGAAACCGTTGTATATGGAAACGTGAAAAAAATCACGGTAGTAATGTATATGATGAATTAGGCACCTACGGAACCCTACACTTTGCGTGGTCCGACACGTGCTTGGCCAGTTATTGTTTGGAAGCGTCGGTATTTGAAGCTTCGGTCACACAGAGCGGTTGAAAAGGGACCGAAAATAATCGGTTTTGTTTTTGTCTATGACTTCACGACTAATTGTCAAATTTAGTCTTGTTTTAGTGCTTACCATGACGAATAAAAAGCCACTAAAATTGTCAGTTGGTCGTGAAATCAAAGACAAAAACAAAACCGGTGATCTTCGGTCTAAAAAATGATAGAAAGTGACAGGACTAATTTTAAGTTTAGTTTAGTTAGGCGTTGCCGAATCGCCACCACTGTCCCGCTTTCCCGGCCCCGGACCGCGCCGCTCCCGCTCTGTGTGACAGAGGTTTGATGAGCGTCAAACGTTCGATCAATCGGCCTCAGAGGGTCACAATAATTACTTCGTTTTCACGACCAAAAATAGTCACAATTGCAATCCTTTGGATGTCGAAGCATTAAACAGTATCGCACAAGTAGAGAGGTCCGGTCAGCCACATCTCTAGTTGAAAACATTTTTCAAAATGTGTCTCTATTATAAGGCCATAAAGTACCTCTACGTATAAATGTACTTGTTGTCGACATACTATTGCAAGAACTACGGTTTTTGTTACGATGTATGAGCGCGGTGTTATAAACCCATCGACCTAGTAACTAGAAATGCGATTGCAAAAACAATCTTTATGAGATCGGGCGTCGGCACTTCAACGTTGTACAGAATGTTTCTTACTGTAAATAACGTTTCTTACCCTAAAAAGAGAGGTAATCATTATCAACAGCTCATATACATCCCCCTCCCCACCGAGGGGCTCGAGCCTACCCTGGAGCAGGGCGATTAGGCCATAGCCGATCACGCTGTCTCAGTGTTGGTCGATTTCAACCAAAGCAACCTTTGAATTACTTCGCAGGAGTTAGCAAGTTTCCTCACGATGTTTTCGAGCGTCGAATAAAACTGCGCCGGATGGAAGGCATAGCATCCCTAGCCAATACATCACCTATACGCTATGTAAAATAATGTTTTATTGCTAATTCAAGCCAATAGTTTTAATGTACGAATTCATAGAATGAATGTGGTGCGTCTCCTCAAATTCCCGTTGATGCTTCCGGTATCATGTGTCTCTTTCTCTCAGTATATAGTTGCTCTCTCATGTCTAATGATCATGGTCATCTTCAGGTTAAAACTTTTGTTTTTGGAACAGATGATCTGCTCGTGGGTAGGCCCCCACAAGGTGGACAACCAATCTGGTGAAGGTTGCGGGAAGTCACTGGATGCGGGCAGCACGCAGGTCCACTCGTTGTGGAGTTTCTAGGAGGAGGCCTGTGTCTAGCAGTGGAAGTCTTTTGGCTGAAATGTTGATCTGCCCCCGCTGGTTTTTTTTATGGCTTCTGCATGTCAAACGTGTCCCTTACGACTACGACCGTCTAAAATTTGGACGATCAAACCTCTTTGCTATCAACTGTCTTTGTCCTACAATGTAGACAAGAGTTTAGATTTGAGTTTCCGTCGAAGAAAAATATGCCATAAAAAAGAAAAGCACATACTTTAAAAAGAGGCCGGATAGGTTCGCTTAGCAAGCATGAGGCGACACTAGCCACCTGACACCGATGAAGTTTTCTTAGGAGATTTTTATAGGTATTTTCACAGCCTGCCTGACTACCTAATATCGTCCTTGCTGACTGTATCTTACTAAGAAAATGGGTAATTTCTGTAATCAATAATCTGGATAATCTGGCTCTAAAACTCTAAGGAACCTATTAACTTCAACTTGTTATGTGTTCCTGAAAAGAATGGTCTTGAATAAAGGTTCATTTTCCCTTTTTAAGTATGGAACGCTAAAAACGTACAGAGGATAGACATTTTCATTTAAATTTTAGGGCACTGATACATCAAATTTCGACCTTATAAACTCATCGATTATAGAATTTTAGAACGGACGTAAATACATAAAACTTATTTTATAAATATTATCACTCGTCCATCTCCTTTATTCGTTACCGATAAATACAATTATTAATAAAAACAAAAAACCCGACTGCGTGTATAATTAGTATTTTCAAACTTAATTAATAAACAAACTGAAAAGCTGCAAACAAGGTGTTTTTGTTTTGTTTTGAATGATCGTAAACGTGAATTTTTAATTTCATGCCAAAGTTGTAAACAAAGGTATGGCCGTTGTAGAAAAATTAGTGCAATTTTAAAGATTACGATTATTGCGAAAAAAGATTGTTAAAATTTATTTTCATATCTGTTATAAAACTTCATTAACAACCAAACATAATGACTCAGATAAATTTGTAAAAAACTGCAACATACATTTTGTTTAAAGGAAATTAGTTTTTCTCGTGCAAAATAAAAAATGAACTTGCAACACCAAAGAAGTTCCCAACATTTTTGGAGGAGGATAAAATGTGCAAACTCGATCACCTGATTGATGACGTAGTAGAGCAATTTATAATAAATGTAACAGACGAATCTGAAGAAAGTTTATCAGATTCAGAATAAAATTGTTGTTTTTATTTTTCATCCTCATCAATACACTATACAGGTTATTTTGAAACCATTTGGCATATTTAAATGTAGTATTTAGATTAGACAGCCATTTACAACAACTTTTCCCAAGGAAAATAGGTCGAAAGTCAACTTTTGGACCTTCCTTAATGGTGTTAGCGACTTTTGTATGAAAAGTCCCGTCGATATGTCGATGACGCTGATGTTGTCAGCTCTATAGGCAGGGTTCAAACCCCACTACGGGTAAACATTTGTGGGATTTGAAGAGACTCTTGTCTTATTTCTAAAAAAATACAACAAAAAATGTTTTTGATAACTGGAATGTCATTTTGACAGTGAAGTTTCTTTGTTTACAACTTTGGCATGAAATTAAAAATTCAGGTTTAGTTGATAGTGTTCACAATAGCAGTCGGAGGCATCAAATTGTTCATAATTCAGACTATGATGGAACATATTGGGCCTAAAGTTGCCTGGAAGAGATTGCTACCCTATCAATAAGGTCGCCTGTTCCTTCACCTTCATTATTTCGATTGTCTTGTTCTGTATGTTTTATATTACGTTTTTGTGTCAATTATGTATATTTGTATTGTATTGTGAATATTATTGATGCCTCCGACTGCTATTGTGAACACTATCAACTACGATCATTCAAAACAAAACAAAAACACCTTGCTTTTCAGTTCGTTTATTAATTAAGTTTGAAAATACTAATTATACACGCAGTCGGGTTTTTTGTTTTTATTAATAATTATTTTATTTGAATCTTTTTTGTTTTTGTAATGAATACATTTATAATCATAAATATTCCTTAATAGAAATAAAAACCAAATTTAATCTTCTTCATATTAACTATTTAAATCATCAGTTCATACAATGTAATTCCCGTAAACGTAAAAGTTGAAGTTTTTTTTAGCATTTTTCATTCCAAATTACATTTAAACATATAAGTTATGTATATTTTTGGAGACTACTCATAAGCCTCTTTATTTTGATACCCCACTCGATAGGTTTTGGAAAGATACAATTTTTGAAATTCATATGTTTTGGCGCTAAAAACCGGCCATCTTGTTTTTTATAACTTTGATGTACCCAGTGTCACTCTCATAAGTAAGACGAATCGAACAACACCTTTTAAGCTGAAATCCATCAAGCCGTTTAGGCTGTAGAGCGTGCCAAAGAAATATACATACATACATACCATACACTCGAAAAATATAACCCTCCTTCTAAAGCAGTCGGGTAAAAAATGAGTAGCTGGTATTGAATCAGAACAACCCTCAGAGGAACAAAAGACGATCGCTGCGCGAGGCGGCGCGCGTCTGAAATCTTTGCAACAACCTATGTTTTTTTTGTCTTCTTTAAAATGAATGTAAGACCTTTTTTGCACATATATAAAAAGATATCACAATTTATGATTACACATGTCATACAGTTTTTCTGCTGTTTCAGAAGAAATATTGTTATTTTAGTATAATAATACCAGTAATTATTCTCCGTAGCGCCTTATATATTTTTAAAGCAAGCCGTTTTATTCACTCTTGTTTTGCACTTCACAACATGTCAGCAGGCGCTGGGATTCTTCGAAATCTTACCTTTTGGGATGCGGGATGTAGCTGGATCTTTAGATCTTCCGTGGGGAAAATGACAAGAACAAAAGGAATAGACGATGTTCAAGATTTGACCCTTGGCCGAAACGGTAAGTATTACATACATTACATACTAATATAGTCTCACCAGATTGTCACGTAAGTATGACAAACAATATTCGTATTTTAGAATTGTAGACTACGCTACGCTTGCTACTTTGAAAGGATACAATTGCTGAGAAATATTTAAATATCCCGCCAAAATTTGGTCTAACAAAACGAACATCTGGTAGAGTTAGAAATCATAAGGGTTATTCTATGGTCACTTACAGTATAATTTGACTTAATCTCGGATTGAATAAAGATAATTCGTGATTGTGTGATACAATCCTACAACTTTTTACGTGTTGAGCGTTAGTAAAAATGGCACTCAATTTAAACAAGATTCCTAAATTCAAAATAAACATTGGTCACTTACATTTAAGTAAAATTGAACACGACATTTAATTAATAAGGTCAGTGATATTTTTGCTCTCTGTATGAAGGTATTTATACTTTTTTAAGGTGTAATTATTACGCTCGCGTTGTGTAAGATTATCCCGTGGAAATAAGACTTTTTGCCGTAAAAAGTATCCTATGTGTTAATCCAGGTTACAAACTATCGCCATTCCAAATTTGTTCCATCCATACATAAGTATCCATCCATACATCCATATATACAAACTTTCGTGTTTATAATATTAGGTAAACAAAATTATAAATACAAACACACTTTGTAAAAAATATATCAAGAAATCTTGAATTTATGTTGGTCACTTTCATCACACTGTTTTAGTCACTTACATTATAATATTATATTCATTGCGATAACGTTTTTCTTTTTTAATTGAACTATTTATTAATATTTTATTTTTTTTATTGGTGCTTTACTTAAATAAATCAATGAATAGAGTATAACTGAACCAACAAACTCTTAGACAATAAAACCGTTTA
This sequence comes from Carpatolechia fugitivella, assembly GCA_951230895.1. NCBI lineage: Eukaryota > Metazoa > Arthropoda > Insecta > Lepidoptera > Gelechiidae > Carpatolechia > Carpatolechia fugitivella. Next base: position 4,901,185 of record OX579651.1, read on the forward strand.
CATTTCTCTAAATATCAGATGCTAGGTACCGATCATTGCTTCTGCAGTACTAGTTTACTGTCCTATGTGCGAACCAAATACAGCAATGTACGAGTATACTGAATTTATCACTAGTTGAGAGGCGTAATCGCCCTTTTAATCCTAAGCTAGTACAATACTGAATCTTGATCGAGCAGCAGGTGAACCAATGGACTCAATGTTATATATTACATTGGTGCAAGTGGAACATTATTTAAATACAAAGGGAAACTATTGCCTAATCAAACAATGAATTTTGTACTTAAATAAAACTCTCTCTCACCTAATTTCCAGTTTCATTCTTGTGAAACACTTTCAACAGAATCGCGAAAAAATACGGAATTTAGTTGTTATTTACTTTAGTTTTTATGTTTTCTCCAGTGATTTTTTAAATAATGTTTCACTAGATAGTTAAGTATTGGAAATAAAAATAGTTTAAAATGGACACTGCATTTAAACCTATTATAGAAGAACTGGACTACACAAAGTGTACCGGTAAGTGTAATATATTGATTTTCTTAAACTTCATCAAAATCAAAGTCAATGTAATTATTAATTTTTGGATTAAATTAGCACGCTCACTAACAATCTGTGTATTTTGTGGAAACTACATGGTTACATGGTTTACATGTTATTTTTTATAGCTGTTACAATATACGTACATATATATAGGTACATCAAGTACATTTATTTATTCCAATGAAAGTTGATCTGAATCAGGCAAGCATTTTAGATAAATCTTCTTAGTCAAAACTTCGTGTGTGGCTATATCATGATACTGATGTTATTGTGTGCTACATCCATTTGTATTAGATTATAGTTCTAAGCAAAGTTGATTACTTATTGTATAGTTTTAACGACAAGCCGTGCCTCCCCTAACATAGGCTGTTCAAGTAAAAAACGAGTCACTTTCCCCTTTATTTAATAAGTCTCTTTTCTAAAGAAATAAACGCATTTTTTCGGATGCTTTGAAAGGAAGGTTAAGTTGGCAAGTTGCGATGTTATTCTTGCAATTTATATAGCTGCATCCCGGTAGTTACCCATGATTTTGTTCTATAGGACTGTTGGGTTACTCACCATATTATCTAAACCAATACCCAATAGCCCTATGTTGTACTACGGTGTAGTTTGGCTCTTTATAATTCTATATAACTGATGGGATATATATTATAGTACCAACATCAAACCTCAATAGTTAGAACTACAGAAATGGGAAACTACTGGGATGCACCCATTTATATTTTACTAGCGGTTCATCCGCGGCTACGCTCGCGTTATATAATATTTTCCCGTGGGAATAAAACTTTTTCCCATAAAAAGTATCCTATGTGTTAATTCAGGTTACAAACTATCTCTATTCCATATTTCATTCAAATCCGTTCAGTAATGTTTACGTAAAAAAGTAACAAACATTCATCCATACATACAAACTTTCACGTTTATAATAGGACTTGTAAGGTAACCTGAAATTCATGTTTACTATACAATATGCCGTGTGGTGACGGCAGAGTAGAATACATTTGTCACCAACCCCTACTCTTCCCGTGGGTGTCGTAAGAGGCGACTACACATTGAACAGGGAACGGGCAGCAGCGCTCTCTGATACAGTAACCTTTTAATCTGCGATCTCCAACCCGCCTGCCAAGCGTAGAGATTATGGCAAAACCCTCCACTTAAGTGGAGGAGGCTCATAGTCCAGCAGTGGACTGTAACAGGCCGTTGATTTTGATTTGATTGATACAATATCTAAGACTCATCTTTTATTACAGAGTCTCCATCAACATGGTCTTTAATAGAAACTTCCACGGGCCTGGTCGCCATTTTGGCTGTTTACCTCATTCTGGTCCTCAAAGTATTACCTACTTACATGAAGAATAGACCACCGTACAAACTGAAGGAAATACTTTCCGTTTACAATGCCTTCCAAGTCGCCTACTCATTTTATTTGGTTTTCATTGTAAGTATACTATAGAGTGCTAAGAGTCCAAAGAGCGTCGGTGGTCTAGTGGCTAGGGCCGCTGCCTTCCATCTGGGACACGCGGGTTCGATCCCCATCACGTACCAATGTGTTTTCGAATTCATATTATATACGTTTATTCGTATTATTACGGTGAAGGGAAACATCGTGATGAAACCTACACACTTCTGCGAAGAAATTGAAAGGAAGGTTGTGTGTGAAGACCAACCCGCACTAGGCCAGCTTATTCGACTAAGGCGTAATCGCCCTAATTCAGGGTAGGCTCGAGCCCCTCGATGGGGACGTATATGAGCTGTTGATGAGGGTTCCCTACTTGAATTCGAAAGTTACTGGTTTGATTTTTATTATATCGAACACCATGTGTCGATAATTCCGTAGTACGATGTTTTTTTCTATCGATGCTTTGTTGGTGCTTTGTAACGTTAGTGCGAAAAACCCTATTTCGACAAACCCTACAGCGATAGCCCATTAGTTCGGTAGTTTATTGGTTCGATAGTATGTTAGTTCGAAATGCCTACAGCACTATTACTTGACCGCTTAAAGTGAAATTTAGCCAAAAAATTAGTTCATAGTTCAGAGAGTTCCATTTAGATACCGTTTTTTATCCCAGGAAAATTATTATCATACCATCGGAATTGCCTTGTTGATATTACGCCTGCCTACAAAGCTTGAGGTCGCGGGTTTAATCCTGCCTCAGGCCACCTTGTGCCACATCATCACCAGCTCATATTATACGTCCCAACCGAGAGGCTCGACACTATCCTGTATTTACAATAATAGCCACTCATTGAAAAAAGACGCATCGTAATGGGAATCAACGTAAAGTCGATTTAGAATAGAGGGAATAATTCATTATTTATCGTTTCTTTGATACTCATAATAGTACCATAGCCCATAGGTAGTTTTACCTAGTTTGGATTACAAATAATCACATATAATATGTCCTCCACATATTTAATTATTTATTAATCTTTTACATTCTCAATTTTCAAACCCTCTTTTGGTAACTGTACGTAAATGACGACTAACATGGACATTCAGGATGTTCTCGTAGCAAAGATACTCGTAGCAGTTTAACTCATCCAAAAATCCAGCTGTACTTTGTCAACGAACCATAATTTTCCTGTGGTTTTAAAGCTATGCAAATAGAAAACGCCTCTTGAATATTAGTTTAGCTCAATATTGTGTTTAAGTTACTAATGTAGATTTGTCAGGCGTTAGTTTGCCTTAGAACCGTAACAATATGCTCATCAATCTTTAAAGGTTGTATCTTTCAAGTATAATACACTTACCTTGTAGATTTTTTGGTAGTTGGATATACGACACTACATAGGAACAACTTATAAAACATAAAACTAAGCAGAGACAGTCATATACGAGTATTATTCCGTCTTGACTTGAAACATTGAAACAGCTAGTATACATAAAAATTGGTCGTGTGGTGACGGCATAGAAGAATACATTTGTCACCAACCCCTACTCTTCCCGTGGGTGTCGTAAGAGGCGACTTAGGGACTACACATTGAACAGGGAACGGGCAGCAGCGCTCTCTGATACAGTAACCTTTTAATCTGTGATCTCCAACCCGCCTGCCAAGCGTGGAGATTATGACAAAACCCTCCACTTAAGTGGAGGAGGCTCATAGTCCAGCACTGGACTGTAACGGGCCGTTGATGAGTATACATAAATCACAGAAACAAAGCTATTTAGAGTGCGATACGGGATCCCAAAATTCAAATACCCAACTCACTGTAAGGCAAACGAACGAAATCCCAAATCACGCTTTACCAAAAAGATAATATCGTCGTGTGGGTTGTAAGATCAACAACCTAGACCTCACAAACCCTGGTGACAGTGTTATAGTAACGATTAGATAGTAGCCGGGACCAACGGCTTAACGTGCCTTCCGAGGCACGGAATCATCTTCCTTTTCGGACAATCAGGTGATTCAGCTTGCAAAGTTCAAACCAAACTGGGGAAAGTCTCACAAAGAGATTTTTGCTTGGCAGTGTCCCCACGGGAATCGAACCCAGAACCTCCGTAATGGGCGTTGAAATCTTACTGTTTACTGTTTGGAGACTTACCTAATTACAACGATATAAATAAATGTTCATAATAGGTTGTAAGATGTAGATCAAACTATTTTCGTTGTAGTAACATTTATAAATCAGTTGACGTTACTGACTCGATCAGTCCTTTTCGCGTCAATATGCTACGCTCGATAACGCCTGAAAATAAAAATAGCGAAATTAGTTTATTATATTCTTTTTCAGTATATGAGATACATGCTCAGACATGGTGTGATCACAACAAGATGTCCAAAAGGTGCTGATTTAGATGTGGTAAGTTTACAATATATATTTATATATTTATTTAGGATGAATCATAGATAAAAAATTTATTATTATTATTTTTATAGTAAGTGACAAACACCTAAACGCTGTTTTGTTTGTGCGTACTTGTAAATAAACGTAAGTAAATCTTTTTAATTATAGAATGGAAAACGAAAGATTACTTATCTTTTTCTATTTAGAAACTTTACTTTTAAATTTAATATTTTGTATAATACGTATCGTTATATGTTTTTATTGATATCTACTTTATAATTAACCTAACTTTCCTTTTTTCTTGCCTATCCTTTAATTTTTTTCGCGTAGATAAGTTTCCCTAGCTTTAACAATAAAAAACTTGACACTGGCACAAAGTCATACTAGTGCCATAAAAAAAAAACTTTACTTTTAACGAGTGGTACATAGTTTTGTAGCTATAGCTAACATGTCCGGATAGTGACAGGCATATTCCTTTTAATCGCATTGTATGCAGATAGATAGATGTATAGTTAATTAATTAGTATCAAACAAAAAAATCTGTCCCTACACGTCGGCAAATGGAATAAAATATAGGTCAAACAACGAGTTTCTAAGTTAATTATAATAAAGTCAAGTGAAATTAAGTATTTGTGTGTCATACCTTAAGTGCATAGTATCTATAATAATTGGATTGCTGGTTTATGTTCTCGTTTTCTTTGTATCGTCAAGAAACGTAATTACGCTCAAACTTGACCCCACCAAATGAATACCAAAGAAGCCGGGAAAAAACTATACCAAACCACTTTCGAATACGCGGTACAATGATGTTTTATATGACTCGGTTTGTAAGAACGTCGAAAGTAAGCTTCAATGTACAGCAGCGACATCATCTGCCTGTTTGTCGTCGTCATCGTCTGTTAAAATTAATAATGTGAGTTAAGTACTATGTTTTAGCGGGCTTTGCGGCGGTTACTCTTCTTGACTATTATAGTTCGTTGTTGCTGAGTCCTTCAACCTATTTCCTAATACATACATACGCTCTATTTAAATTTCAGGTGATATCAGAAATCTACCCATACTTCATAGCGAAACATCTGGACTTGCTGGACACCATTTTCTTCGTGCTACGTAAAAAAGACAATCAAATCTCCTTCCTCCATATTTACCACCACACGGCGATGGTTTCGTGGACCTGGCTCCACTTCATGTACCACCCTACCGACCACTTCGTGGTGGTGGGCTTGTTGAATAGTTTCGTCCACGTTTTGATGTACGCTTATTATGGAATTTCGTCTATGGGGCCTGAGTACGCCAAATACGTATGGTGGAAGAAACATCTGACCAAAGTTCAGTTGGTAAGCTTTAATGTTATTATTTTTTATAGAGACAATTCTCTTTTTAGGTGAGTTGGGCCGAGGAAGCCCAGGGTAGGTAGAAGTGGAAGAGGGAGGCCTTTGCCCAGGCTAAATAAGAAAGATAAGCGATAATTCTAATAGGTAAATTAAAAAAAAAGTCATAAAAATATTGCTTTGTTTCCCCAGTTTGGTTAGGATATTGCAGGCTGATTCGAGAAAAGGAAGATGATTCCGAGGTTCGGAAGGCACGCTAAGCCGTGGGTCCCAGATGCCCCTTAATCCACTTAAGATAGATTTCGGATTCAACCCTAGTAGTCGTCGCCATGTCAGTGGCCTTTGGCGACTTTGTAAAACTGACACCAGGATTTGTGAAGTCGGCTGTCGACCTTCAACCCACACGATGTAGAAAAGTAACACGTTGTAGGGATATCCTTAAAACATAGCTAAAAAAACATATTTTTCAGATACAATTCATCCTGGTCATATCACACCTACACTACCAGCAGAAACTGACTCCTTGTAAAATACCGAACTTCTTCCATTCCTTCTGTATGGTAAGCATCTGTTCCTTCTTCGTTCTGTTTATGAACTTCTACTTCAAGAGTTACAGAAAGAAAATGAACAAGAAGGTTTTAGAAGTTGAGGGAAAAGAGAGTTTGAATGTGGATACCAGCGAAAGATTCGATAAAAGAATTTGTTCATAACGTTAACCCTAGTTTATAATATTATTATAGATAGAATAGTAAAGAAGGGTACAGTAAGAAGAAAGATTATTTTTTAAAGTACCTTAGCTCATTTAATTAGACAATAAAAACTATTTCGTTTACCTACCATCGTTTTATTTACACCAGCAGCGCGTGTGCGTCGGAATGGCGGGTAATAGATCGAGATAATACTGACAAAATTACATACGCGCTACCACTTTTGTCCAAGAATTTTGTACTTGGCTCACAGAAAAGCGCGAGTGTATCCCACTATTTCCATTGCGATTGTGCGTGACTATAAATCTTTTTCTTTTTTTCTTTCGAGACACATGTCAATTTCGATTAGCTGACACAAATAATGGCCACTTTTTTAAGGCTTTTTTTACGCCATAGGTACATATTTTTTGTTTCTTTTGTCTTTTTTCCAATGTTAAATAAAATTAAATCGGATTGCCTTTGGGTTGTTAGTCCGGTTGACCGAATTCTTTGCGTCCTCCGCCATGGACCCGATCATCTCCTTTCGGACCACGGACCTACTTGGTCCGTGTTTCGGACCGTTGGTTCCACTGCTTGGTTCCACTGCTCAGTGGTGCAAGTCATCATCACATATCTGTATACCTGGAATATTCAGTGGATTTGGATGAAATTCGGAATGGAGATAGTTTGTAATATATCGCGCGCAGTTTAAGTTGCTGTACTAATTCACATTTATCATTAAAAATACAAACACCTGATCACTCTTAAAACAACAAATAATGTAACACAATTAAATGAAAATTTTACAAAATTAGCGCCAACCTCGAAACAAATAATAGGTTTCTTTTTTGGATTCTGTAGTCAAAAAGGAACCTTATATTTTCGCCAAGTCCGTCTGTTTGCCTGTCTGTCCGTCCGTGGCCTTAGTACTAGAAGTGTTATTTGGCATGGATGGATATACATATTAATCAAGCCGATGAAGCTGAAGAATAAAATCAAAAGGGTTGCTCTGGTACACGTAAAGTGGGGGTTATTTTTTTAATTCACGATTACTTTATAGTGTGAGGTATCATTAGATAGGTTTTTTTTAAATAATGTGGGTTTGCTAGAACCATTTTTCTACGTTAGTGTACGTTTCAGAAATATTTTTGTTAGAGTCAAGTATCCCCCCCCCTACTAGCAAAACCGTTGTATTATGGTATTTTCAAATGTGAAAAAATTCATGAGTATAGTTGGGTTATTATAGGATGGGTTCTGACAGCTTCAAAATTTTTCATACGACGACGTTAACAACTTTTTTTAATAATATTCAGTTTAAAAACCCTAATAGCTAATATATTAAAAAAAAGTAACTTCACCTCTTATTTTATCATTAAACAGTATGTAATTTTACTTAATAAATAAATAAACGAAATAATATTAAAAAGTTTTTAAAATTTTAATCTGTCAGAGCTCATCCTACAGTCACCCAAGTATAGTGTATTATTATGATGAATTTAAAAGAAAAATTATCGACGATCGAATAATAGGTCAATTTATAAAATGTACTTGTACAAGTAGAAATTCAATACAAATCTCATAGAAAAATATTTTGATGAATAACTAACTAACCTAACCTAACTAACTAACTAAACAGGTACCTAAATAGTATTAGACAACTACGAAACCCTACACTTCGCGTGGTCCGACACGTGCTTGGCCGGTTATTTATTATAACCATAATAAAATTATGGAGAAAAGGCTCTCGCAAACATTCAGACACTACGAATCGATTCGTTAAAATCGAAAATATTTCTGGCTGATAATATTTTTGATACAATTTGTTGAAATAAAAAATATAAAATACTTTTCTCATGGTAAGAATCGATAAAATTATTTTATTATTATTATTTTCATTTTCATATTGGCATGTTTTAATTGAACGATTTATTTTGCTTTTTAATATTATATCCAATTCTAAACACTATTGGATCTGAATTTTTTTATTGTTAAAATGATCCTGGCTGAATAATAATTATAGAGACCATAGAAATAATAAAAAAAAATGTAATGTAAATCGCACTAGTGCGGTACCCTTTCTGTGATCGAAGGGTTAAACGCATTGGGTCGGGTAGGCACTCGTCAGTTTCCTCAATCCGCCAGTTTACTGCCTTCGTAAGTTCAATTTTCGAGCAAGGTGTATATATTTTCCGTAGAGAATTATAGTTCCGCATCTTAGACTGAATGTGCCCTACCATATTTGCATACTGTATATATTAAAGCTAAACGATAGTATCACCTGTGAACAAAAAATGCGAGATTTATCCTTGCGAACAAACCGCAGAATCATCTAAACACCACTTGAGCGCCAACAAAACCGCCTTCCACTTTCAATGGACATCAGTCTGCCATTCATCCGCGCAGGTTTTCGCACCGCACCGCTGCGTAAGCGCAGCCTGAAGACACGCGAAGCCTCTGTCCGTGCACTAGTTCACAAACTGGCCTCAGTCACCTCACAACCGTCGCGCCGACCAGTCGCTAAGATACCTTTCACTTTTCAAATTAAGAACGCGAGTGATTTGTTTTTGTAATTGCAATATTTTCAAATCTTCTGGAGAAAAGAGAAGGTGAGTTGGATTTTGTTTCATTTTACTTTTTTAGAAAGTTTTTCAGCCAGCAACGGTCGTGTTCCAATTTCAATACGCTGTTTCTAAGAAATGTGACATACTGATTCCTGAATATTGGTGATTTCGTTTAGCAATAATTTTGAAGAATGCATCGTTAGATTTTACTGCTGGCAAATAAATTACTAAAGACCTATTTTTAAATTTCAACACAGATTCTAAATCATAATGCTTAAGTATTCATAAGGTTATTATTAATGGCACCCTGAGAGCTGAAGTATAATAATTTGTTAACAAGGGACCACGTGTCTTCGTGCGTAATCCTAGTTAACTGCTCAATTAGAGGCTAAGAGCACAGACTAATAACTAAATGAGTACCGACCTAGTTACCTACTGCAGGTAAATGAGCAGGTACGTTCACTTACGGTGAACTCAAAACCACTCAAGTGCGAGTTCAGTCTATTAAACTGAACAAATTATTCACGACATTTTTAAAGTGCTTAGCCAATTTTATGTTGTCCAATTTTCAAGATATTTGTTTATTTATTAGTATCACCAACAACTTAGTTGTCAAAAAGTATCGAATACAACTATACACCGTGAAATTTAACTGGTTGATTTTCGTTAAAGGGAGTGCCCGCCCAGTCTATTAAACTGAACAACTTTCCCAAGGAACATGGGCTGTAAAACGACAAAAAAAAATTGACCCATTCATACGGTTGGCTCCACCGGTGGAGCCTGCCGGTGGATCCAAGTGGACGGAGGGCGAAACCGCGCGGCCAGCTGATCAATTTACTATGGGGGAAGCAATGTATTCTTTCATTTGCCAGCCAATGTTCCTTAGGAATTGTTAAATTTAATCGACTGAACACTTCCTTTAACGAAAATCAACCAGTTAAATTTCACGGTGTATAAATATTGCAAACCATACAATTTAAAACCAAAATGGAATAACACTGAAAAACTGAAAATTTACTGAAGAGAAGAAAAGTAAGATTAAAAACATCTTCGCTGCGCTCCTAGATTTTTTAATCTGGGGAGGAAAAAATATTTAAATAAAAAAAAACGCAACAAGTAGGTATCGTAAAGCAAGCCACATTAAACACAGTAATAACTTACAAACAATACAGTAACTATAATACATTCCAATAAAATAAATGACTTTCAAAAGTTAACTTTACGTCAGAAATTTAAATTCAAAATTAAAAAGTTTCTTGTAAATTGCAAGCTATTTGTTATATGTTGGGTATTTTAATATTGAGTACCTGGTTGACCGAGCTTAGCTCGTTTATATTTTTTGTAAGACACCTACGCATTTCGATAAACTTTACTTACTTCATACGTTCAGAAGAAAGTACACGCGGCTAGACATAGTAGCACCACTCTTATACTTTAAACGAGCAAGATAAGAATAATAAGGATCTCGGAAACGTACGGCTGCAACGATTTCGCAATTTAGTTTCGGGGGCAATAAATCGATCTAGCTTATAAAATAGATTTCCCCGTATTTTCAGGCTTAAAAGAATTGATACGCGATATCATTGAAATAGAAAGGTAATTTTGGCTCAGTCGGGACACCGCGAGTTTGTAGTTTGAATCTCGACAAATATATTTTTTTTATTTCTTTGTTCTTTTTTCGTTTGTTTCTTTTTTTTATTTTTTTTATTCTTTCATTTAGTTATTTAAATACAAAAATGAAAGAAAATTTCTGATAAATTTTCAGATGGCCCGAGTAAAACGAGGAAAATAATATATTATGTATTATAAAATAATAGGATGGGACTTTTGATAGGATTCAGAAAGGATTATTATAGGAAAATAAATTATTCCCATACCAACTAACCTACCAACTTATTAGCAGTAGTTCCAATTTTGGCCACTTCACAGATTCAGTGGTAAAAGCGGCGCTAGTAGTAATATAAATTTGCATTTATTGAGGTTGCGTGGATAATTTCGATGAAATTTAGCATTATATGGGGTTTCGGGAGCGATAAATCGATCTAGCTAGGTTTAATTTTTAGTAAAAATAGATTTCCCTGCATTGACAATAAATTAGGATCGGAATTTGGATAGAATTCAGAAAGGAAAATAAATTATTATTCCCATGCCTAACAGTGGTAAAGGCAGCGCTAGTAGTAATACAAAATTTAATTTGTTGAGGTTGCGTGGATTAAATAACGTCCCGTGGATAAAATAGCATTTTCCATTTCTGTGTTACATATCTGAAAAAATAACTGAAAATACTTTTAAATGCTTTTTTAGAAGAAAATTTCGTCACTATGTGAGTTGTAGTGCCATCTGTTGCAGAACTTTCGGTGTAAGAAAAACGAAGTGATTTTCTGTAAAGGTATTTTAATTGAACTATGTAAATGAAAAAATAAGTAATAACAACGACGACGACGGTAAGTAATAAATAAAAAACATACCTATAAAAATTGCTCTATCTGTTGGAAAAAAATTTGACCACGGATAAATAAGGTACTAAATAAGAATTTTTTATTTCTGTCATTTTTGTATTTAAATAACTAAATAAAAGAATTAAAAAGTTAAAAACAAACAAAAAAAGAAACATGAACAAAAAAAATAAAAAATGGCGTACAAATTCTTTTAAGCCCGAAAACATGGGGAAATCCTGTTTTACCAAAAACAAAAGCTAGCTAGATCGATTTATCGCCCTCGAGACCCCCTATATACCAAATTTCATCGAAATCGTAGCAGCCGTTTCCGAGATTCTCATTATGTATATAGGTATATACAAGAATTGCTCGTTTAAAGTATTAGATATATAGATCTTGAAACCATCGACAAGGTAGATAATCATAGGTTTGTTATTGTTTCTTATACCCAAAATTGATAAGAGACTTGATGCAAGTGTCAAGCATATATACATCCTTAATATCAAGCCTTGTTTCTGCATTGTTATGTAGAGACTTCCTTCCACTTCCATCCAAATTTATCGCAAATCCTCCGTAGCAATTTGTTAGGTATAGCAATACCTATCCTTCTTGATCTGTTATTAAAAATGCTGGCATGTGATAAATGCACACTGGCAGCTTTATTTCGTTCTAGAATTGTATTTTCAAATGATTTCGAAACATATCGGTTTTGAATATTATTTTGACTCAGTCTAATAATGGAAGCCCTCGCAAAACATTATCTGTTATAATTAAGAATACATTTCAGTAAATAATTGTTATTCCCCTTAAATTATATCTTATTTATTTTCACACCTTCACCACCACAATACAATTGAACAGATTCGCTACTGGACAACGTGTACACTCCATATCACATCTTATGTATGATAGATAATGTACCCTACCCCTAAACTTGATTTTCTTTAGAACTAGTTTCTATAACATTTACTAATATCTGAACTGGTGCAGCAATGAACATGCCATGCATGCAGTTTTTGTGCCCACATCTTTACTCTACCTCACAAGCCTACGTTTGCAAGAGGATCTAAAATAAAATGATTAAATGAACTAGATTTAGATTCACTAGTAGATTCATGTTCGTTGAGTAGGCGTGATAATAATGGTTTGGATTCAATAATACCTCGAAATACTCACTTCTAAATAAGGAATAGTGCTACAAATTGATAAGCATTTTAATAATAACATTGTTATATTTTAGTTTTGTCTAATATTGAGAGTGTAGGAAGTATGTAAAATATATATAGACAGTTTTTTTTACTACACAACTAGAAATATAGAAAATGAAATCGAAACAGTGGCTGACAGGTAGCTATACGGTGAATTGTGCTATTTGAACGAGCAATAAAGGTCAAAAGAAAACTCAACACGATGACCGTAGACAAAATAAACCGTAACCGTAAATTGTAACGCAGTTTTTGGCTTCGTGCGACAAAATCTTCTATAGGCCTAAGATTTGCTATTATGCTATTTGTCTATGGTTTTCATAAAAAACTTCGTGAATTTCGTTGTCTTTTACTACGATACGCAGTTGGAGCGTGTTTTGCGAGAATCCACCTAGGTTTGCCACCTGTCGTTTCCAAAAAGTGCGTACATGGATAATGAAGATTTTATCAAGGTTCTTTTGAACTAACAGACCAATTTTGACAACTTCAAGGAGGAATAAAATCTTGGTAGCTTCATAAAATCATATCATACTAATATTATAAATGTGAAAATATATTTGGATATTTAGATGTTTGTTCCGCCTTCACGCTTAAAGTACTTAACGGATTTGGATGAAATTTGGAATGGAGATAGTTTGTAACTTGGATTAACACGTAGCATACTTTTTACGGGAAAAAATCATACACAACGCGAGCGTAGCCGCGGGCGGAACGTTTACACTTCATAGAGAGATAACACAACCTACAGCATCACAACTGTTAGTAAATTATTAACGCAGTATGATGCAACTAATACTATAGCAACTTCCTGGATTCACAATAAATACCTTATTGCTATGATAAAAGCATACAATGCTAATATAGCAGTTTATGATGTATTTACTTGCATACCTGTTGTTATACGATATGTGCACGTACATAAATTATACGTGTCGTAGGTAAATATGCATTTTTATTGACTTTCGACGGAAGGCAAAGGCAGACTTTTGAAACCTTGACTGGTGACAACTTGGGCAAATGGTCAGACCTCGGACAGACACGACACTGAATTTCTTTTATTGTTTTTGTTTTTACAAATCAGTTTGTTGTTGTAACTCCTAACATTGAAATATACAATATCGGTCATATAAAATGAATAGTACTTTAAAATAAGCTTGGACTAAATGCTAGTAAAAGGTCATTGAGATTTACACAATGAATACTGAACGAATAGCATACGAGTACATCTCGAGTAGAAGTGATGCTGGTTGGGTCCCGGCTAGATAAATGAGTGATAACCCCAGGCTCCAAAATTATTCTCATGTGTTGCCAGTGATTTCAGTTTAAAGTGTAATACATTAATTTCAGAATTTAGTAACAAAAAAAAACGCTTTAAATAATAAACCAATCAAAAACGGAAAATAAATCGAAAAATCGGACTCTACATAAAAAAAAATGTTTGCATGAGTTTACTGGCTAAATTGCTGTGGTAACTATACAATATTGCGATCGTGAGATGCGCAAAAGCAAACATTTGCTTACCAGGAAAAATATATATTTTGTTTAAAATTCATAATATTCTAAGTACCTACTACTATTATTCTAGTAGGCAGGGCAGGTAGCACTATATACCTCAATTATAATACTGTGAGATAATATTGACTTTGCTACTTGTTTATTGTTGGCACGTATTATTTCTTGTGTTTGGAAGCGGTCGCTACCGGTCGCTACCTATCAAAATAATTCAGGCTTGTCTGAAAGAGAGTAAAAAATAACTTTCTTCAAGTCATATTTTACTTATTGGAAATCAATATTTTTTTATTCCAGTTAAAGAAATCATTATTGAAGAAAAAGTTAATCAAGTATATTTTGTTACATTTATGTTACAACATGCTTGGATTGTGATAGTACAAATTATAAATTCAAAAATAATAATATCACAGACGTTCGTTGCCATTTAGTTTTGCACTAGTGACCTTCTTTTTCGGTTACACAAAACAGCATAACTTCTATCATCTTACGTAACTTAATAACTTGAGTTAATTCTCCTAGAGTTGTTCGCATAATTTGCCACATTTTTTACGAATTTTCGAAAATAATCTTTAGACATTTTACTAAGGTTAGCTTCCAAGTGCGTTTTTGCTTTGCCCAATTTAATCTCCGAAGTTCGTCGCTCCGTTCACTTTCGTTTCTGTTACGACATATAATGCTTTAGTTTCACACAATCATTATTACTGGTGTTCTGAGTCAAATACTTAATTGGTGCTCGGAGCATTGCTTACTGTAGTATATTTTCACTTTTTGGTAGAATGGAATCCCAATAAATAATGATAGCAAAAAGCCTATAGGCGTTTTGGGTGCCTTTTTAAAAGTTGCTGGCGTATAAACGAAACTGGGTTAGATGTGTAGAGTGCCTAAACAAAAGTCGATATGACGAGCTCAGAACCTCAACCATTTCAAGACATAGGCAGTTTTTGAATACCGCTGCCTATTTTGATATTTTTTTCGGAAAAAGATCAGTCGAAATATTTTTTAAAACGCCTCGTTGCTGAGTCAATTTAACTTTATGTTTCAGTAACCGCCCAAGTACCGAAATAAGCAATTACACACAATACTTCAAACGGTAACTTATTATCAATGGATTTATTTAGGTCTTTCAACCGGTTTTTTTTTGCAAATGAAAGTGGAGCTAAAGAGCTATTACCGGTGATGAAGGTTTTAAATACCATAAATTATTTTTGAGATTGAGAATCAAAGTTAAGAATTTTGACATATAAAACATTAAGATTTCTTACTACTTGACCTAGTTTGGTATTAACACTTACGTATACGTGAATCCATATACTTACAACAATTCTTTTCGTTAGATGTTTATTTTTAATCTTCATAGGTTTTGTTCTTTTACTTCATAGTGTACCAAAAAACCTTACAAAAACGATTATGTAAAGAATCATTGTATCTTAAACACAATTTTTTAAGTATTCTTCTCACTAATTTATATAATTAGCGAATATTGTTGGCAGCACAAAAAAATAAATATGGTTGACTGTGCTATTATTTTTCTAGAAATAAGTACAGATCCCGGCCAAAAATAATGCATACCGGGTATTCGGCTTTGTAATGCGTCGTCTCTCTCGCACATAGCACTATCAAATTGTTATTTTTCCAATGCCCTGCATTATTTAACGCCGGGACCTATACTTCGTTTTTACGTCATTATTTTTAAATTATTTTACTGACGAATCAGGGATAAATGAGTTCTAGCTGTACCACCAATGGTATGCAGATACTGGGCGCATTTCGAATCAGACTTTCAGCGCCGTCAGCGATCAGAAAAGCAATAAAACTTATGAGTTTTGGCTGCTGACAGTAATTCGGTACGCGATAACGTGTGCTTTAATAGATTTCAGCGCGTCTCGGAACGCGGGGTCTGTGTACTTTCGACGTCAAATTCATTTTGTTGACGCTACTGACGTAAATATAACAATGCCAGTGACGCTGTCTTCAGGTCAGAATAGTTTGTCGTATTGTGAATTATTATGAATGACTATTTGGCGATTTCCATCATTAGGTAGTGCGTAAATTACCATAACTGTATTCCAGTTTTTAAAGGCGGTATGGTATTCCATTTTTAAAGCACAATAACTCTTAAGAATACAATATAAAAACTGTCAAAATAAGTTAGCTAGTAGACATTGTTTTTAGACAAAACGACATCAGGTTTAAAGTATTACTTTGGAGCTCAAGTCACATAATACCTTTTAATTTTACTAATAAGGGACAAAAGCTTTGCACGACATAACTTGGCAAAGAAATATTACAATATTATTAGTATAGTAGTTATTCACAAAGAACAAACCTGATTGATCAGGTTTGATCTTTCAAATAAAATCAAATGAAATGAAATGAATACTTTATTAACTTTTGGATGTCTCTTAGTTTCGTCATTACATTTTTTTGGGTGAGTTCACTACACGACGACGGACTCTGTGGAGAAGAACTCACCAAAGGAACTTCACATGCGTCGCATCTTTCGTGTTTATTTTTTTGTCAAATAATAATTATAGTAATTTTCAAAATTCATGCATTTTGAAATAGCCTGTCAAGTTACTTTAGTCTCGGTTAAGTTACTATAGCTTTGAGCGTCGGTGGTGAAGTGGTTAGAGCCACTGCTATCCGTCCGGAAGACGCTGGGGTGAACCCCACCACGTGCCTATATATTTTTGGCAAGGTAGGTAATTTTCTTGTGAAGTCAATTTAGAGGAAGTTCATGTTCGTTTCATGACTATTTCAAAGGATATCACCTTCTAAATATGTCTATTTCGAAAGACTTCTTTTTATCGGTTTGTCATCTTGTAACGCCAAAAAGATTTTATCGAATTTTGAATTCGTATGTCTTTATTTGACGCTCTTACGGTGAAAGAAAAGATTAAGTTAACGTTGGGCCAACCAGACAAGGCCCCACGGTGGGGATTTCGTATATGAGCTGAAGACAACAACAATAATGGTTAAGGTTTCTTTATACGCCAACGACCTTGAGCGTATGAGCGGAGCTTCATCCTCACCCCCACAAGCCCTCGCCGCGCGCGATCTACTCACATTACATCAAAACTACGTATGATTTTTTTTTTTTGTACGGATGAAAGATAAATGAATTGCCAATAATATCCCGTAGGAACCGTGTCCGCGTCTGTTGTAGTTTAGAAGCAGTAGCGAATTTAACAATAGGAACAGCTCGACTTCAATGGCGTTTTTGGTATAGCATTTAATGTTTTTAATAAAAATCAGAAATAAAGGTTATATATTCAAGTTTAATATATATAAGTTTTCTGTAATTTTCTGCTTGCTCGTTTACGAGCCTTAGGCCTTCAAAAACTGCGAGTTGGCATCGGAACACCCCTTAAGGTACTCTAATGTAACTCATATTTGTAAATCACACTGAAAGCTGAAGCCAACCTGAATTTATCATCTCTTCAGTAGTCTGGGTTGTTATTATTGTTAACCTTTCACTTGAAAAAATATAGGAAACCTCCATGCCTGTCTTTAGATTATGTCGTTGCAAAATTAGTTATATCCGGAGTGCTTATTAAGTGCACAGTGCATCACACATACAGGGTTTTAATTTAAATTAAATAGATGAATTCTTGATAAAATAAGGATTCCTACCTTCGGCCAAAGTATACTTAAGGTTCTCAATTTCACTTACTCTATAAAATAAATTCAAAGGTTGTGAGTGAAGTCGGCCAACCAGCATTGGGTCAGCGTGGCGACTACGGCCTAATCGCCCTAACGCAGGGTTCGAGCTCCTCGGTGGGGACGTATATGAGCTGTTGATGATGACACAAAAAATACCAGTAAACTAACGTAACATTTTTTTCAATGTCTTCTTTACCTTATTCAAACCGCAACAATAAAACTAAGTTCATTATTTAATACATAAAAAGCGAAAATTTAAAAAAAAAAGTTGACCATGGACAGGACCTGCATCCCCTTGGCAACCCGGGCCAGACAAAGGTGCATTATTTCACTTATGCTACTAAGCTCTATGAAAGAACAACGATTGTTTTTCATTACTTGACTTATTTTCACATTAGAAAAGAAACAGCTTATTCTTAAATCAAATTTTAATTTATTTATGTTGAAAGTTAGGCATGTTGCATAGTATCACTTATTAATATAGTAAATATAGTTTTTTGTTTTAAATTCTTGATTTCGATGTTGTGTAAAATTTAAAGATTTTTTTTCAATTCCCTCTAGATAGCCTGTTTGCTTAATCACGTTGTACGTTCACACTTGTGGTTTACAATCTAGAACTATATACCCAAGTGTTAAAATGTACTGATTGTTAACTGTTGTATACGTCTAAGAAATAAAATAAAAATAAAATAAAATATTTAACACCTCGTATACTAGTGTACAACAACGCTCTCATTGTCTTGCTATCATATTACAGATTTAATAAGCTGTAATGGACAAAATAGTGCTGTTTGAAGAACTCATCATTAACTGACAACAACGTAGCGAATAGGGAAGGGTTTTGTTTGGAAATTACTTTGATATTGATCAGCATGCTTTCTTAGATCTGATGTAAAAAGAAATGTAACTGACATTAGTAACACTCAAGAGGAGGTTACAAAGCGATTCGCAAGGACCAAAGAGAGTACGGATAGAAAGAGAATACTATAAGAATAAAAGATAAAGATAGATAAAGATAAAAATGTCTTTATTCGAAATAAGATTTAACAAAATCATTTTTTGACTTTACGTTACTTTGATGTAGGAGTCACGGTGGAAGTGCAGTTGATGTTGTGTCACATGTGTTTATTTAGTCATCAGTGGAAACTGTTTTGGCTCATGAATTTTATATTGTTTTATGACCATTATATATTAGAATAAGCTGATTGTTTCCCAAATAAAACAAGAATAAGAAAACATTTAGGTATAGTAGTAGTAGATTGGTTCTAATGAATGAATGAATGAATGAAATATACTTTATTGCACACAAACAGATAACAATATTAATCGGACTATTTTTTTTTATTCTACGGACTCTCTATCTAACTGTCGACCTATCCAACCATCGCATTTGGAAGCTTGGTTTGTTGGCTTGGCTTGGTTTGAAATCGTGGTACAACTCTACTACTTACTACAAACTTATTATTATCAAAAAATCTACCTACTTAGTCTGGATTAGTGTAACTGATACCAATTGAACGTACAATCAGTAAACCCCTTTACTTTTGATTTTATAATACTTTAATTAATGCGATAATTACTGAAGTCTAAATAGCGGGAAGACAGCGACTCTACCCGTGATATCACCTCCGACGATGCGAGGCTTATTTAAATTTTATTATTTACGCATTTTTTTATGCAATGACGGTTTTCGCATCCTCATGAGATTACCTAGGTTTTGCAGCGCAGCGGGCATGTTCGCGGACGCACGGGTGCCCGATTTCTATGGGGTAATTAGATATCGCATCGCGACGTTTTGGGAGAGAATGCGCAGCTCTTCCAATGAAATTTTAGAAGCCGTGACTGATGATGTGTATTGTAGTCCTATATTCACATATTGGCTATCTGTTCACTGAAATCCCAATAAAAAATGACACTGACTGATCAGTGTAGGTAATAAAATAAAATAAATAAATACAACAGTGCAACTTATTTTGTTAATTTTATATGATAAGTAGTGTATTTTGTAATAATGTGTATGTTTTTTATGGGTTTTTTATGCCTGAATAATAAATACTTATGGGGAAAATTATTATTTATTATTATTATTATTATTTATTTGTATTCAATTTAAAATTTAAAGAACTCATTTTTCTTCGAATGTGGGAGTTACCGACCACGCCACACGTCAACCGTAATGGGCCCCGTAGACGGTCAAACGGTTTGATTCAATCACGTAAAGTTTGGTTTGACTCAAACCATTGTGATCGTTTACAAAGGTGGTTTGAACGGTTTGTCAAACATTTACGTGTTTGAAGCATGTTTGATGCAATTGCATATTTTTCAGTTGATGCAATTTCATATTTGGCGTCATCGTATTGGGAGCAATCCTGTAATGATGACGTCTTTTGTAATTATTAGTTATTAATAAATAAATAAATTTTGTTGTGTTTAACGCGTCAGAAGTGTAATTACGACAGCGTTCAGAATGAGACTGCGCAGAGCCGTTTGACAAACCGTTCAAACCGACCTTTTGAGGTTGATCAAACACGTAAGGTTTGAGTCAAACCGTTTTACCGTCTCCGGGGCCCTTTACATTTAACTGTGTATTCTGTAGCAGCAGACTCAGTATTCGTGTGCGTTTGTTACGCTTGACATGTAGTTTTGTGTACTACAACAATGATCCATAAATTTGCAAATGTCAAACGTTGTTGCCCTCTTTTTCGCTCACGTTGTAGAATATTATGTCAAAATCGTCTAGTGATAATGTAATCTCACATAACATCGATTTCTTAAGCTTCCAAGAGTTAATATTGTAGACGCAACGTAACCACTTAAAGTTATTCATCAATTTCACTATCGGTGAAATGCCAGTGACCTGACCGTACAACTTTGGTAAGCAAAAGCAACCTAGAACATCTATGCTTAGAAAGATCTATGCTTGGTATTTTGCTACGGAATAAAATCCGAAACGAAATCATCCGGCAGAGGACCAAAATGGTTGATATCGTCCAGAAGTGTAGCAAGCTGAAATGGCAGTGGGCTGGCCACGTCTATCGCAGAACCGATAAGCGTTGGAGGAGACGGGTTCTCAAATGGAGACCGCGTCTCGGGAAACGTAGTGTGTATGTATGTATAAAGGGGGACGTCTGCGAGGAGCGCGGGTGACCTGCTCTATATTTAAGAACTATTTCACCCTTAATCCCAGTATCGATGGATGCTCCTTTCATGATAGCGCCGCATCAGCTCAGCCGTACCGTGTGATACTCTCGGTAGGTGAGTTGTGTTAGGTCTATCCCTTGTTCTCTCCGCTTCTGGCATGGAGTGACCCAATGGCCCCCGCGACTACCCAAGAAAAACCAGCTTGGCAGCGGCTATTGCTGCTACCAGCCAGCCCCCCCGAGCGCCGCGTGAGTCCCAGTGCCTCCCCACGCCTTAAGCTTCGAAAATTCTGGGTTCCCCCACACGGTTGTTCTCCCCCCGTGAGATCGCAATCGGCCGGGCCTGCCATCGCCCACCCTCGGAGCACCCATCGAAGGAGTACTGGTTTTACTGTAGTTCCTCCGTGATGGCCCCCTCAAATCTGCCTGTTGCTCTACAGTATCTCAGTATGTTCTTGAATGACAGATTACTCAGTTCTTCCTTTTCGATGCTGTCTGTTCCTAGTTTTCCCATCTCGGCAGTGAGTACATCGGACATTCTGCCAGGAAGTGTAAGCTTGTTTCATCTTCGCCGCACTCTGGACATGAGGGGCTTTCTGCTCTCTTCATGATGCTGAGATGTCTCTTTAGCGTGCAGTGTCCTGTCACTATACCTGTGATGATTCTGACGTCTTTTTTCTTGTGTTGAAGTAGGTGCTTAGTTCGTCTGCGATCAAGTGTCCTGACGAAAAGTTTAGACTGCCGGTATCCGGTGGCCTTTTCCCATCTGGCATTGGTTTCTACTCTTGTTTTCTTTTCAATAACTCCTTTTGTAATTCTATGTGGTATTGGTAGGCGGGGCTCAGGACCTGTGAAGGTACTGTCCGCTCCCTTTCTGGCCAATTCACCTGCAGTTTCCGGCAACAGTAACCGGCTTTATTACTAAGCAGATATCCACAAACTTTTTGATATAAATTATCTCATGTTAATCATAGAGTATTTTTGGTGGATTTAAAAGAATGAATGCCTTAATTACTTTAGTTAATACGAGATAATTTATATCAAAAAGTTTGTGGATGTCTGCTTTATTACTAGTTTTGTCGACGATGTTTGATTTTTTTATGGGAAGCCAAACAATCTGTGGCATTCATTTATTAGATCTATCGGTAAACAATACGACCCACTATGTTAGGTGCAAAATACTACCATGACCTTCATAATAAAGATAATACTACTGGCATTCAGCGAGGACCCCTTTTGAAGATTTGGGGTCAATAATTTTGTTCCGTTCTAGTTTCAAACTTTAAAGTTTGTTAGTTGAGCTATAATTATTATGAATCTTGCATAATTAATGATGCACGCGACCTGCCCAAGGCCAGAGCAAGTATTATTAAACTGTTCCACTAATCTTATTTCATTCTATTTATATGTCATCATCATCATATTCAGTCTGTTGCAAGGTCGTTGACCGACCAAGTATGGTGTCGAAATTATTGAGTTGTCATTCTGAAATCCGTAGATAACAGTCGTGCCTTCAGAAGCACATACCTAATCACCTTACTTATCGAACATTTGGTGATTCAGTTTGCACTCTTTGACTAAGTTATTGTGTTCAGATTGCGACCGTGTGCTGTGGTGGCATTTATTGACCGAGCGAGCGAAGCGTCTCTGTTTCAGCTTGGCCAAATTTGCTTTTGTATGTCCATCTGTTTGTTTGTTTGTTTCACTCTACAGGTTGCGTTTCTCAACCGATTCTCAAATTGAAATTTTGTGAGCAGGTTCGATAAATTAATCGAATTTTTTTGTCGAGTCAGTTTTTGGAAATTTTAAAAAATGACGGAGTTATAGGGGTTGCCAGCTTACAAGGTCTACCGCCGAGGCTGTTTTCCTCTACAGTTCACATTTCTAAATCAATAAAATAAAATAAGATAAAAATAAAATAAACTAAAATTTAAAAAAAATAAAAATAAAATTAAGGGGTCGGGTATGTTTGTGGAGAAAATATAAAAATAAATTAGAAAAGATATACAGACTCGCGAGGTCTACAGCTCACAGAGCCACTATAGTTTTATTTATTTGTATATTTTATTATTTATTGCACAATAAAGTTGACAGAATCATCTTTATTGTACAATTATTGTACAATAA
Organism: Carpatolechia fugitivella; assembly: GCA_951230895.1. NCBI lineage: Eukaryota > Metazoa > Arthropoda > Insecta > Lepidoptera > Gelechiidae > Carpatolechia > Carpatolechia fugitivella. The sequence goes on from OX579651.1 coordinate 4,924,171, forward strand.
AGATGATCAAAAAATTATAGAAAACGACACAAAGGCACTGTTTATTTCAATAAGAAATGTCTTACAGCAGACCTTACCAGTAGGCATCGTGTTTTATGTATGTTTTCTTAATCTTAATCAATGTCCCAACCAAACTGGGACAGACCCTGCCTTGGGACAAACTCGTTTCCTTACAGGTGGGTAGCAGCCACAAGTTTTACTGTGCAGCAGTCTTGAGATGACTAAGACCAGTCTCTTGTGATGCAACAGGTGTAAAGACGTGTGATTTAGATCACGTCACAAATCGTCGCGATACGCATTCGCTATACTGTTATTAGGAATCAGTTCCAACACTCATTCCCATTATTATATCATCATCAGCTCATATACGTCCCCGCCAAGGGGCACGAGCCTACCCTAGGGCGATTAGACCTTAGTGGTCCACGCTGGCCCAATGCGAGTTGGTCGACTTCACACACAACCTTTGAATTACTTCGCAAGAGTGTGCAGATTTCATCACGATGTTTCCCTTCACCGTAAGAGCGTCGAAAAAACGTACATATGAATTCGAAATTCGAAAACATATTAGTACGTGGTGGGATTCGAATTCGCGTCTCCCGGACGGAAAACAGCGGCCCTAGCCACTAGACCACCGACGCTGTCTTATTATATACCGTTATTATATATAATACGTATCAAATATAGGTAAATTGTTAATGAGAGAGTTGTTAACCTTACACGTTTGTACTCAGACAGGACAGAAGACCTTGTCGAACACACGATTTCAGGATATGACTTCAGACCGGACATGTTGTTTTTTTCAAGCGAATATTTTGCATCACTCCGGCGATTTGTTGTTGCTTTTATTTTCGCTAATTGTTTATGTGCGTGTCTGGTTTGAGTGTAATTTGTTAATGTTGGGTAAGTTTGAGAAAATATCTACATATTTGAGGTAGAAATGTTGATGACCTACATTTAGTCAGAGAGCTAGTGCTGCAGTTGCTCGTTTGTGAGATTTTTTTCAATCAATTTTAAGTCTAGGTCACACAGAGCGGGAGTGGCGGCGCGGCCGGGAAAGCGGGACGGTGGTGCTACGCGGTGCCACACAAAGTCCCGCTTTCCCGGCCCCGGACTGCGCCGCTCCCGCTCTGTGTGGCCCAGGCTTTATTGTTATCTTTGCACTAGGGTAAGGGCGGTTGATGACCTTACAGCCCACACGATGAAGATCTTTTCAATAAACAATATTTTTGCTCTTTTCATCTGTACAAAAAATATTCTATCGAAAGCAGATTTTGTCTCTGTAGTCTTATTAGATTTATATCGTGCTACTAATTTGTTTATAACTTTTTTCGATTACATAAAACTATTTTAGGTATAACAATGACGTAAGCGAAGTAGGTACTAATTTACTACAATAATTAACCCAGCTTGACCGCAACGCAGATGGTAACTCCACGGTTACTCTAATCTTTATAATGCCACTTACACACACTACACACCCCCACACACACAAGTGAAAGTCGCATTTATCGTTCGAATTTAAAATTACATAAAAACTGCGAGTTACGAAATAGTTCTTCTGTGTCTAGCGTGAAATATTTGTAAGTGGGTAAAATTATAAAATACGTAATATTTGGCGCGAGATTTTTTAAATGTTGCGCGTGATCATTATTTTATTTCTTCGGGGTCCAATCACATAAACACAGAACAATATAATCATTATATGATTTTTATTATTTATTTATTTACTTGTTATTTTTTTTTTACGGACGTATTGCTATTTCTACCAAAGTGGTAATGCTGATAATGATGATTTATTCGACCGATTTCGGCCATGGCAACCACTTCTACTCCTGGTCAGTCGGGCGCTGGTGCACCCGAAGATGGCCTATGTAGCCGATCTTCGCAGCGAACTCCCGCGCACAGTGAGGGCACGTGAGCACGCCGCTTATATAGTTATAGTGGATGGCGGCGGGTGGACGGGCCTTCAGCTCATCGCGCTTATCTTCGAGGTCAGTTTTACGCTGCTCCTCGAACTCGCGTACTCGCCTCTTCACAATCCCGCGCCATTCCGGGCGCTGTCCTGCCAAACCTTCCCATTGAGAGGGCTCTACAGCATGAAATTTACATCGTTTTGTTCCCGCCGTGTAGTGATAGTACCCGTCAAACTGAACAACTTTTAACGAAAAAAAAAAAATTCCTGTGACAAAAAAATTTTTGGTCTCTCCATACAAAATGGGTCGGTCGGGAGTCTCACTTTGTATGAAGAGACCAAAAATTTTTTTGTCGCAGGAAATTTTTTTTTCGTGCAAAGTTGTTCAGTTTGACGGGTACTATCACTACACGGCGGGAACAAAACGATGTATATTCCATCCATGATGAATTTCACGGTGTATATTCCATCTTTTCATATGCCGCTTCTGAACATCTTTGTAACGGAGGAGTTGTCCGCCATGTTTCCGCTTACCCTCCTCTAGTTCAGAGTAAAAGATGCGCTTCGCCACTCTTTTCTCCGTAATATAGCGGACGCTGACTTGAACTACTTTACTACTCCTACTACTTTTTTTTTTTGCTTTTTTTTTACTAACAGAATACAGAAGTTGTCGTACTTCGCGTGTCAATCATTGAAAGTTCAAATACATCGACAGCATTTGTTTTAAATACTTACCGTGAACGCAAATTCTATATTTCAAAACGTTAGTTTAGTTTAACTAGCACGAACTATCGCCTTATCCATCAATCTACAATCTGCATCGCAAGTAGCTGAACCACCTTGATTGACAGAGCCACGTGGCCGTGTCGCAAGTATCAATATCCGATAAGACATACCTGCAAGAGTCAAGTTGCACTTTGATAGTGCATTCTGTAGGCAATTAGCGGTAGTAGGTAGTCGTTCTGCTTTGACGTCACGAATCATGGCACGAGTAGTGTTATTTGAAATTGTGCATTACCTAGCACAATTAGGAAGGTTTACAGCCAGTTAGAATTTATAAGGTACAATCATTGACAGCGTCGTCTTTTGTTCACACGAAGAGGCCGAAGAGGACGAAGAGGCTTCATAGGTGTAACTTATAAAAAATAGTGTACACATGGGCACTGTAAAATCCAAAATAACAAAATATAACTTGTTATACTTAAAAACAAACTATAAAGTGATATGAAAATTATACACTATAAAAATGATTTATCTATTTGCAGTCGAAAAACTCTTGCAAAGCATAAAAGTACTTGTTTGAATAAGTGTATTTCTTTAATTGTTTTTAATTGTAGTGGCAGTTTATTGAAAATTTTCACCCACATGTGGTAAGGTCCAGAGCTAACTATATTTAATTTAGTAAATGGTGCTGCCAATCTATCTTGTTGCCGTAGGTTCAGTTTTTGTAAATAATTATCTTTTGCTTGAACATAAAGATCTGGACGTTGCTTAACAAAATTGCTCATTTGCGGAATGTACTCATAGAGGTTAGGGTGAGTATATTTAATTTTATGAAATGCGGTCTATAAAATTCTAATACATCTTTTTTGTAGTGTAAATAATTGCTGTATATTCGTGCTAATTGCCCCAAATAATAACCCCATAATTCAGCCATGCGTGTGCATACGCATAATATGCACTAGTCTTGGTTTTTAAGTCCGCTGTTTTTTTTATTCGTATAAGGCATATGTAAATCGCGAGAGTTTTGTAGCGACCTTATCAATATGGCTTTTCCAATCCAAGTTACAGTCTAATTCAACTCCCAACAGTGTATATGTTGAAAGAGTGTTTATTGTATTCTACTCTGCCGTCAGCACACGGCACTAAGGTTAGCAAAATTGTATCTGTTAGGTTTTTGTAAAGCAACTTTCTGGAATCATCAATGAATGGGCTATATCTAACTGTAAAGATTGTTTCGTTCGTTTTTTAATTTTATTTATTTATTTTAACAAACAGACATTTAATAAACACTGATATGTACAATTATGTTTTAGTATAGACCTACACTTCCCTAAATTGTTAAACATACATTTATACTTTTACTATTTTTATGCAGCCTAGTTACTTTAAACTGGAGATTTGTTACTTTGTAACGAGGCATTCGTCCTCTTTCCTGTTTTATGACTGGCAACCTTTCTTGCTGGCAGTTTTCTCTTTCATTTTAAATTATTTTCAAATTTAGATTTCTTACGTTTCGAATTTGTCTTTTTTTGCTAAATTCTTCACTACATGTCCCGATCTCCGATAGGACAGTTATATAATATATAAATATAAAAATCCCTTTTTTTCTTCGGACTGTGCCCTGGTTATTGCCACATAACCCTCTACAACACTCTTCGTGTGGTGCCCAGCAGCTTGTGGCGGCCACAACTTGAAATTAAATAATGACCTAATATATACCTATAGGCTATGCTATAGGTAGCTTGTTTAATGAAAATCTAAATACAATATGACTTACCGATATTAAAAAGGACTTCTTTTTCTCCTCATAACTAAATAAATAAATATGTGGGGACATTTTCACACACGGCCATCTGATCCCAAACTAAGCAGAGCTTGTTCTATGGGTACCAGACAGCTGATATACGTTACATAAATAGATAAATACATACTTATATAGATAAACAACAACCAGACACAAGGCAAACACAAGTGCTCAAATGTTTGACCTGGGCGGGATTCAAACCCGCAACCCTGTGTGTCGGAGGCAGATACACTACCACCTGGGCTACGGAACTGTCAAATTTGTATTAATATTGTCACAAGTTATAGTATTAGAGAAAGAAACTTTCACATTTAAAATTGCGCGACCTTCATCTGTCCTAATATTGATTAATTGGCTTGAATTGAAACGACGCGACGATTACACTTCTGTAAATATCAAATGCTTACTACTTGACGGCTCCGTAGCCTAAAGTTGGTAGTACGCCTGCCGTCGAAGCACAGGGTCGCGGGTTCGAATCACGCCCAGGGCAAATATTGTGTCTAAAAATACGTTCAATTTGCGGCTGATTATCTTGAATTCTATGTGGGAGGAGTTCAATGCGGATGAGCCTCCCCCCTAACCCTCGGAAGTATCCGAGCCCTACCCCGATTTGAATAAGGGTCGGGCCACACTAATCGACGGCGATGGACGGTTTGCCAATACAAAACGCGCGCAAAGTATAGAAACCCGTTCGCCGCCTCGTCGATGCGAAAGGATTTCCATACTGGGCAAACCGTCGATCGCCGTCGATAAGTGTGGCCCGACCCTAAGGAATCAACATACCTAAAAACGGTAGAATAAAATGACTTATATAATCATTTCATTTTCCTGCAGTTGTGAGTAACCTGAACCATACTCTAGATCTCTTCTCTTGGCGCTTGCGCAGAGCGGACACGTTGTAGGGTATTGCACACTCTTACGCATAAAGTAGTGTTTTGCTCACATTACGATGTAAAATGGGTATATTGTGACTTAGTTTTGCTAATCGCGTCTTTTTCTAGAGTTAATTGTCTCTTAATTATGTAACATAACCTTAATTTTTCTTTCTTACCTACTTGAGGAAAGAACGGAGTTTTGAGTAAATAACTAGACATGCAGATTAATTTATTAATATTTATTATTTGAGCAAAAATAATTTATAGGCTGATAGTGAATGTAACTTTAATTTAAATAAAATAATTACTCTTCGCTGTTTGTATTAATGTTTAAATTTATTTTATTGTTACATTGATGGCAGCCTATTTATTATGGTTGTTTACATAGGTACGTACGCCGTATATAATTAAATCTCAGAACATTTATTACCAAATCTTTAGTAATTGTTCTAAGGATGAAATACTTAATTACTTTTTTTTCGTCATGAAATAGAAATCAATAAATTACAATGCATGAAGTTGTGCAATGACGGTTTTCTCTCTAAATTTTCACTGAAAACCCGTTTTATGCTAGTACTACCATTAACAATCTGACATAGTGTTTTTCTTGTGTCTTGATGTTGTTTATCTATATGGGTGTCTATCTATTTATGTAATGGATATCAGCTGTCTGATACCCATAGTACAAGCTCTGCTTAGTTTTGGACCAGACGGCCGTGTGTGAAAATGTCCCCACATATTTATTTATTTACTTGTCATTGCTGTTACAGTACTAAATTACCGTGCCAGGCGCGAACCACACACAGCAATGTAATTTGATTAAGGTGCTAGATGTAGAGAGGTCTAGGCCTTTCATTAAATAAAGTAGCACATCCGTTCTTTCCTGACCTGACAGCTAACAAATGATGGACACGCTACGCCACAGCATTCTAGGCCGTAAACGCCTGTAATAAAATTGAAATATCTAGTACATAAATTATATTAGTAATAGGCGAAGTTTCAAGTGCAACTGTCCCATGAACTTGGCTATAATTATCTAGTTGACTTTGATGCTGCACTTGCGAAGGTTTTAGACTTGCTGCGTTGTTTGTTTCAGTTAGATTCCGATTTTCTACAATCTGAGTATGAAAAGGGTCTTCTTTCTTTGGTTATCTGTCACAACCTCGGAGCCTTTTTCCTCCGAGGTCACAGCTATGCCTTTTATTATTCATCTTGCTAAAATATCTCGCTAAATATAAAAATTATTTCCTGTTGAAGTATATAACCTGTGAATTATTTTAAAATAATACAAATTGTACAACGTAGACAATGGCTTTGTTTTTTATTACAAAAACAATTTTTAAAACAGAAGTAATTAGCATAAAATGCAATCTGCTATAATAACTATAGTTATTCTTGTACTTATATTTTTCTACTGATGTATCGTAAAAAGTATTACTAGATAAAGTCTACAAAAAAGTAGTCTGTGAAAACCCAATTAACGTGAATCTGTAGAGAAAATGTTTGTGTTCCTTGTGAGCCAAAAAGCTCTACTTACTCCGTTAGGGAAGGCCGAGAATTAGTTTTTCTTATTGCTACTTTTTACTTTTTTTCTTATAACACACATGTAAAGAGTCTTGATACAGTTTTTCTTAGTACTAATAAGTTTATTCTTAGTTAGTAATAGTAATATGTTTAAAACTGTGCCTTGTGAATCGTGCCGTGAACCCGAATACTAGCACTGACTTCTGTTACAAAGAGAGCTTTTACGCACGCACACCAACAATCGTATCTGTGAAATGTCCAAAATTGGTACTACAGGACTTCAGGACTGTCGTGATTGGCTGAAATACAATTTTGTATTACTACTAGCGCCGCCTTTAATTTCACAGAAAAGTTGGTAGGTCTGTAACAAAACTTTTTTTTTATTAACTTAACGGATCAAAAGCTTAAATTAAGTTGAATTGTCTTTTTCGTTTTAGTGAGAAATAAAAGGGACAAAAGATGAGCGAATGACTTCTTAAATGAGAGAAAATATTTTTTTATTAATAATTGATGGTCTACTATACTAAGATCTAATTATCAAAATATCACTAGTTCTTGGTATGCCAAGCAATATTTAGAAGGTGCCAAATTCTATATCGATAATTGTAAAAACCGGAACTTCGTGCAAAACCGGATGATTGGAAACCACTTGAATGATAGAGAAGAGATTTTTCAAGGTTGCAGCCGCAGATCGAGACGTCGTCACACCGAATTAATCACGTCTGGCAGTCTACCGTAACAAACACATACTTTCCATTTTCGGTGTGTAAATACAGGGTGTATACGACACGACAGCTTTCCACAAAATGATAGGAAACTATAACAGGGGTAGCCCCGATGCTACAAATAAAGTACACGATAGTTAAATATAACTGGGTTTATTGAACATATACGTGAACGTTACGGGTATGGAACTTACTAAGACTTATAGGGCGGCACTCTTCAGGAAAAGAGGAGAATTAGCAAGGCAATAACGCGAAAGGGTTCTCAAGCATTCCTGCCAGGACAAGAATACTTTAAACTCCGTAAGCTGACAGGGAAGAGAACCCGAGACATGAACTTAAATTTTGAACCCCATCGCCAGTTGTAAACAAAGGAAATCAATCACAAAGTATTTGTATTTGTATGGATATCCCATACTACAATACATTCAGCCCATGACTCTGTTTCATATTCCACTTCTATTAAAACACGGTCTTTGGTGGTTGGATTTTCGGTTTTGCTGCATAATTTTAACATAAAATTACGGTTTTTAAGAGCATTAAGTTTTAAGATAGTCGACACACGAATCTTATACAAATGTTACGGCATTTAAAGAAATTGGGTTTCGATTACTTCCGAGAGCCACTGAAAAAAATCCTGAAAGACATAAATATGATTCAGAATCACGGGCTGAATGTACCCTTTTATTTTGTGGAGACCTGAATAAATGAATCGTTTACTAACTTTTGGATGTTACATATCTCTTAGTTTCGTCATCACATTTTTTTTGGGGGAGTTTACTACAATGTGCGGACTCTGTGGAAAAAAACTCCTGTCCCTCACACCCTGTATAAACTGTCAAATAAGTATAAGCTTCTTTCATACTCCGAGTTATACTTACTGCGTCACTAGGAATTTCACTTTCTCTAGCGTAACGGATTTTGGACTATGATCTCATTAATTTATGTATCATTTGTCAAAAAGTAAATTATTGCTTTGTTTTTGATACTTTACCTTAATGTCTAGTAACGTCTAATCAGTGGGACTGTCTACATTATTTCCGTCAAAGTTATTTGATCTGATCTAGGTAACCATTTTTTATATGTTTGAAGATTTCCGTGGCTGTTCACTACACTAAAATGGTCACAATTTACGGGTTTGTTACCACGGGTGCACGCTCCGTGGTCACGAGTAGACTACTCAATTCCTGACAATTTTAACTATTTGCGCTACATTTTTTTATAAACAAAAGCAAATTGAAGTATGATATAAGAACTTGAAAATTACAAGAATAAAGAAAAAGTTAGTATTCCAGAACGATTGATTATTCTGTGGTAAGTATTGTTTGTGTTTTAACTGTTATTTATTTTTAAAATAAGATGTTCAGTTTAGTGACTTGACTTTACTCTATTTTTCTCTCCACAGACTCAAAGTCGCACAAATCATAAATGCAGTAAGTCGCATTTTCACGCAAACGCGACTTACTGCGAATTAGATTATACTGCCGCAAAAATCATCAACTCTTTTGGCGCGAAAATACGTATTACTGTGTTTATGATTTGTGCGGGAACCTCTCTACCCAAAACAGAAATTTTACTCTCGACAGCAAAAAAAGTCGTAAGATTAAATTTTAAATTAACACTGTATCAGTCTTGCATTTTATATTTGAAACTAGTATGACAAGATATTATTTTACTGCACTTACTTAAGATAGACACATGAGGCTTGGAGCTATCTGGGGCAATAGGTCATATAGAGAAATGTTTACTACCAACAAGTTAGTGTATGTAAAGACCAATTGAATGACTACCTACGAATAAATATATCTTTATTCACAACTTTAAATTTATAAAATATCTATTCACACATACTTAAAATATATACATACTTTCATCTAACACATAGGTACTAAAATAAGTTATAATAATACTTGTAACCAACTAACCGACATCTATGAGTTGACATCACCGATTGTAGAAGAGATTGTATCATTGAAAATTGATAATAATTTTGATTTGAAATTTAGAACATCAAAAATTAGCGAAATTGGATTCTACCTTCATTCTGGCTATTATTTTTATGAATAAAAAAAGAACGTTGACAAAATGTATAAAGCCAAATAAACTAGTACACACTACTATTTACGCAGGCTCACTTATTTGCTCTCTCACGCTTGGCTGGTCTGTACAAACCCACGTATTTAGTTGTTTGCCTACAACGCAATACACAATTTACTTATTTTAAACCTTACAAACGTAGAAATAGGGAATGAAGCTAAGTGCTAAATAAACACTAAAACGGATTTTCATGCAGATTTATTGGTTGTTTCGCAACTTGTCTGTTAAAGTTGTGGCTGAGAAGGCTCCGACTTACTGGGTCTTCGCGAATTGTAAAATAACGTGGTGTCTTTGAAAATAAGACTTGATTAGCTAGCGGCAGTTAAGGTGTAATAAAATAGACAAACTTGTGCAATTAGCTTGCACTTGCAGAATTGCGCATGCACTATTTGATATTCGGCAGAGTAGAATACATTTGTCACCAACCCCTACTCTTCCCGTGGGTGTCGTAAGAGGCGACTTAGGGACTACACATAGAACAGGGAACGGGCAGCAGTGCTCTCTGATACAGTAACCTTTTAATCTGCGATCTCCAACCCGCCTGCTAAGCGTGGAGATTATGGCAAAACCCTCCACTTAAGTGGAGGAGGCTCGTAGTCCAGCAGTGGACTGTAACGGGCCGTTGATAGCCCTATAAAGAACTCATTTAAAAAAAGCAACAGTGTGATATAAACATACTTAATTTATTGCTATACGAGTATAATTTTAAACTTTCGCGGTCATTATCATAACATTTTTAATATGATTTTGTTTTATTGTGGTAAGCCCGTAAAATGTCTTATAAATGTTATAATTTATTGCTGTTTTAGAATTTCAAGTGTGTCAAGAAACGTCTTACTTAGCAACAAAGTGAGGTAGGTAAGTAACGTACTTGTATGAAACCCCAATGTAGACAAAACAATTATCGTGTACACTCTAATCGGAGAGTAAAGCTGCATGTCTCAAAATCATTGCCGCATTTCACTCGTGATGTTCTTGAATCTATTGAATTTGTTCTAACCTTAACTAAGATTTTTTTAAAGGTTTTTTTATTTTAAATGCCTTTGTCTATTAAGATTTTGTTGTTAAAAACAATGATCTCACTCATTTAAGGTTTAAATAATGGGGCAATATAGGGGACAATTTTGATGAATATAAATTATAGTGAATTAATTAATGAAATATAATTTATTGTGCACACATACACAAAAGAGACAGTAATTACAAAAATAAAAATAGCAGTATATTCTAATCTATAGTAAAACAGGCTGCCTCATTGCTTAGGTAGCAATTTATTCCAGGCAACCAGGCAAAATAAACATTATAATAATAAGTATATTACAACTAATCACAAAACAGCATCATAAAAAAATGAGCATTCAGTCTCTATTTCGTCGGAACCACTCTTATATAACACATGACAAGGACGGCAATAGAGAAGTCATGCCATCTCGCACCACATCATAATAATACGCTACGATTTATAGCGAGAGGAACTGTTAAACTAAGCTCTTTGTACAGTTGGCCGCATTTAATTCTATATAAAATTCATATACATAGTTTCATTAACATCTTTAGTTTTGTTTTGTTTATACATCTCTTTTAAATATTACTTAAAAAACCTTAGTTGTAAGGTAAATATTTTAAACATTCAATTCTGGTCTACCATATTTATAATAAAAAAGATCAAACAGAGCAACAATGAGAAACCTGAAACTAATTTTCAAGACAAAGAAAATATTTTAGAGCATAATTCATTATTAATTTATTATTATGATTTGCACTTTAGTCAAAGTTAAAATATTGCACAAATAAATACAAAATACTATAGGTTAGACTTATTATTCTTAACATAGGTTATATTATGAAACTTATTTTATTTTAAATGCTACGAAATGAAAATAACATCCACGTAACTTCAGAATACATTATAATTATGAATAACCTCATTCATTAATTTGATTACCGAACAAACTTAGTATTTTAGCATAACGAATCGGAGAGACGAGCTAATGTCTAGAACTTGACTATTATGTTGCCGACTGTACTACACTTTCACTCAAAACCTTGCATGCTACAGACTAACCTGCCATCTTCACAAGCAGTACCAAACCGAAACCGAAACCGAATTATTTATATAAATAACAATATTATACAATATGTTATGTTTTGTTTTTGTTTTATTGCTTTATATTCCTTTTGCACACAAAGTGTTTTTACTTACTTACTTACAATATATCATACTACAATTACACTTATATTATAGATGTGAAAATATATTTGGATGTTTAGATGTTTGTTCCGCCTTCACGCCTTAACTACTAAACGGATTTGGATGAAATTTGGAATGGAGATAGTTTGTACCCTGGATTAAGATATATGATAATTTTTACGTGGAAAAGTCTATTCCCACGGGAAAATCTTACATGACGCGAGCGTATTAGCATATTTTGTTACTTTAGTAGTCTTAAAGTTGACAAAGTTCTTTACGCCAACAAACTGCCATGCAGTTTGGCGTAGTTTTAGTCAAGGCAAGGTATATCTTCATCTACACTAAACATACAAAACAAACATTTTGCATCCAGCATACCGTAGGAAGACCTCGTAAAGGAAAATCATTGACACACCTATAAAAACGTGAGCACTTAAACCCGTTCACCACAATCACGCATGCGCGGTAAGCGGTAACCACAGACTAGGCTAACCCAAAATACTAAGTCTTTAAAATAACCACAGATTGCGAGCCGTGATCGTGGAAAACGATATCTTTTTACCTACACCTACCTACTAATTGTAAATGGAACAACCTTTCTGATATTACCAAGACGTCTTTATTACTTACTAGCTCCGCCCGCGGCTACGCTCGCGTTTTGTAAGATTTTCCCGTGGGACTAGGACTTTTTCCCGTAAAAATATGTGTTAATCCAGGTTACAAACTATCTCCATTTCAAATTTCATCCAAATCCGTTGAGTACTTTAAATGTGAAGGCGGAACAAACATCCAAACATCTAAATATATTTTCACATTTATACTGTATTGTATTGTTGAAAAGTGTGAATTCCTAAATATACACATTTTTCTGTTATTCCTTACAAAACATAAACTTGCAAGGTGTTTCGATTTTATTGATGAGAAGTATATTAGTGTTATTATAAAATCGAAACACCTTGCAGGTGATAACATCTGGTGGCGACAGTTCACATTCCAATTTTCTTTAAAAATTGCCATGAAACAAAATGCAAACTAATCCGCACAGGGCCAGCGTGGCCAAATAAAGCCTGAGGGTAGGCTTGAGCTTCTCAGTGGGAATTGGTATATATTTGTACCTATAGAAAAGTGATGACGACATGGAGGGACGCTAGTCCAGAAGGAGCGTAATCACTCTTGCAAAAAAACATCAAGACACGACAATGTTTAGATTTACAATTTATATTATGATGTACGGACGTGGTTAGAATTGCATTGTAGCAATAAAATAAACAAAATAAAGGATTAAATAAATAAATACAAGTATTTGTTATAAAAACAGCATCGCACAAATGAAAATGGAAGTAAATTTCTACAGTCAGACCTATCCGATAACATCTAAACAGCATCTTTGACCATATTTTGTCGTACGAGTATCCGCCTTGAGCTCACTTTCATTTCGTTATGATATTACGAACGTAGAATCATAATGCTTTTATAATTTTTGTCTTTGTTGAAGCAGGATTAAATTCTACTTCGCTGTTCTAAATGGAATAAATCCCTCTTGGCAGAGCTAATCCTTCGTAGTGTAGCCAACATAATTATGGTAAATGATGGGTATTTAACCTATATGACTTATAAACATCTAGAATGCTCTCCTTATAAAAACACAACTACTCTATAAGATGAGAAACTACTTATCGATTGTTTATCAAAACTAGATAAGCCAATAGAGTTGTTCAAGTATAAATTGCTAAAATAGCAAAACGTCATGTGACCGTTTTATTTTTATATTGATGTTGAAAAATTGTTAGGATAAATATAACTAATGTAGGACTAACACCAATAAAGGTTACCTATCACCATCTTCGGTGTTGCAACCCGGTATTGTGTTTTCCAAATGCGCTCATTCGAAGCTCTTAAACAAAAACGAGCTAGCTTGCACCTGTTTAGAAATTATATTGTTTTCTGAGAATTAATTAGATTCTAGAAGGACTTTGCGAAGTCAAAAGTTAAGATAAAGTATAAAAAGAAGAAAAGGAACAAGTCAAAGAAGAAGAAGAAATAAAAATGAGAAAACATATTGAGAAAAAAAAAAAGAGAGATAGAGTGTTAATATAGGTGAGTTATTGAGAGTACATTACGAGTAAGACATTGTTGACTCAGATAAATACCTTTACATAAAAATCACGCACAACGTGTCTTCATGCAAGTCGCGCAAATAGATTCTCAAGGACTTGGACTACGCACGTGCAAATGTGATTTTCATAACACATTCATCGGTTGGTCCACATCCGAACGCAGTCTTCCGGTAGAGTTGCAATACGCGATCGCATGGAACGAACGATCCAATAGCTGAAAGCAGCTGAACCTGCGAATTCTAACACGTCACCCTCAAAATTGAGCATCATTTTAGGACCATCGAGAGAAGCTAGTTTTAACGTTTCTTAACTGTTAACACAAGGTTCATTTTCTGGTGCTTACTTTTGCTTCCTATAAGTTTGTCAACTGTCAAAACTCGCTTCTCTCGATGACCCTACATTAGTTGGCATCTAATCGGCGACTCTCTGATGAGAAGCAGTAACTCTAGCAACTACACCACCGACGCTAGTGTAAACTAGTGGCTCTGTGAGCTGTATAGACCTCGCTAGTATATGTTTTAAAGCTGCTAATTTTCTTTATTTCCAAAAACTGACTCGACAATAAAAAAAAAACTATTATATTTATCGAACCCGCTCACAAAAACGAGAGTTGGTTGAAAAACGCGACCTGTAGAGGAGAACAAAACAAATGGACAGATGGACATACAAAAAGCAGTTTTGGCCGAGCTGAAGCGGAGACGCTTCGCAGTCGCTCGGTCAATTATTCCTGGTTTCACGAAGCTACAAGTTACAAATTACAAGTACAATTAGACGTATATTGCGTAGAAGATTAGAGAAAACGATAAGGGTTTACAGTTTAGGCGAATTAGCTACGCAATGTATATCAAATTGTAACTTGTTACTAGTAACTTGTTGCTTCGTGAAACGGGGCCCTACCCATTATCCACCACACTAGCAGTGTCAAGCAAGCCCAGCTTTGGCTATTTGTCAGGTCAGTCGATAGGAACTGTCCGCGAGCGATATGAATGCATTCGTGACCATAGTACTTACAGAGCTGCATTCAAATCGCGCGAACTGTACTATCATCAACAGCTTATATACGTCCCCACCCCACCGAGGGGCTTGAGCCTACCCTGAATTAGGGCGATTAGGCCTTAGTCGACCACGCTGACCCAGTGCGGGTTGGTCGACTTCACACACAACCTTTGAATTTCTTCGCAGGAGTGTGCAGGTTTCCTCACGATGTTTTCCTTCACCGTAAGAGCGTCGAATAAACATATAGGTACATATGAATTTGAAATTAGAAAACACATTGGTACGTGGTGGGGATCGAACCCGCGTCTCCCGGATGGGAGCAGCGGCCCTAGCCACTAGACCACCGACGCTCTCTACTGAACTGTACTATACTGTAGTGTATTCTTCACTTAAGCTGTGTACTAATAAAAAAATGGAAAAATATCTTGTTGATCTGAAATATAATATTTATTTACGAAACCAGAGGTTACATAGCCTTTTGGCTTTGTAGCCTGTTACAATGCATATTTCAAAACTGGCCGCACACTACGGCTGCTGGGACAAGACTGTGTCAAAATACCCGGCAGCGACAGTATTAAAGTTTATTGCTCCTTTTCAAATATTTGAAATAAGAACAAATACAAATTAAAACAAATCATGCAACCAGCATTAAAATAAAAGGCCAACACGCGGACGCGGAGATGCTACAGTACGTAAACATGTAACTAAAAGATGATTGATGGCGTATATATAACATACGTTGAAAATGGTCTCAATGGTAACA
Organism: Carpatolechia fugitivella; assembly: GCA_951230895.1. Taxonomy (NCBI): domain Eukaryota; kingdom Metazoa; phylum Arthropoda; class Insecta; order Lepidoptera; family Gelechiidae; genus Carpatolechia; species Carpatolechia fugitivella. Next base: position 4,939,895 of record OX579651.1, read on the forward strand.
AAAGAGTTCATGGTAGAATGAATGAGATGGCGTGGTCAACCGAAACACTTTCTCTGTCTCGCCATTTTGTTAATGTTACAAAGCAAACTATATTGAGGCTACTTCTCACTGTCACGCTCTAATCCTTAATTTAAGTTCGTCCGTCCTTTTCATATTTTGAATATTAAAAAGGGACAGGAGATTGCCATCCTAATATTCCAGCTGTCAAACATCGAATATAAACATGGCCGTGTCGATTGCACTATTTTAGAGAGCACTTAAAACATGCTACTTAAATCTCTTAATCTGACAGCTATGCCCTTACTTTAGGTTCTCATTCGTTAAAATTAATATAATTCATTCATCTGAATTCATCACCTCTCTTTAATTGGTCATAAAAATCGAAAAGGATACTTGGATTTTAAAATTGGAATTAGAGCAAAACTTCCCGAATTGGGGCCATTGTTTCTCGCATTCGCATACCTCTAGCTTCGTACTTTTTTTACTAATATTATTGTAATGGTGTTGATTCTGTGTATAATAAACTGTTAAATAAATATATAGGTAAGGTACACAAAGTTTCTGCCCAGAGACGTCACTGTGCATTGTTTACTTTTAGTCTAATCTTGTATTTTAAACCTTTAGAAATCTGTAAATTTTATAGATGGTGCAAAAAATATTTTATTCTTTGGTAACAGGAAGAAGAAGGTAGAAAAAATGGATTACTGGATAAAAAATTTAAATTGATGAAAAACATCGCGACCCAGATGCCTACAGTGCTATAATGACGATAAGAAAAATATAACAACAATGCGAAAAAATTATACGGGCTCTCGTCTCACTTCACGCAAATCTAGTATGGGCCACGCACTCGGAGGCCACGCACGATGTATTGTGGGAACAACTCCACACACGGCCATCTGATCCCAAACTAAGCAGAGCTTGTACTATGGGTACTATTACATAACATACTTTTATAGACAAACAACAACCAGGCACAAGGCAATCACAAGTGTTCATAACACGAATGTTTGCCCTGGGCGGGATTCGAACCCGCGACCCTGTGCGTCGGAGACAGATAGGTAACACTACCACCTGGGCTACCGAGACGTTAAGAATAACGTCACAGTCGTTCTCATTTCAATTCAATAATCAATTTAATACGCAACCCATAACAAACCTGTAACCATATAACCAACTTTCCTTTAAAACTATTTACTGTAATTTTAATTTCAAATACTATACGCCTTTGTAAATTAAATAAACAATACGAATCAGAGATGGGCATGTACCCAGGTATTTACCCAATCGAGGGTAAATACCCGGGTAGGTGCGGGTAATAACCCATATGTACCCAAATTGGTGGGTAGATTGGGGTTTTCAAAATACATGTTCTTTTTTATTATTTTACAAAATTTTGATTGTTAAGCTATATTTAATTTAAAAATTTGCATCGTATACTGTATTTTTACATTTTAAAAACTTGAATTATACACTATATTTTCATTTATTGTTCTTAAGCAAGAACCTCTTGAGAAAAGCGTATCTTTTGGCTTGGGGTACAAGCGGCCCCAAAAATAACAAGGCCGCGGGCCAGTTATCCATTGATAATGTTTGTAAGGGGTGAACCGTGCCGAATCGAGTGGGCCAGTTTCCAAAGTAAATACAAAAATTCATGATGACTAATATTGTCAAGATGCAACAAAATCGGTCCTATTATAATTTTATTTTATATTTTTGTTTACATTTGTCACCAACCCCTACTCTTCCCGTGGGTGTCGTAAGAGGCGACTTAGGGACTACACATTAAACAGGGAACGGACAACAGCGCTCTCTGATACAGTAACCTTTTAATCTGCGATCTCCAACCCGCCTGCCAAGCGTGGAGATTATGGCAAAACCCTCCACTTAAGTAGAAGAGGCTCATAGTCCAGCAGTGGACTGTAACGGGCCGTTGATCTTGATGTTATTGTTTCAATGAAATAAACAGGGCCGCTATCAGAAGACATGTCAACTTGACGCTATCTCGTTCTCACTTCTCAATACTGCAGTTGCAAGAACTGAGACGGCACATTAATAACGTCAAGGTGCAGTAATACGCAATAGTTTTCAAGTTTCGTTAGACAAGCTTCGGAGACTGAAGAACTTTTTAGCCCTCTTGAGCCTGTGGTCATTTTTGGTCCTCGGAGAACTAAAATTTAGCGCAGAGTTTTAGAGCTCTTTAGCCTTTCAGCCTCCGCAGTCCCTACAAAAACCTGCGCGCCGTATAAGAGAGCTAAATACCATGGTCCTTTGGAATACTACTTCCAAGCCATTTTATTTATGCAAAACTACCTGAACATAATGTTTTGCTAGCAATCATTTTAAATAGGAAGGTTTTACTAATATAACGCAAATAACTATAAACAACAAACATAAATAACCCGATAAAACTAAAAAAACTAACAGACCAAACAAAGACAATACATAAAAATATAGAATTTCTGTTGATTAATTGATATTTTACTACGCCCTACCTAATCTCACTCTATTTTGAGGTAAGCAAATTTAAGTGTAATCAAAAATTGTTGTAATTTTGCAACAATTAAGAACAGATTTAAAGTACCCAGCAATTTGGGTATTTACCCTATCTACCCGGGTAAATACCTAAACACCCGGTATTTACCCGGTAGGGTACAATGGGTATTTACTCACCGCCCATCTCTAATACGAATGCAGTTTTCGTACCATTTCCGCATTCTCGCCCTGCTGATGCAGCATACGTAAACTGAAGCATAAATTATGCAACTAACTAATATTGTGCTCCAAATCACTTAGATAACGTTTAATTGACATTTCAAGGAAATTAATAAAAGATCGTTAAAATATTATAATATGTTATTTATAATTGTAATTTTAACATATCCGCGTTTTTTATGCTGGTAGAAAAAGAGGTACCCAATTATGATAATTAAAAATAAAATAATAAGGATAGGTTTTTACTGCAATATATTGCTATGCGATAGTAAGAAATATGTTTTTCTTTTTAACTTTTTTACCGTCTTGCAAATTTAATTATCATTGTATTATCGTGTTATGTTAATGTGACGTTTGTGTCAATATTCACATTATTTTTATATATATATATATATATATGTCACCGTAAGATTGTGAACGCCGTTAGTTTATAATCTTACTCGCGATATTATAAACTTACGGAAAATTGTGAACTAAAACCAACCATTCACAATTTTACGTATTATTTCTCGTTAGTTTATAATCTTACGATGTCAAACCGTCAAATTGTAAACAAAGGTGCAGAGTTCATAATCTGTCGGGTTTTATCACCCGTGAAATTGTGAACCGTGTTCCTGATTGGTCGGTTTTGGTAGTAGCTACCTACAGAATGACAGCCAAGGATAGCCGCGCTGGACACGTCAAACGTTTAACCAATCAGCGTGCAAGGTGCGTTCCGTCGCATGCCAATTTTTAATCAGTTCACAATCTGACGGTTTGACATCGTAAAATTATAAACTAACGAGAAATAATACGTAAAATTGTAAATGGTTGGTGTCAGTTCACAATTTTCCGTAAGTTTATAATATCGAGAGTAAGATTATAAACTAACGGCGTTCACAATCTTACGCTGACATATATACAAGATAACAATTTAAATACGTATCTTTATTTTGCGATCGCGCATATATTTAATTATGACAAAAAACAAACACGGGTTTGGTTTTGATCATAATTTAATTTACAAAATTATTTCTTTTACCATTTAAAGGTATGTACTTAGCGGTCATGTTAGCCAGCCTTGTCACTTTCAAAAGACGCAAAATGATGTCTCTGCGTTACTTTTTGTGGCATCTGACCATATATAAGTATATAAAAAAATACCTAATGCAGTAAAAAAACAAATTAAATAAACAAAATCTTTCAAATCTATTTGTAAAACCACGTTGCTATGCGAAAGTTATATTTATATTCATTGATATTAGAACGCTATAGAGCAGTTTATCTGCCCCTGATTCCACCCAAAAGCAACCCCTATGGGGTGGTTGTGGGGTAAGGGAGGGAGGTATAAAGCTCAGTCGAACCCCAGACTTGGAAGGGACTGCACGTGAACTCCCATGCGCTTGTGCAAAAACCAGCTAAATGTGCAAACGAGATACACGGTGATGTGGACGTAAAAATGCATCTACTTAACATAACATGTCTTCCAACAACAGTATTGTGAACTCTTTATAAGTAATGCAATAGGTAGGTGACACACGACGATTTTAATATCAGTTCCGGTTAGCTAATAGTATTTTGTCGCAATATGCTACGACCTCATCTTATAAATTTTACTTTGGAATACCGGTTGTCTGAGCAAATTATATTGTTAGCCATTCAGGTAAATGTCAAAGGTCGGCTTAGTCGGATGGGAATGTGAAATTTCTTGTTTTAGAGCACGTCTATTAGACGAACCTTATTGATTTTGACTGTGACCACAATAATCCACACTTTCTCATGGTATATGGGATGAAATCATGCAAGTAGAGCCCTTGTCGGGTTTTGTAGCCAAATCGGCTTAACGTGTTTTACGATACCATAGTCAAAATCAGCAAGTTTCCAGACTAACCCCATTATCAGTTTCAAATCGCTTGGCCTTGCCCTCAATTTTTATAGCAATGGAACTAAAACGATGTACGTTCTGCCGTATTTTTGCCTCAGTTTTTTTAGACAAAAAAATCAGGCCTGTTATATCTTTGAGTGCATTGTTCTAACAATAGACTAGACTGATGACCGACGATGTCCATCTAATGTAGAATATCAATAACTATAACTGTTATGTCAGTCTAATGGCCCTTTTTTATAACAAAGTGTTGTCAGAATTTTAGGAAAACACAAAGTTACATAGAAATACAAAAATATAAGTGAAATAATAAAATTATATACCTATATAGTGGTCTGCTTTTGATAATTCTAAAGACCTTTTCCTTTTCTTCCAGGTATCACTAGTACATGCATAAAATGCGGGGGAGCCTCTCATGACAGCGGGCTGAACTGTATCCACACCGAGACCTCGTCCGAAGATGGCGTCTTCAAATAACTCCTTCGCCAAGACGTACCATCGTCTGTTCGTAGAGTTAGCAGGTCAGTGCCATTACAATTATAAATTTAATCTTAACAGCCTTCGTAGCCATTCTTCTTTTGTAACTGGTTACAAAACACAGTTACATAGGCGGCCGAAAGGTAATTGTTTGGTTCGCGGAGACTTCAGGTTTGAATCCCGGTGTGGTCAAACAAAAATTCCTTTGTGAGATAATCCCTTGTTAGCTTAGGATATTGTAAAGTAGGATTTTTAATTGAACGGAGTAATCTGACATATGGTGGGTTGCCGCTTTTTTGAGAAAAAAATATAGTGTTGTGCTAAAAAGATATGATTCAATCACTCATCTGGGCCACGTTTCACGAAGCAACAATTTACTAGTAACAAGTTACAATTTGATATTCATTGCGTAGCCAATTCGCCAAAACTAGAAGCCCTTATCGTTTTACCTCATTGTCTACGCAATGTACATCAAATTGTACTTGTAATTTGTAACTTCATGAAACGGCTCCCTGGTGATATGGTCACTAAGTAATGTGGACTCCTGGGGGAAGGACTAATGTCCTATAACACAGGCTTAAACTTAGTTTAGGCAACAGCCCTCCACAAAAATTGTATCTCCTGTGCTGAAATGTACATACTTAGTTTTGTGGTGTGGAGATAAAACATTTTTTTATTTGTATTATGTAAAACTAAGTCTATGTCAAAGTAAGTATGCTTAAGCTAAATAGATAGATAGATAGAAGTCATTTATTCATCCAAAAAAATATTTACAAAGGTATGAAAAGGCAGAGTCTCAGCATAACTGTTGCTTTTCAGACTTACCCTAAGCTAACATATATCAACTACCTTAAATTAAAATATTCATATTTATTTTTATTTTTAAAGGCTTTTAACTTTCTTCTTTATGAGGGTGTATTACTCGTATTTTAGAAAAGTTATTTTGGTACAATGAAAATGCATGTTATGTGTATGAAAATAATTTTATTCACTTTCTGATATATTGCTATCATCATCACTTTCGGTAACATTAATAATAAAACTATCGATAATGCTGTCGATACGGGGATCGAGATGGCACATTTCGTCCTCAACTTTTATGACATGGTCCACGCAGCTCTTCCACTTCTCTGCAGTGATATTGGAGAAGCCGAATGACGAACAATAGGAAAGTAATAATAATAAAAAAATAGACGCTTCTCCCGTCATCCAATAGGAAATTAGTTGTATGGATGAGTCATTCGTTTGTGTCGCAGCTGCAAGTTATATCATAGAAATATAAAAAAAACACTAATTACTTTTATTACCTACCTACATAAAAAGCCTGACTGTTGTTACCAGTAATACTAAAACCAACTCACCAATTCTGATGGATTCCAACTATTGCAAACTGCATGATATGTAGACGAAGTCTATGTTTATAGGCTGGGGTAACAAGCATTTTTTTATATTTAATAGTGTGAATGATTCAACTCACTTGAGTTAGAATTGAACTGAAAACATCACTAAGATTATGGAGCTGGCAACATTATTTTTCTGTCTAATGTCAAATTACTCCGTTCAATTAAAAATCCTACTTTAGGCTGAAACACTTGATTGTCCGATTTGACACGTATAAGAAATTTTTGTCACATTTGCCCAATAAGTTTTTCAGACGAAAATTAAGTGTCTTCAAAGATTTTTGAACGGATACGTGGATCTAGGAAATCCCCTTGACGTTTAAGTTGGATGGAAAATTGTTAATTCTTGTTTACAAGCTGCAGATGCGAGGGTACATAATTGACTATACGACATGTAGGCAATTACCTTTATCGACTGCTGACGCTAACCACATTACTAACTAATAGTATTCACGACATTTCTATCCAAAGGTGAAACCAGAATCTTTAGAAAAATTTCATTGAGAGCTAACTGTGAGTGTATTCTATCTATTATCCGCTTCGTTTTGATGCATTCGTGGCCATAGTGGTCACAATCAGAGATGGATCGCGCGCGAACTATACGCGGATGCATGTTTCAACAGCTCCGTACCAAAAGGTCTATCAGGGAAAATTATGTTGTTTGCAGTCGGCAATAGGGTATTTGACTGTTCCTAAATTTACCATTTTTTATGAATTAATTTAAAAATATAGATTAGTAGCAGACGATTCGCGAAGAAAAATCAGAATCGCTTGGAATATGTCTGTCTCTTTCAAAAACTATTTTTTGTTTTTTTTTGTTTTTTGCTTCTCTGTGTAATCTTGAATTTCAAACCTAACTCGGTCAATTTTAAAGATATAAATATTTTAGTGTTCGATAGCAGAAACTAACAAGTTTGGATTTATAAAATAAAATAAAGTAGAGAAATATCCTATTCGGAATCTTAGAAAACGTCCATAGATTGAATGACAACAAAAAGAACTGCTTTCAATCATATTATTGTATTTTTAGTTTTATGTTGTGTCCCAATAAGTTTTTTTCGATAGAAATATGTCTATTTTTTGCGATTTATTATAGCTCTTTTTACACATGCATTACATTACAAAATCTGGCGTAATATAGAACGTGAATTAACTAATCTAAAGAATGTTAAAAAAACGTTGACATTTTACGATAAATCATTGTCATTCAACCGGATTTTGAACATTATAAAATCATCAAAGTTTAGTCAAAATGAAAGAAGAATTGTTAACTATATAGGTAAAGTAACACTACTTACACGAATCCTAAATATCTTTTAAAGTAGATACAAGCTAAATAAAAAAAAAAAATTTTTAAATAAATCGTTTGAAGTCAAATAAATCACAATGATAATCAACTGTTTGATATTGAAAAGTATTAACCTACTTACTGCAATGTCACTATCTAAATAAATTAGTAGTACAATTTGTACACAGCTATCATTGAATATGACACCGGCTGTAATCAAATACGCCCTAAGGTAACGTTCTCAACGACCTTTTAGTATAGGTATTCTATTCTATTCTTGATTAGTCTTTTCATCGTGACTTTGTGACTCTTTTAGTGACAGCCTCAGGTCTAAATCAAATCAAATCATTTTTTTGTTTAGTCTATTATAGTGGTCAAAGCGAACGGCTCTTGTATGGGTGGTACCGGGTTCAAACCCCGGTGGGGACACTGTCGAAATTATTTTTTGAGATTAGCCAAGTATTAGGACCTCTGAACTGCTGAATCATCAGATTGTCCGTAATATAAGGTGCGTTGGAAGACGCTTCCGTTGTTATTGCTTCCGGCTATTATAAATTGTCATTACATAACATAACAGCCTCCGTGACCGAGATTTTGCCGCCCATTACGGAGGTTCCGGGTTCGGTTCCCGGTGGGGACACTGTCAAGCAAAAATCTCTTTGTGAGACTTTCCCCAGTTTGGTTAGGACATTGCAGGCTGAATCACCTGATTGTCCGAAAAGGAAGATGATTCCGTGCTTCGGAAGGCACGTTAAGCCGTTGGTCCCGGCTACTATCTAGAGTCTAGAGTCTAGTCTAGATTCTAGACGTTACATGAGCCAAGTCAGTGGCCTTTGGCGGCTCTATAACACTGATACCAGGATTCGTGAGGTTGGTTATCGAACTTACAACCCACACGATGATGATGATGATGATCGTTGGTCTAGGCTAGACCAACGACGCTTTTCTACATCTTAGCCTTCTTTAATTTAAAATTACAGGTATTACCGTACCAGTGACTGGTTATCAGATCAGAAAGATATTTCAATATCTTTCCACCACCATGAGTCCACTCCATCCCAACATTTCTATGCATTTTCCTCATTTTATCTTCCTTTTATTCAATTTTTCAGATCCTCGTACCAATGACTGGTTCCTGATCACGAGCCCCATCCCGGGGATGACCATTATCGGGTTGTACCTGTACTTCGTGCTGAACTGGGGCCCCCGGTATATGGCCGACAAGAAGCCCTTCCAATTGCAGAAGACACTGGTTGTCTACAACTTCGTACAAGTTCTAGTCAGTTCCTGGTTGTTTTATGAGGTATGTACCTTATGTTTTTAATGCTATGCTAGTTTCTTATTCGATGTCGTCACAAATTGAATGATACCAAAATCTTGCTATTCTTCTATTATAGAAGCAGTGCCGCTGCTTGCTGTTTATATCCTAAGACTAGACTGAACATTTAAAAAAATACCTTTTAAAAAAGTGGTATGACATCTAAAAAGAAAAGGGTTTCCCATAACGAAAACCATGTTATCTATCAAACAGTAATTATCTTTCCAAGTAATTTTTATTGGTTATTTACAAGAGGACTTTTAGAGCTGTCAAACATTACACCCCTTGAATTATGGTATATCATAAATATTATTTATTCATTACTTTTTTGTATTGACCTAAAACTTGTGTCGCAAAACCATCGAATAACTGACTTGCGGGAGAGCCGCACCTCTTACCTCTACAATCGAAAAGAATAAAAGAATTGAAGTCTCTTGTTTAAATTACTTTGATTATTAATCTTAATGATTAACCATAGTTATGAGTGGTCGATATTTCGACGCCCATAAAGGAGGTTCCGGGTTCGATTCCCGGTGAGGCTAAAAGGCTAGAGATGTTTGTGCTGCGAACATAAGAAATCCAAAATAAACTAGTAACTGGTACAATTTGTAAAACATCCCGATTAAAGAAAAATTGTTACTTTATGTGTGTAGATATTTATAATATAATTCCGCAATATATTAAGGACCTAGATACCAAAATGTTTAAGCAAAAGTTATTTGAATGGTTACAGAAATTAAACTTTTATTCTATAGGGGAATTTTTGATAAGTTATATTATAAGTAATTTATGGCTACCTGGAATGTGATTTATATTTGCATATCATGATGTTGTAATGACTGAGTGGGAGAAACCTATTTTTTGCATAATTGTCAGCTATGTATAACCCCATTCTCAGCAAATAAATTTATTTGATTTGATTTGAGGACACTGACAAGCAAAAATCTCTTTGTGAGACTTTCCCCATTTTGAATCTAGTCCGAAAAGAAAGATCTGCTTGTGCTTCAGAAGGCACGTTAAGCCGTTAGTCCCGGCTACTATCTAGTCGTTACAAAGGAACATACAAATAAAAGTCGATTTTTTTTGGGGGGTTATCAACCCATGTTCCCTGGGGAAAATTGTTGGTTATGATGGTCTGAACATCATATTTAAATTTTGCTAGGGATTACAAAATCATGCTGTATAAATTGACATAGGTATTATATTTCATATAGGTAGTTATATTTTTTGGACATGAAATTATTATTTGTACCATAATTTAATATCAAGCAAGGTATTTATGGTTGTTTTTCTGATTCCAGGGCTTAGACGCAGGTTGGCTAAGGCACTACAGCTGGAAATGTCAACCAGTAGACTTCTCAAGAAATCCTGAAGCTATGAGAGTAAGTTAATGTATTTTTCACTTGATTAAATATTTATTATTTACTGTAATTAATGACAGGGCACTTGATACGGCACGACAACTTTTTAAAAAATATTATGGAAGGAAAGTTAGAAGGGAAAAGAGGAAGAAAAAGACTAAGGCGAAGTTTTTTCGATCAAGTGAAGGCATTCATCATCAATTTATCAACGGCCCGCTACAGTCCACTGCTGGACCAAATCTCCACGCTTGGCAGGCGGGTTGGAGATCGCAGATTAAAAGGTTACTGTATCAGAGAGCGCTGCTGCCCGTTCCCTGTTCAATGTGTAGTCCCTAAGTCGCCTCTTACGACACCCACAGGAAGAGTGGGGTTGGTGACAAATGTATTCTACTCTGCCGTCACCACACGGCTTATAAATCGCTGGCATTAGACAGAGAGGAATGGCGGTTACTCCACCGATAAGAGCAAGCAAAGCAAACTGTAATTAATAATACAAACAAAAGTGTCTAGGGATTAACTTATTTTCTTAACGAATATTTAAAAAAAAAGTAAATCCTTTATGTCAGGGTCAGTAATCAGTTTCTTCTTCAAATTCTGGAAGAGTAAAGTCAGTTTTATTTAGATACAGTTTTAAAGGTTTACAATTATTTAAACTTTTGAGAAGAAAATAAGTTAATCCCTCGACACTTTTTATGAGTGTAGTTAATAATTATTTACTCAATACTGAACATTCTACTTTAAATCCATGATGAGAAGGATAAATAATGGATAATGAATAATGGATTTGAAGCAGATTATGTAGCATCTCACGATTAAACAATTATTATAAAAATAAAAATAAAAAAATAAACATTTACATTATATTACTACAGATTATTCTGTCCCTAATATTATATTCCTACTAGCTGTCTGCGCGCAGCTATATACACTCTATTTGTAGATTTCCCGTTTCTAAAATTAACAGTGCCATCTATGACCGCGGAGGTAGAACACCTATATACATGTATATAGATATAGGTCCTATATCATTCCAAGCGCGTTACATAGATGGCGCTCTTAGTTTTAGTAATCTTATTGAGGTGAGGCAGAGAAGCTACACCGCAGAAATAAGACATTTTCCCGCACTAAAGTGTAGCCTTTATCCGTCCTTGGATACCATACAATCTTCGAACCAAATTTAATCAAAATCGGTGTTATAGATTATTCGTGCAAGCGTAGCAATTTAACTGCGGTTACAAAGTGACTCTGCAGTTACTTTTGCATTTATAATATTAGAATTTATTTTTCATAATTTAATTTCGGCTTATGTAACTTTAGTAATATTGGGCATGCATAAGTGAATATGCATTTTTCATTACATGATGCTATAAATTGTTATTGTTACAACTTCACATTTTCTCCTATCTCTGCTTTCAGGTAGCTCGAGGAGTCTACATTTACTTCTTGGCGAAGATATCAGAACTCCTAGATACTGTCTTCTTCGTGATAAGGAAGAAAGACAGGCAGATTACGTTTCTCCACATGTACCACCATACTGTGATGCCGATGATCTCCTGGGGGGCTACGAAGTACTACCCTGGAGGCCACGGAACCCTGATCGGCGTGATCAACTCCTTCGTTCACATAATCATGTATACGTATTACATGCTGGCAGCCATGGGGCCCCAGTACCAGAGGTTCTTGTTTTGGAAGAGACACATTACGACTTTGCAAATGGTGAGATACTTGAACTACTCCACAAATTACACAAGAGTATAATAGGGTTGGTCCGAGATAATAGGACACAACAGGTACGGCATATTATTATCTGTTTGTATAATATGTGCTGTTTGTGATAGATATATATACATATATAGATACATTTAATAATTACGAGTAGAAAGCGAAAAATGTTGTCAATCTTGGACAGGAATTGTACCTGTTTCTTCTTGGCTATCCGGGCCAGAAACAGGTGCATCACCAAATATGCCATCAAGCTCTGTGAAAGTTACTTCAATGCCCAGAGTGCATTACAGCTCCATCTGTCGGTGAATATTACAAACTACCGACATTCATGTTTCAAGTTACGTTGAAATTATCATGAAACACGATGCCGTGCTCCATTCACCATTTATATTTTGCCTGATAGAAAGCAACCTGAATAAACCTTTATTATAAAAAAAAAAAAACTAATTTTAATGAAAGACCTACATCCTCCTGAAAAAGAAGATTCGGTCTTATTTATTGAATACTTTATCATTGATCCAATTCTAGAGGTGTAAATAAAATAAAATCATACTAATGGTAGTTTATTTCCATATTTCAGCTCCAGTTCTGCATCGCCTTCCTCCACTCCTCTCAACTGTTGTTCTACGACTGCGGCTACCCACGTTGGTCGGTCGTCTTCACGTTACCTAACTCCATCTTCTTCTACTATCTCTTCTACGACTTCTACTACAAAGCATACGGTCGGCCAGAAAACAAAAAGAATAAACTAAACGCCCCCACCAAGAAACTTCTTGAAAATGGTCATACGAATGGAGTTAAAAGCAATGGAGTGCACTTGAATGGATTTACGACACCAAATAAAGTTGCAGGTGAGAAGAAAGAGTTGTAAAAGGTACTTAAATCATGTTAAGTTTGTATTATGTACGTAACTCAAGACATGTGTGAAAGGCAAATAATGATATTAATGATTAAAGACGCAATTTAAAAAATATATTTTATATTATAAAATTAAGAGCGTAGTTAATGAGAATGAGAATGACTACTTCTTTTTACAGTTAGAACTGATATTATAATGTGATTCTTATAATATAATAGAATCTCAACCTTATAATAATTTATTAGGGTGGCTTATTGGTTACTTGGTTACTTATTGGACTATTGGTGCAGTTTTAATTTGGATTCATGTCATACGACCTAGTGGACTACTAACAATACGGTTTAAAAGTAGAAAGAAAGAGAAAGAAGACGATACGTAATTGTTATTACTTATAATATGTTTATTCTTTAAACTATTTACTTTTATATTTTTTTTGTAACTTATATTTTAAATGTGTACATAATAGATAGTTAAGTAAAACGCTCAATACTGATATAATATTCAGAGAAGTGACTGACGTTGCACAAATTATATTTTTCATTATGGTTTTTGCCAGAAAATGTAAGCTTTTTCATGGATAAATTAATTATTTGCAATGCAGATTGGAGCATTATCCCGCACGATAAAAAAAAAACTAAATCAAAATGGCGGTGCCCGCTCACTCGCTTGCAAGTATTTAGATCGCAGCCATCTTAGTTATTTCACTTTATTAAAGCCGCCAATTTTATCCCTTCTTGAATTGTGAAAGCGCAGGTTACGATTTACCCTAAAAATGAACTTTATCCCTTATAAATAAAGCCAATTTTTAAACGAATAAATAGAATCGAAAAAAACGAGCGTGATCGATCTATGCGCAAAACTTTTTTGGTAAGATTCTGACCAATCACGTGCGCTATTTTCATTCTATATACCTATATACCTTTATTTGATGAATATAAGTAGGTGTTATAGTTAGAATTTTCTAAGTATTATAATAAATTGGAATGAAAATAGCTCTTCCAAAACGAGATACGGGACTCTCTTGTTTGTAATTTTATTGTACTTATTTAGGTAGTTTGAAATGTTACCAATTTGACGATAAATGTACAAATTTTAAGAAATATAGGACCTTGTTGATCTTTTTCCGTGTATCCCATTCAGTCATATTAATACAGACTGTGACACAAATTATTTGAAAATACCGTTTTCTTGGAGTATCTAATCGCTTTTTGCCGTTATGATCTTAGATGCGATGCGTTCAAGAGAATCATCAAGGACATTGAATGGCAATTAGATAAATTAATACCTTTCCTTGAAATAATGTGTCCCATGTCCTGTACCGATTTGATCATAAAACCTTGTTTCTTAGGTTATAAGATTTAATTTGTGTCACTGTATTGCTAGCAAGCACAACCAATAATTTGTTGTTATGATGCCGATGTTTCTGTATGTGCTTACTTGCTAAAGCTGTTAATACTCGAAAATTTGTCTTTATTGAACTCACGGGAATAAGCAATATCAAAACTAGCAAATGCAATATTCGTTAATTCCGCAAACATAAATAAGGCTTAATAAATAACCGCCATATTTGATTTTTTAAATAAAGAAAACCAACAATAGAGCGTCGAACAGCTTGTTTTAGAGTTGTCAAATTAAAATGCATTTTATATTCAAGTGAAATTGCAACAAATGAAATAACGGCATGAAATAATAACTTAAAAGACATTCGTTTTAAATTAACAGCTGTGACAGTTTTTTTTAAGAAAATCAAAAATGGCTGGATGTAATTAAGTTTTGTCTGTTTGCAACACAGATATGTAGTTGTTTGCAAGAATCAATGAAATTATCGCTATCTAAAAAGTAATCCTAAGAATAATGTTAATAATCCATCAATTCCATATAATTCAAGTGCTGTCAATTACCAAAAGTACTATATAGATACATACATTGTCTTCCATCTCAGTTGTATTAAAAAATTAACTACAATTATTAGCCAATACAAAAAATACAGTAAAATTCTGATTTGAAAATCATTAATTTGCTCTTTTGTTTTATTTCTTTACTCGCCCTAAAATATGCTTGTTTGCTTAGTTTTCTTTATATTTTTTATTAGAAAGAATTAGATAATCATGTGTGATTGCTCAAATATTTAGACACGTTTTTTTTTTTTCTAGTACATTATTCATGTTATTTATGTATATTTATGTTAATTTATTTATTTTATGACCAAATTATTTTTTTATATTGTCGGTTAAAAAAACTTCATCCGTAGGTTCGCAAAATTTTAATTATAGATTTAAACGTTATAACCAAACAACTTACCGATGTTAAATAAAAATAATAACACAACACTGGTTAAGAGTTTCCTTTTATAAATATTAGGTTTATTCTATTCCTAATTCCTATTTCTACAAAACAATTTCAATATCACATTTTATTGTAGAAAACTAATACATTATTCAAGTCCTTGACATTATTCAATTCCTATCTAGGAAATGAAAATAAATATACTTATAAAATTACTTTATTTTATTTGGTTCGGAATACCAACAGCATATTCTTTAACAAAAATAGGTAATATATTACAAATAAGTTACAACGTAGCCAATAACAGGTATTCGCAGATAAAACCTTACAACACTAATAAAATGGTTTAAAAAGAAATATATTTAATTACTTAATAATAAATAAATTATTTCTTATGTATGGCCTGCTAACGAATTAATAGTTATTTCACTGGCTTGTCATAATTTTATTATTTGAAACTTTGACGTGAACATCTAACAGATTAGCTAATGAATCATAGTAAGTGCCATGTATATTTTATGTGTTTCTTTGTTTTACATAATAAGTAGTTACCTATTTAGACCTAACACATTTTTCATTGTTGGGTATAAGCGTCATATTATTTTCTTCTACTGTCATCCATATCATCCAAGATAAAGAAATAGTGTCGTTGCTTACGAAAAATTGCAGAAATTTTTTCATTTTACTTTTTTATTTGAATGTTGATCAAAATGGCTCGTGCTACCTACAGTCTTGTACTTTTTTTTATTTCATTCATAAATTCAATACATTTGTTTTTACAGGTATCAAAACCTTTAAAAACGAATACAAAAAGAATATTAAAATCACAGATAAAGATTCTCTAAGCGCGTCTCCCCGCGGCAGAGTTCCCACAAGACTGGCAGCATTCTCCCTCTGTATTGCTATGGCTATTCTTTGGGCAAATTAAATACCAGCTGATTCAAATTATTCTAATTTCTGAGGTAAACAATTATTATTATTTAACAAATCAATTTCACTATTCATACAAAACTCTAGCTTCCCAGCGTTTGTTTTGAGCGACTTTTTATTGTAACTTTGTCTATAGAAGTTCAAGAACAGCAGAAGAATAAAGAACGTATTGCAAGCAACGAAAGTTGCAACTCCTTTGGCTGGTGGACAATCAGAGTACCTCACACTTGTGACGTATTGGACGATTATAGAAACAAATTGTACCTGTGAACAAAGTTGCAAATGTTAGCAGATCATTTCCAAATCACTTGGCATGAAATGGTCATTACAGAAATTGGCGAAAACCATCCAAGGCCATTTAAACTGATAAGGCCTCATTTTATTTTACAAATTATAGGAAAATATTTAATCTGAGTATTTGTTTTTTTTTTGCAGCCACGAAGCATATTTTAGGAGCTTAGTATTTATTTATATTTCAGAAATACTCATTTCGTTCGTGCAATATTTACAGACTCCTTCGTTTGCACTCAATACTATATTCTACATAGATAAAGTCACACCTCTCTAAAGGCTCATCATGTGTTTC
Organism: Carpatolechia fugitivella; assembly: GCA_951230895.1. Taxonomy (NCBI): domain Eukaryota; kingdom Metazoa; phylum Arthropoda; class Insecta; order Lepidoptera; family Gelechiidae; genus Carpatolechia; species Carpatolechia fugitivella. Next base: position 4,956,704 of record OX579651.1, read on the forward strand.
CTACATACTTCTTTCATTTCTTCCACATTCACCAAGAAATGCTCTTCAGTTTAGGATCCTCCTGACCTGGCCTTTTTCCAGAACATTCCAGATATGATCGTGGAACGTTTGCCTTGACCTTTCCCTTTCCCTTCCCAACTTTCCATACACTCTTGCCTTGTTTTATTTAGTAATTCCATTTTCATTCATTCTCTCCTCGTGAGAATCGACTTCGATCTTTTATTGAACAAATAAATATTCGAAATATGAACCTATCTAATAAACAGAGTCGCAAGCGGCGTTTACTAGAAAACTTTCCAATATTTTTTTTCCAACGTGTTTAAGGGCATAGGACATTACCAAGGCCAAAAGCGTGAGAATGTAGGAATAGCCGTGATGACTTCTTCGACTTAAGAAAAAAATTGCTTTCACTTACCAATTGAAAAGTAGTCATGTATTTTTTCCACGTCAAGTACTTCGCCATATGAGGTCCTAAAGCTGCCAGCCCATAGTAAGTATACATGAAGACGTGCACCAAAGAGTTCAGGAATCCAATGAAGGTCAGGTTCTGCGACGGCCAGTACTTGAGCATTGCCCAGGTCCCCACCATCATTATTGAGTGATGGTACAGGTGTAGGAATGTTATCTGGTTGTTTTTCTTTCTTAGAACGAAGAAGACAGTGTCCAATAGTTCTATCAATTTAGCTGCGAAGTACATCCAAATACCAAGTAGAATCTGAAAATGTTATAATGGTTAACTCGTAACGCCACACCAGGGACAAACTTCTAAAATGATTTTGATAAATCTTACTTCGAATAAAGATATTAGTTATCTTATCTTACGCGTGGTAATAATATTATATTATGTAAGGAAGAACGATAACTAAGCTCACTAACCCTGGATTAGCCGCCAAAGACTCCAGACCCGAGTGTCTTAGGCAGGACCCGAACCCAGAACCTACCTATGTATTCAGAGCCAAGCGCTCTGATCACTAGACCACGCGCCACGGATTAAAATGTCAGTTAAGAATAGGTAGCTACCAAATATGCATGATTGAAATACGCAGATCTAAGCGTAGGTTTCGCATTTTTTTTTTTACAGCCAAAATAGAGTTCAAAATGCAATATGTCTGTCAGTCATCAATCAACGAGTATCACTGGTAAAGAAAGTTTGACCGAGCATTTGAACGATCTATTGAGTCCGCAAAAGTTGACTATGCGGTGACCTTAAAACTGACATACACTTCTAGATGAAAAGGCAAGATTTATTAGTCCCCAAAATAGGAAAGTTGAGAAAGACGTTCTGAAGGAAGTTGAGATCATGGCCAGACAATAAACACAAAGGTACTTATGACGTTTGTATTGAATTCCCTTACAAGATGTCGACACAATTAGAGACTTGGGGGTCATAATAGACAAAAAACTGTCATTCATTCCGCATATTGATGACATAGTGACTAAATACTTTAAAATGTCTGGTTGTATTAAACGGGTCTATAAAGACTTTACCAACGTTCTTCCCCTGTTAGTGCTCTACAATTCTTTTGTGAGAAGTGTAGTTGAATATGCATCACCGATCTGGTACCCCTTCTACAAGGTTCAAACATCAACATCAACGGAACGTTACAGTCCACTGCTGGACTATGAGCCTCCTCCACTTAAGTGGAGGGTTTTGCCATAATCTCCACGCTTGGCAGGTGGGTTGGAGATCGCAGATTAAAAGGTTACTGTATCAGAGAGCGCTGCTGCCCGTTCCCTGTTCAATGTGTAGTCCCTAAGTCGCCTCTTACGATATCCAAGGTTCACATCGACCGTATTGAACGTGTTCAGCGTGCTTTTTCAAGACATTTGGATTTCCGCGATACCAAGGCATGCTACAGATGGAACTCTAAAGATATACTCGAACATTTTAAAATGATATCTCTAGATAAACGACGTAAAATAATCAACCTAATCACTCTATACAAACTAATGAACAACATGCTTTCTGCTCCTGACGTGCTGAGTGAGGTCAGTACCGAGATACTGACCCCCTCGTTCAGCTAATTTAAGAGGTTGCACCCACCGCGTTTTCTTCTCCATATGTGGATATCGTACGAATGTTAGAAGAATCTCCCTTTGAATACATTTCTAGCAAATTACAATGAGCATCGGAATCTTGATACTGGTATTGATATTTTTGGCGACACTTTTAGTAAGTACAGAAACACCATTTTAAATTTATTGAATAATTTTTAGTAACTTATCATTTCTTTACATTTTCCTTTATTTTCTACAATTACTTAAATTTTAATATTTTATTAATTTTACTTTGTTAGTGTTTGCGTTAAAATTCCCATCGAATGTTGTGTATGCCTATAAGTGACGCATTCATAGAGTTTTAGACCTATTATGTAAATATCTGTTAGTTTATTTATTGTTAATGAGCTTTTATAACTCCGTTAGATATTTAAATGGTAGACAAAAGAAGGACAAAATATAGTTTATTTTCGTAACGCAACGTCTAGGCGTCTTTTTCCGTAAATAATATAAAGTTAAATACGTACCTCTTTTCGTTTACTGTAGTCATTCATATAACATGTCTTTGGTATGAGTCCGTTCTCTAATATGCTGCTAAAGTACTGGAATATAAAGAAAATATATGCATGATATTATTTTTATACTTTTAGTTTTATTTTATTTATTTTAGGAATAACAACAGCCATATTGAATTAATATATTAGGGTATTTGACTATTTTTTTTTTATTTTATAAATCCAAACTTGTTAGTTTCTGCTATCGGACACTAAAAGAATTTTTGCTTTATCTCTAAAATTGACCGAGTTATAAAGGTTTGAAATTCAAGATTAGATACTGTAAAAACTCACTGTAAATTCGTTTTTCAACCGATTTGTTTTTTTCTTCGCGAATCGTCTGCTACTAATCTGTATTTTAAAATTAATTCTTAAAAAATGGTAAATTTAGGATCAGTCAAATACCCTTTAGTATACATAAGTGAAAGGCCAATAACAGTTATCCACGATTTAAACAACAGAGTATTAATAAAAGAAAATGAAGGTAGGTACGTTTGATAAAAAGCGTGCATATTTATTACCATAGACATAGATAGAAGTACCCATTACTATTTTATTGGCCAATAGCAACACGTTTTATTCAAATGGCTTTCATGAGGGACTAATACAAGATTATGGCCTAAGTTATAGTAAAGAATTACCCGCCATGGTACGTAAATCTGGTCTACGAATGATCTTGGTATATACATTTCGTGGTTTCTGTTTAACAGTGAACAATGGGTGCTATATTTTATATAATAGATGCAATTTTGTACCATAGCACATAAAGAGGTGCCCTCGATTTAGTCGAATAATTTTTGCTTAAACTAAGCTGAACTCTTTAGGCATATTATTATACTTGAATCGTATTATGTTTTGTCATAATTGTCTTTTTGTCTTGAAGTCAATTTTTAGTTAATTTAAATTTTGTCAATTTGACGAAAAACTGGCAGCGTACCGAGCCATTACGTTTGTAAACTCACTCAAAAAATGTTATGACGAATCTAAGCGATGATGTAACAGCGTCGTATGGAAAAATAAAGTTTACTTTTGACTTATTGGCTACGATCTAATTCTAATTTTAAAATCCAACTATCCTTTCTTTTTTATGGCTAATGAAAGAGAGGTGATGAATTCAGATGAACGAATGATATTATTTTGACCATTTTGAGCGAATGAAAACCCAAAAATAAGGGCATAGGTTGTCAGAGAGATTTTTAAGCCGGATGTTTTACATGCTCTCTAAAATTGTGCAACCGACACGCGTCCATTACGTCCGACGACGACGGTTCAATCAAATTCGACGTTTGACAGCTGGCGATGGCCATCTCCTGTCCCTTTTTAATCTTGAAAAGGTGAAAAAGATGGACAAACATAAATTAAGGATTAGAGCGTGACTATGTGAATCGCTTCCATTGAAGAGAATAAGGTATTTGACTGTTCCTAAATTTACCATTTTTTATGAATTGATTTAAAAATATAGATTAGTAGCAGACGATTCGCGAAGAAAAAACAGAATCTGTTGGAAAACGTATACCTATTTATAGTGATTTTTTAAAGTTTCAATATGTCCGTCTTTTTCAAAAACGATTTTTTGTATGGAGATTATATGGCGTTATTAGCAAGTGACGTCACAAGTGGGTATGTGCGTGCCTCTCTATCTAATTTTGAATTTCAAACCTTTATAACTCGTTCAATTTTAAAGATAGAGCAAAAATTATTTTAGTGTTCGATAGCAGAAACTAACAACTTTGGATTTATAAAATAAAAACAAGTAGTCAAATACCCAGTACTACCATTTAGGTAAAAAAGTACAGCGAAACCGAGTGTAATTCACGAATTGAAAAATTTTAAATTAATGCGTAGTCTTTATGCTGTGGTTTTTATAACTTAAAACTTTATGCTGCCCGATAGAAATATCGTACGCTTCAAAGATCTTGTTATGATAAGAACACAACACAAACAATAGAAGTACATTGCAGTAAAATACCATAAAAAATACACAGTTTTAATAAAGATAAATTTGTTCTTTGGTCACTAAATACTCTAGCCCTACGAATCTCTAGCCTCCGTGGCTGAGTGGTCGAGATTTTGACGCCCATTACGGTTTCCTCAGTTTGGTTAGGACATTGCAGGCTGAATCACCTGATTGTCCGAAGAAACGATGATTCCGTGCTTTGGAAGGCACGTTAACCCGGCTTCTATCTAATCGTTACATAAGCCAAGTCTAAATTCAAATTCAAATTCAAAAATTATTTATTTCCATAGGATGTTATTACATCACTCAGATCCGTCATTACATTTTTTTGGGTGAATTCACTAACACAATCGCGAAATCTGTGGAGAAATTGTATAAAAAAGGTTACCATAGGATATCTGATTACTTAGAAGACAGATGTCCATGGAAATAGATTGTTTGAGTAACAGGCTTTTTCGATATACTTATAATAAGCATTAATTTTGTAATTGACGATATTTTATTTAAAAAAAGAAACGCAAAAGATGCGACGACTGTGGAGTTTCTTCGGTGAGCTCTTCTCCATAGATTCCGCCATAGTGTTAGTGAACTCACCCAAAAAATTGTAATGACGGATCTAAGTGATGTAATAACATTCTATGGAAATAAAAAAAATAAAAAAATGAGCTGCCTTTGGCGGCTCTATAACACTGACACCAGGGTTTGTGAGGTCGGTTGTCGACCTTACAACCCACACGATGATGATGATGATTATTAGTTACTAAGTCCTTGGTTATATTTAAATTTCATTTTATATACAGCATCTACCTGTAGTAGTTTTGTGGTTCATTCCTTCATTAAGTATTCTCTAAAATTAAAAACAAGGTTGTCCTGCTAAATACATATAGCCCAGGTCTGACCAACGATTTTAGCTGAAAATGCCAAAATATTCTTCAAAAAATTACAAAAAATACTTTGTTTTTATTTTTTTTATATCTTTTAAGTTGACTGAGTTATTAACGATCAAAGTGCACACTTCCGCACGAGGCGAATGGTAGCTGTGACGTCATATTGACGTCATATGCACGCAACGTTCCTATTACACCGCCCGCAACCGTTGCATATGACGTCACACGCTCGGAACTTCTCGCGGTCATAACTTTGGTAATATTGCATGTATTGAAGTGAAATAAAAAGTAATGTAATTTACATGATATAAACTTTAATATAAAGCATGTTTTAATGTGAAATGAGAACCTATCGGTGTTCTCCAAATCTGTTCAGGCATTCTGAAGTTATGCTGGAACAAAGAAACTCACATACATACAACACACATCCTTACTTATATTATAAACGCGAAAGTTTGCAAGTATGGATGTATGGACGGATGTTTGTTACTCTTTCACGCAAAAACTACGGAACGGATTGGGATGAAATTTGGAATAGAGATAGTTTGTACCCTGGATTAACACATAGGATACTTTTTACGGGAAAAAATCTTATTCGCACAAGAAAATCTTACACAACGCGAGCGAGCGACCGCTAGTACATTTATAAAAATACATTATATATTCTTCATAGTACACACAAGTTCAAATACACTTTATTTTTTTAAACTAGTTTACAAAGGTGACATACATATGTATATACATCAATTCTAAACACATTACACTCCTTTTTTGGGCAGTCGTGTATGAACTTACATAGTATTGATTCCTTTCTGCAGTCAAAAGTGAGCCCCGCCCCGCCCCTTGTGTACCAAAAAACGATCCCCATGAATAAGTTCTTTTTTTACTTTGTCTAAAATAATTTTAATCTTGTCGGTATTTTTAGTTAATATTAATTTATTGTTACGATTTTAATTGCTGTATTTTTACGATAACCTTACATAGTCAATGTAGATGTCCTTACGTTAGTGTTGTTTTCATAGTACCTAAATACAATTCTAAAATAATACTTACATACTGTACTAAGTAGGCTGAAGCTGCAACTTGTATACCATTGTATATTATTAAAATGTTCGTGAGTTTAAATGCTTGGCGTTCTCGCATGAGATCTGGTCCCACTTTCAGTACAAATATAAGATATACGGCTATGATCGTCAATATGGTTCCTGGGTTTGCCATCATCGGTAACTCGTCTATTTCGTCATCTATAAATAGAAAAATAAATTAATTAATTGGTTTTCTAATCTAGTTTCATGAGTTACACACATAACAAGACAAATAGTGTGACGATAAAGTTAGGTACGATTATTAGACATTAGTCTATTTGGGTTGCTACTATCAAACACCATAAATAGCGAAATAGGTAAGTTTTGAACCTGTCTCTGCTCTTATTTTAATGGTTATCATTGTCGTTTAACAAATGGGTGTATAAATAATAAATAAAAAATATATAAAAATAAAATAATGAAATCCCTTTCTATTTAATAAAACATAGAGTTCGAAACGGTTTCAAAGATACAACAAAACACAACAAATCAAACAAAATCGCAAGTATCAATCGTAAAGATAAAAGGTTTATTTATCTATCAATTTTTAAGTAGGCTAGAAGTGCAAATTTCAGAACGGTCTATTTTAAAGCTTATCAGTTCGAAATTTACAAACAGTTAATTTATGACAGTGAAAAAGAACGGCAAAGGAACTTTACAGCTAAGGATCGCATCTTTTGTATCGATATGTTAATTTCTAAGGAATAATATAATACAATAACCTATAAAACAAATAAGTACTCACATAGACTTCTGCTTAAATCCCATTCTAGATTTTTCAATCCAACCTTGGCCATTATAAAGGATCACTTTACTGGAATAAAAAAAAACTACAGCGTTAGTAAAATATTGGATAATCCCATTGTCACAGCTGGTGTGGTACTAAATTTAGCAATGACGGTAGTTATCAAACTACCGTACTAAGTACCATGATCACATTTAGTACGATAATCACATCGTTACACTAGTAGTGACCCAGGGTCATGAGGAAATACCGCCCATAGTCGCTACTTTCACTATCAAATACTAGCACTTCTACTGACTGATGCTATAAATGTAAAAAAATGTACTAACAGAATATATCCTTAATTAAATTTTAAACCGAGTAGAATTTTAAAATACTTTGTAGTAATTTAGAAATAAGAAGCACAATTTTTTAAAAAAAAAAGCAGCAAAAATATTTATTGACATCCTTGATCTCGTAACTTAAAGCGATAACCGTAGTTTTTTTTTTTTTTGTTAATATAACTTGCCTATTATTGACTTAGATTTTAAATCGATTACATTTTTTTCTTTTTCATTTTCTGTCGTTTTCTGTTAGTAAGCAAAAGAGTTCAAGAAAAACGAGTTTTTCGCACGACTCCTGCGCAGTATCGGAGGTAACCACCGTGAAGCATCGCACGCTAATATGAACCTTATTTCAGTAGTGCGTCGATTAAACTTTCAACTAAAGCCCGTTGAGTTGCTAATTTTTGCCATAACCCGGCCTTAAAGAACTAGTAACTAGTACTTTCGTTGAATAAATTAGTCAAGGCGAGGCTTTAAGTAAAATTAGCAGCTCAATGCGCTTTATTTGAAACTTCGACCGACGCGTTACTAAAATAAAATTCATTAGTAAGCGATTCTTCACTGAGCGAGAATCGTGCGAAAAAATAGATTTTCTTGAACTCTTTTTCTTAGTTGCAAAACAGCAGATTTTATGAAAAATGTAATCAATAAAGAAATCTAAGGCCGTGTGGTGACGGCAGAATAGAATACATTTGTCACCAACCCCTACTCTTCCCGTGGGTGTCTTAAGAGGCGACTTAGGGACTACACATTGAACAGGGAACGGGCAGCAGCGCTCTCTGATACAGTAACCTTTTAATCTGCGATCTCCAACCCGCCTGCCAAGCGTGGAGATTATGGAAAAACCCGGCTCATAGTCCAGCAGTGGACTGTATCGGGCCGTTGATGTTGATGATGTTAGTAAGTAATAGTCACGAAAAAGAACTATTGTGTCCGTTTGCTGAAGATATCGCATCAGAGTTATTCACGGTATTTTTCGCAACGTGTAGGTATAAATAAATAAATAATAAATAAATAAATCGTAGCTAATGCGTGACTTGCGGTTGCGGGCCTTCAGAGATAAGTTGTCTTGGGAAAAACTTTTACAATGTTCATTGTCTCATACATGAATGAGTATTGGTGCCATGTACGTTTAAGTATAAAGTATCATCAAAGATTTATATTTCTATAATTTTTCTGTCAGGATAGTAACGTAAATAGCAGATTCTTAACCAAGGGGTGAAACCGATCAATTACACCCCGAGGTATTTTGGCGCACGAGCGCAGCGAGGGCGCTTATAGTGCGAAAGAATTGATCAGTTTCCCACGTGGTGAACACTCTGCTTTTCATCTTGATTGTGGAGAAAGAAAACAAGTCAGTTTGTATAAAAATAACACATGTGCTTCATACCTACCACATTAACGTCACACGTGCGACACACACATCAATTCGCCTATTTCAAATTCAAACTGTAGGCAAGTTGATTTTAATGACGTCACTGTAAAATGTAAATGATTGAAAAGTCACGCACAAGTCAAAATTGACCTAAATTTTCACTATTTCATCGTAAACATAAGTTAATAAAATATTTATCAAATCTAAATCAAAACATTGCTTAAAACCACAAAAAACTTTTTTTTTTTCGTAAAAATTTCTCCCGTCTTTTTTAATAGGGCGCGTTCGTTTCCAGCCACCAGGCATGATTTTTGACAAAAATAATAATATGGATTATTTTATTATTTTTAATGCCTTTATTGTTATTTCTTGGTAAGGTCCCATTCAATAGAATCCGGCAGTAAGTAATGATTTTTTTTATGGCTTCTGCATTTCGCAATTTAGCCAGTGTCAAGTAATAGTGATTGTTAAGTAAGTAGCTTGAGAAAGACAGACAGCCCTAATCCTAAGGCTAGGGAGCTATGTTCGGTGAAGGACGACAATAATGTTAACAAGATAATTTTTGACACTTACTTTCCAAAGACAAACAAGACTTTAAAAAATTAATATGGCAGATTTACAAATTATTGGATGCTTTGTCGTTCGAGTATTTTTAATTAAAATTACTATCATAAAGAAGATAATAGGAGGCGAAATGATTGTAAGAAGAGTGTATGGTTCCTTAAAATGTGAATATGATCAGGATTGATACTCAAATGTAAGTAATTACGGAGTAAACGTGTTTAAATTGGTTTGTTTACATTATTGTCGGATTCTATTGAAAGAAACTTTAAATACCTTTATTTTGTATTTATCTTGCGTAGAAAACTATATTCAAGCGATTTTTTTTATTATTTATTGAAATTAAATTATTGTAGGCTGTATATATACGTCTATTCCTGTGTCATTCACCGTGTGCAACTTTCTATGAAAAAAAATAAGAAGAAGGGCGTACCCTCAAAATTACTTACATCCTTTGGAATGTAAGTTGGACTTACATCCTTTCTTTGGGCTCATTATTACTTTCAGAGCATGGGAGATGAAAAGGTGCTATAAAGTACCTTTTCATTACTCATACTCTGAAAGTAGTTCGGATCGGAAGTTGCCTGAGGAGCGGATTGAAGGTGGTACTTTTCAGCCCGGAGGGAGAATCACTTTCAACTGACAGCTGTCATTCATTCATTCATTCTGGCAAATTATTAAAAAAAGAAACTGGTTCTAATTTCACATTTCTATTGAACTATGTTCCATCTTTCTATACAGCCACTCAATTACAGCGCAATGTTAAATTGAATTAACAAAAAGTTAAGTATTAATTAAAGAATATATATTTTAAATGACTTTATTATAATTAACTTTCAACTATTTCTTTAAAATAAAATAGATTTGGGCAAAATATTTAACATTTTTCAATGATGGAAATTAAAAATAATGGCTCAAAAAATGGCCAGCACGGCCACAGCAAAAAATAATAAATAGGCGGGAAAGCAACAATCCGATTATCATTTGTTTCTCGAGTTGTAGGGTTTTGTTTACAATGAGTTCATCTGATTCAGATATGGAAGTCACTCATTTTTTCTTTAGCTAATTCGTGTTTTTATTTTTATTTTCTTTATATTCGTAATGAAAATCACAGTGTTTTTACCTCAGGTTAAAGACTTATTTAGTGTCTCGTATTATCGCCTGAGCGTAGTCTCGGCGCTAAATAAGTTACTTTAACCCCTCGTATAACAATGTACTATTGCATGTGCGGGGGAGCAAGCCAGTATGTATTTATTATTAAATGTTACGTCTCAACTTGCTTCTACCAAAATTACATGACTTTTTAGCATGTCGAGAAGTTGAGCGTTCAGCTCGCATTACAGACGTCCAGAATTCGAATCTCAGTAGAGACACTGTGATTAAACAAAAGTTGCATCGTGAGAATGTCCCTAATTTGGTTAGCATACTCGTATTGTAGGCTGAATCACCCGATTGTTTAAATAAGCAAGATGCTTATTGACAAAAAATAACAACTGTGCTTAGGGAAACACTTTCAGCTCAAGTGACGATATATTGATCACTTACATGTCTTCCATATATATATACAATAACAATTTGATTGTATGCTGAGAATTTTATATTGGTTATAAGCACATCTTGAACATACCTTTTCTACTTCGAAAATCGTCCAAGTACAAGTGCACTAGGTAATCACAGGATTTGTTTTCGACTGGTCACTCGTCAGTGCTGGTCGGAGATCTGCGCGATTGTGACATACTTACGGTGCGCATGGAGAGAATGCAGGGTCCGAACCGTATTACTCGCTCGTACTGTTCGGTGCCTGTGGATGACCTTTATAAACCCGAGTGACGTCCAGAAAGAAACTCCTCAATTCCATGTATATTCTGGAAATATATGCGTCGTCGTCGTCGTCTTTTATTTTCGTAATTAACTTTTAGATGTTACTTAGTTTCGTCATTATTTTTTTTTGGGTGAGTTCACTACACTGGCCTCGATTCGGGATGTCATGCTCTAATTCTAATTTTAAAATCCAGCTATCCTTTTCATTTTTATGACCAATGACAGAGAGCTGATGAACGAATGATATTAATTTGAACGAATGATAAGGGCATAACTGTCAGTTTAAGAAATTTTTAAGTAGCATGTTTTAAGTGCTCTCTAAAATTGTACAACCGATATGGCCATAAGGTTCAAATTCGATGTTTGACAGCTCTAATATTAGAATGGCCATCTCCTGTCCCTTTTCAATCTTTAACAGGTAAAAAGGACAGACTAACTTAAAATAAGGATTAGAGCGTGACAGTGTGAATCGGGGCCACTATGTGCGGACTCTGCGGAGAAGATCTCACTTTCATTAACCTACCCTTTCATTTGATACACGTCACATGCAAGCACTTACTTTTAATTATATTATATGTATTCAAATTACAAAAACACTCAGGAAAGAGTGCTTCTAATGTCGTAAAAAATATATCGTATTTGTACGAGTAGTAAGTGTGTGTTTGTAAACTTTACAAAAACTGAAATATGACGATACTAGTTTGAATAATATGTATACCTAAATATGTTTCTAAATGTAAAATATATTTTTTATTATAATTAAGACTTCAACTTAGGGTTCGTAGAACCGCTTTCGGTTCTTCGTTTTTAAAACCCGGCTCAAAAATAGGTTCGGAACCAGGATTCCCGGTTTTTCCCGGTTCCATTTTTGTATAAATGTGTTTTTAAAAACTTATGTATAAAAGCTACATGCAAACTGTTCCCCGTTTCAATTTGTCAATCACACATTTTATGTAAGACTTCTACTTAGGCTTTAAACTTTCGTTTGAACTTGGTTGAAACTAGTTAATAGTTATCTTTAGTAAGCTAATTACTTACTTTTAACATAACATACACAAAGAAAAACACATAAAATAATTATACATAAAATAAATAATAAAATCTTTAATAATAACCCTTAAATGCATGAGTTTTTATTATTTAAGAAAACTTGGTAATAAAGGAGAGTGGGCAGAAATCAAAGGGCCTCGGTCCAAAATTAACTCTACTGCCAAATGATTTAATGCATCCTAATTATAATGTGTGTTAACTGTATTTGAAATCTAATCTGTTGTTAATGTGATGTAGCACAAATAAAAAATTTAAAAAAATCATTTTTTTAGGATTTTTGATGAAAATGTAATTAAATAAAAAGCGAAGTTATGTGAATTTTTCATTTTAATCAATTAACATGGATATTTCACTCTATAAAAATGAGATAGTCAATATTAAAAACATTTTTGACAATTTCTGAGTAAATAAGGCCGCCCCCACAATAGCCACATAGCACATTTGAAAGAGTGTTACATGCGTAACATTTTATTATATGGGACCGAAAAAATTGCACCCCATGAAAAAGAAATATTCAGGTTGTAAAATTCCGCTAAAATAAGGCCGCCCCCACAATAGCCCCATAGCACATTTGGAAGAGTGTTACATGCGTAACATTTCATTATATCGGACCGAAAATAATCGAACCCTATAAAAATGAGATATTCAAGTTTTTAAAACTTTTTGTCAAATTCTACGTAAACAAGGCCGCCCCCACAATAGCGACATAGCACATTTAGAAAAGTGTAACATGCGTAATATTTCATTATAATAATATGAGACTGAAAAAAATCGCACCCTATAAAAATGAGATGTTCAGGTTTAAATAACTTTTTTTAAAATTCCGCTAAAATAAGGCCGCCCCCACAATAGCCACATACCACATTTGGAAGAGTGTAACATGCGTAATATTTCATTATATAGGACCGAAAAAAGCGCACCCTATGAAAATGAAATGTTCAAGTTTTTCAAACTTTTTGTCCAATTCGACGTAAACAAGGCCGTCCCCACAATAGCGACATAGCACATTTGGGAAAGTGTAACATGCGTAACATTTCATTATATTGGATCGAAAAAATCGCACCCTATGAAAATGAGATATTCAGGTTTGTATATTTTTTTGTAAAATTCCGCTTAAATAAGGCCGCCCCCACAATAGCCACCTATCACATTTGGAAGAGTATAACATGCGTAATGCTTATCTTGACGATATTTTAAGTGAAAAATAATCTAATTTCTAACTAAAATCAGTAAATTTTTGAAGAACCGAGAGAACCGGATCGCTTCTCTTCGGAACCGGTTCTATTCAGACACTTAAAGAACCGGGATATCCCGGGAATTTTGAGAACCGGGATTCCCGGGTGCATGCCCTACTTCAACTGTTTGAATGTTAAACGTAAGTTCATTCTTATTAAGAATTTTATTTTCACATTACAATGCACATGGCCTTTTTTTTCATGAATATTTTTTCAAAATCTGATTTAGGACCTGTTTTTGTATTCTAATAACCAGAGATAATGTTTTTTCCTCAAATATAATAAACTACTTAATTGAAAAGTATTTTTTTGGGTACATACATAAAATTATTTTCATTATTTCCGTTTTTCATAATAATCTAATTCATATTTGCCATATTATCATTTACACTAACGACATAATATTACAGTACGTCAAAGTATTTTATTTGCTTGCTCAAAATCATCATAATATGTAGGTTATCATTAAATACAATAAAGTTTAAAAAACATCATTTTCCGTACAAATGATGTGCTAGGTAGGTACGAGTACGAGATTTAGAATACGCGAAATATCAACGCTCTAAATTCAATGACGCAAGAATTCGGAATTTTCGAACATTAACATACAATGCGCAGTCAAGATCAAGGTCAGAATGAGTTCAGCAGTTTTCACAGTTAAAAAATTTAAAATTTAAAAACCCCCGAAGAAAAAAAAGCAAACATTTAAAAAGTCAAAAATAATACCTATCGTTGAGCCATCAAATTCGATTGAGTAACACCTATATACTCGTATTTTAATTTTATTACAGAAATTAATGGGTGGCACGATACGGTTTGCTCGTTGAAATGGCGGTACCGCTTAAGCTTAAGTAAGTCAGACCCTCCATTTGATTGAATATCTATTAATTTGTTAGCATATCCGAACAACTTGCTTTGGTACGATATATTTTATTAAACTTATATTATAGGTTTCCTGCTTTCAAATAAAAAAAAACCGCATCCAAATCGGTTAAGCCGTGTAACAGCTACGGTGCCACAGATAGACACACAGACACACAGGCACACAGACACACAGGCACACATAGCGGTCAAACTTATAACACCCCTCTTTTTTGCGTCGGGAGTTAAAAAAAATAAACTCTTATCAACGTGGATACACACATTTGATAATATTTTTATGATTCGGCATGTAAAAAAACCACCACTAAAGCCCCTTCCAGGATACGCGCGAGATCTTTTGTATGTATGTATGTGTGTCCTTTCCCACATGATAGTTTTAAGTTTTTTTAACTACATAAATTACATTTATTTATTTATTTACGGAAAACATACAGCTTACATGACACATAAGACAATAACATTTGAAACATTACATTAGCCAATTAAGTTTTCACTAATTATTGAGACAACATAACTGATATACATGTTCACCATATTAAATTCTAAGAGCAGGTTCAATTGAGTCCAGAACGAAACGCTTAGTCCAGTTATAACCTGACAAAGCCGTATCTTCTTCAACGTTTTAATTTGGAGAAAATGTTCAGTGTTAATTCGTTAACTTCATTATTTACATTCTCTAGAGTTTCATTTTAAACTAAAGTTTCTAACAACGGTTCGAGCAGGGTTTCTCTCATTTTTTCATTTGTATAGATTAACTATGTTGCATTTCGTTAAAATGGGCATAAACTATAGAATTTATAAATGTATGTGGTTTCAGTTACATAATATTTTTCTTAGCTTTGATTCGTCATTATATCTATCTTTATGACTATTAGTCGCAAATCAAATTTTAATTCAATGAGACGAGGCATACGTCTGGGATGAAAACAATAAAATTTGCAAGCTTTTACATTGATTAATGAAAAATTTGTAGAGTAAACAATTTGGGAATTATTACACAAACATCTAAAAACTAACTTGTGAAATAAGACATTTTATAAAGATTAAAGAAGCCTGGAAGTAGCTTTTATGGCACAACCTACTCAGGATGTTCATTAAATAAATAAATATGTGGGGACATCTTTACACACGGCCATCTGATCCCAAACTAAGCAGAGGATACCAGATAACTGATATACATTACATAAATAGATAAATACATACTTATATAGATAAACAACAACCAGACACAAGGCAAACACAAGTGCTCATCACACGAATTTTTGCCCTGGGCGGGATTCGAACCCGCGAACCTGTGCGTCGTCGGAGGCAGATACACTACCACCTGGGCTACGGAGCCTTCAAGTAGTAAGGTTTGATATTTACAGAAGTGTAATCGACGATTACGCCGTGTGGTGACGGCAGAGTTGAATACATTTGTCACCAACCCCTACTCTTCCCGTGTGGGTGTCGTAAGAGGCGACTTAGGGACTGCACATTGAACAAGGAACGGGCAGCAGCGCTCTCTGATACAGTAACCTTTTAATCTGCGATCTCCAACCCGCCTGCCTGCGTACGTTTAAGTTCACGAAACCAATAACTTCATCAGGTTCATCAACAGTTCATTATACGTCGTCCCCACCGAGGGGCTCGAGCCTACCCTGAATTAGGGCGATTAGGCCTTAGTCGAACACGCTGGCCCAGTGCGAGTTGGTCAACTTCACACACAACCTTCGAATTTCTTCGCAAGAGTGTGGAGGTTTCATCACGATGTTTTTCCTTCACCGTAAGAGCGTCGAATAAACGTAGGTACACATGAATTCGAAATTTGAAAACACATTGGTACGTGGTCAAAGTCAAAGTCAAAAATTATTTATTTCCATAGGATATTATTACATCACTTAGATCCGTCATTACATTTTTTTTGGGTGAGTTCACTAACATGGGGATCGAACCCGCGTCTCCCGAACGGAGGCAGCGGCCCTAGCCACTAGACCACCGACCGACGCGCTCAGATCGATTGACAACCACTCTATCTTGATGACGTTTTCATGAGTTTGTTTCACTTTATTTCACTGGTCGTGCAGTTGGTAGACGAGCGTCATCGTGTCTCAACTACGTTTTAGCAACAAGGACGTTTAAACAGCTTGTACATATTCCACTTTTCTGTAGTATTGTTTATCTGTTTAAGTTTGTGTGCAATAAAGTATATTCCAATCATTTATTCAACCAATAAGATTTAGTATTTGTTGGTAAAGCAGGAGCAGACTCCCCAAAAGCAGCTTGTAAAATGTGACATTAAAAGCATTTTAAAGTTTAAGCTTCGTTTTAGGAAGTATAGCATGGAAAGTTACCCACGAGACGTCCATTGTTGCAACCAAAAGAAGATTGGCAGATAATCTTCAAAATTTTTTAAAAATAACTACCTCTAACTACAAGCCTTAATGTAAACTCTTTTAGAGAAGGAGGTCCAATCTCATTGCCTGCCTACACGTAGGTGGCCAATGGTTTCACTATGGTTTCACCAAGAAGATTTATATTGAAAATAACCGTCAAATCAAAATAGTTTCAGAAAAAAATATATATTTATTCTGTGGCTAACAATGAGGAGTTATCTGGCAGCTAATAAAAAATAGTTCTTGAAAATATGGTAGATGGCGTTGGCAATCACGACTGAAGATTTTGCAAAAACACATGAAGCAGGAATAGGTACTATATCTAGCTTGACATTTCTCTTTGTGGAAATCTTAGATTAAAATCTTCTTCGTTGTGCTTTCTTCCTTTGATTCCTTCGAAAAAAAAACGATTTCTCAGCACCATCTTCGCACCATCTAATGCAAGAAATTAGAACGTCTAGGTTGATTTTATTTTTAGGATCTGTCAGTAAATGACCCAATTTTATAAAAACCTGTTTCAATGCACACCTGTGTGTAGTATTCCTTGCCTGTGTGCCACAATGTAAGTAAACAGTAAAATATTAAAGTTGATAATATATTACTTAGCATACCTGGGCTGATTGATAACTGGCCGAAACGACGAACTTAAAAAAATGATACGCAAAAAAAAGTTATTACATTATATTTTGGCATCTTTTTGAAAATAGAACGCCAAATTTGAATTTAATCGAACTGGTGGAATTTGTTTGATAGGACGTAGAACTTTCTCTGTCGTAAATTTTCTTAACAAAGGAAAGAAACGAAATTCGTGCGGTGATAAAGTTTTACGTTTTAAAACAGAAAACAGCAACCCAGATTAAAACCAAGCTAGACACTGTCTACACTGTTTTAGGTAATTCTGCTCCTGCATTGAGTACAATTCACACCTGGGTAACTGATTTTAAACGTGGAAGACAGAGCTGCGAAGACGCCCACAGGTCTGGCCGTCCAAATGAAGTCACGAATCCGGACATGATCAAAAAAATTCACAAAATTGTATTGAAGGATCGGCGCTTGAAGTTGGGAGAGATAGCAGAGATGGTGAGCATTTCATCTGAACGCGTATTTAATATTTTGCACCAACATTTGGGAATGAAAAAGCTTTGCGCGCGATGGGTGCCGCGTTTGCTCACTGTTGACCAAAAGCAACGTCGAGTGGACGATTCATCGGAGTGTTTGGCGCTGTTTAACCGAGATCCTAACGAGTTTTCGCGGCGTTATGTAACAGTCGATGAAACCTGGATACATCATTATACTCCCGAGACAAAAGAACAATCTAAGCAGTGGACTGAGAGCGGAAGACCTGCGCCGAAGAAAGCAAAAACGGTTTTATCGGCCGGCAAAGTGATGGCGACTGTTTTTTGGGATGCTCGAGGGATTATTTTAGTGGATTATCTGCAAAAAGGAAAAACAATAAATGGAGAGTACTACGCAAGCTTGCTGCAAAAATTAAGTGAAGAAATCCAGAAAAAACTACCACATTTGGCCAAGAAAAAAGTTTTGTTCCACAATGACAACGCACCTGCACACACGTCAATGGTTGCAGTCGCCAAACTCCATGAATTGCGGTTCGAATTGCTACCGCATCCACCCTATTCCCCGGATCTGGCCTCGTGTGACTTCCACTTATTCCCAAACCTGAAGAAATGGTTAGGTGGCCAGAGATTTTCATCAAATGAAGAAGTCATTGTTGCCGTGGACGAGTATTTTGAGGGGTTGGAGAAAACATTTTATCAAACTGGTGTAACGGCATTGGAGAAGCGCTGGACTAAATGCATCGAGGTAGAAGGAAACTACGTTGAGAAATAAATTTACACAAAATATTCAATGCGAATATTATTAATAATTTTAAAACTACTTATAGGCTTATATGTACAGGATCGTTAGTAGCCAGTAGGATAGGAACTGATGTAGGAAAAGGAATTTTGAAGGACAATAAATCAATATAGAAAGAAATATTAAGTAACGTACAGGCAAAAAATATTCTAAATCTTATGTATAAATATTTCCTCTTTTACCTACTGTTTATTTTCCTATAATAATCCTTTCTGAAACCTATCCAAATTCCAATCCTAATTTAATATTTTATAATACATATTCGTTTCCTTGGTTTTTAATAAAATGACTGTGACGATGTGCAAACCGCCCCATACCATTAAAAAAAAAAGTTGGTAAAGCGGTGTGCCTGTGCTCAATGATATTCAATATGCCTTTTTACGTAGAATATCTTGGAGTAGAATATCATTATCATTATATTAACATTTTTTTAATCATTATATTCTACGTAAAGAAGTCCTATTGAAAGCAAGGCAATGGCCTATGACTGCTGTTTACGTCAGCGCTTGAAGCATAGTTGATAGCCTACCTGCAGAGTATAAGGTGTCGGGTTTGAACCCCGCCCAGGGCGTATTATATGTATCTGATGAGCACTTGTGTCTGGATTTTATTTACGTAATTATACATATCGTTTCATATGGGTTCGATCCCCACCACGTACCAATGTGTTTTATAATTTCGAATTCATTTGTACGTTTATTCGACGCTCTTACGGTGAAGGAAAACATCGTGATGAAACCTGCACACTCCTGCGAGGAAATTCAAAGATTGTGTGTGAAGTCGACCAACCCGCACTGGGCCAGCGTGGTCGACGAGGGCCTAATCACTCTAAATCAGAGTAGGCTCGAGCCCCTCGGTGGGGACGTATATGAGCGGTTGATGAAATATACATAAATATGCATTCTCATATTCATGCAAAAATTACACGGCTGCTATCTTGAATTCTAAGGGTGGGTTCAATTGCCTCCCCTTCCAGAACGAAACTCTTAGATACCAGTTACCTACATACATGCACTATATCCGCTGTACCAATGGTACAGGCTCCGCATAGTTAGGGTTTAAATGGCCGTGTGTGAGATGTCGTCCCCACATATTTATTATAATAAGGAATTTCTATGCAAAATTGTATGCTTCTAGATCCAATTATTTGTCTGTACGTCTATCGTCCGTGGTTTGAAATCAAGTAGATGTCTAATTGTCATTATAATATTTAAACGAGTTTATTTGCATAATTCATTCCTTTTCAATAGGTTAGTGACAAGCATTATTTCGCCGAGTTAACTTAACCTGTTAAATTTTGATGATTTCAAGGTTATCACTATAGATATTACTATCCACTTATTATTTTTTTTCTATGCGTAGCAGCAGCAGATCGCACCAGCAACCACATCCACATCAGCCAGCACATGTATAAGCTTGTATGAAAGTACTTTGACGGTTCTGTAGCCAACTTGGTACTACACCTGCCTGTAAAGCACAACGGACGGAAGACAGCGTCCCTAGCGACTGCACCACCGACGACGCTCTCTAACGACGCTCGCTTTTTAGGATTCCATAGTCAACAAGGAACCCTTATAGATTCGCCATCTCCGTCTGTTTGTCTGCTGCTTAACTCAGAGACTCTTAGAGCGGTTATGCAATACCGTGAAAAATATAAGGTCCGGCACACATATATGAACCATAACACATATATGAACATCAAGTAGGCTTCACAGGTTAACGAATAATAGGCCAACTTATAAAATCTACTTATACTAAATATAAGTATCATAGAAAATTATTTTGATGAACGCTACACTTTGCGTGGCCCGACACGTGCCTGGCCGGTTTTTTAAGAATAGATATACTCGCTTTAGATTATCTAAAGTTACAAAATGTCTTGTGATGGTGGGCGTGTGAAGAGAAATGAAATATAATTAATAGGGAATATAAAGGTTTATTTGAAGTGAGAATATTTTAGTACTAGTCAAACATGTCGAAGGGCTTCCAAATTACGACTCTGTCAAAACACCCTTCAAACCGGCATGTCTCGAAATCGTTTGAAAATACGATTCTAGAACAAAATAAAGCTGCCAGTGTGCATTTATCACATGCCAGCATTTTTAAATAACAGAGTAAGTAGTGTAGGTATTGCTATACCTAACAAAATGTATTACCCGACTGTCGATATAGTTTAACGTTATATAGTCTCTGTCCTTACCTTAATGGTAATTTTATTTCTGTGCGTCACACAGATAAAATTTTATACTAGAACGTAATTTACTGCTATTTTAAAGCATGTTATTGATCTAACTAACTATCATCTTTAATTTGAACAAAAAAGTACCTATACTTGGGTTACTATAGAATGAGCTCTGACAGATTAAAATTTTAAAAACTTTTTAATATTATTTTGTTTATTTATTTATTTATTAAGTAAAATTACATACTGTTTAATGATAAAATAAGAGGTGAAGTTACTTTTTTTAAATATTTTAGCTATTATGGTTTTTAAACTTAATATTATTAAAAAAAGTTGTTAACGTCGTATGAAAAATTTTGAAGCTGTCAGAACCCATCCTATAATAACCCGACTATAGACATAAAATCAATGTTTGCTATACAGGGTGTAACAAAACAGGGATGCCAACCCGAAATACAGTGACAATAATAATTAAACTAAACCATTTTTCTGTTTAAATTATTTCCAGGCACGATGAGGGTGGTTTCGAGTACTATTTTAGAGTGGTCTTTATATTAAGTCAGAGGCCATCTGCTCATGCCTTACGACTTACTATTTTATTTTATTAAATACAACTTTCAAATATTATTTAATTATCATTTCAATAAAAAAATGGGATTGGAGTTGCCATTCAATAACTTATAATATAGCTGAATTTACCAATTTTTAATCTTTACTTAAAAAAGCTTGTAGATTTATTTTTCTGCTAAGCGACAATATGGTTTTGTTTACCGATAAAAAAGTATGCTAAATTACTTTTCGATCAGTAAGCAACGATATCACACTGAACCGAAGATTTATTTAATGCCGCACGAGTGTTGAGAGCCAAATAATTTTATGCTGAAGTGAACAAATGATTTGTTACAAGTTTTTTGCCTATCAAATATTGATATGGTATTTAATTACTTCTCATTGATTTTTATTTAATTTAGAAATATAATTTATTTGCACAGAACATAGGTATAACGTATAACAGATCTTACAAAACTAGTTTCGGTACCCAATACATCAATCACTAGCAAAAATACTCGGCAAGGCTGTAAAAACATTGTCATTTTTTAAATTTAAATGCAAATATTTTTGTAATTATTATATTTTCATTTTAAAAAGCTTAATTTTAACTTAATAAAAAGAATTGAAACACCTTGTAAGTTTATGTTTTGTAAGGAATAACAGAAAAATGTGTATATATATTGTATTGTTGAAAAGTGTATACTGTGTTTGTATTCCTAAATATATACATTTTTCTGTTATTCCTTACAAAACATAAACTTGCAAAGTGTTTCGATTCTTTTGATGAGAAGTACGTTTTAGAGGATAATACGTACGGTTTATAGATAAAACGACAGAAAACAGTTAACTTTAATACTATATAATTTAATCATATTTTACAAGATCACATATGTTTTGGATATTTTTCTAGTAATAAGTTTTAATAATAAAGATTCATTGAGATTTTTCATGAATTCTGATGTTGTTGTTACCCAGAGCGCTTGCAAATTTGATATCACTACTCTTTTGAGAATTCGCTACATTTGTCTTAATGCTATCTTTTTTAACATTATCTTTATTATAAGCCTTTATGTAGAAATCACTGAATAGGTATATCATTAGGACTACGTTTACGTAGATTATACTCAACATGAAGTAAGATGGCGGGCATCCGGTGATGTACGTGTTTGCCGTAACTTGTAACATAATGAGACCGAACTGAACCTGGAAGTAATAAAAATAATTATTTATAGTCTTGACATGTTGCTAATAAGCTAAGTACAAAATAATAATTTGTTTCTTTATTATTACCAATTAATACCTCAATAAAACTTTGAATATTTTCTTCCACCAAAAACTGCCTAGTCGTAACTCTGAGACAACATAATAACTTAATATGCATAATGGCTCCTACTTTTATTGTGCCGCTAGCATAGAATTCCGCCAGAAAACATGTGTGTAGGAGTCCTAATATTGTCACAAAATTTCACATATTGCTATTCTTGATAATTCTAATATCGTAAGCCAATTGACGACTAGAATTGACTCCTGTATTCATACATAATACGACCCACCTGTCCACGGATCTACGATTGGCCTACCTTAAGACTAAGTATCAAGAAATCATCATCCTAAATGACGATCATAAAATTCAAATTTACTTACCAGCTGCATGGTTGTTATGTACTTCTTCCACCAGAGGTATTTCGTCAAAGCCGGGAAGGTAGACAGGGCATAGTACGAGTACATTACTATGTGCACAAATGTATTTAATGTCCCCAAGAAGACGATGGTGAACGTCGGTTCGTATTTCAAGGTGTACCAACTGACCACACACATCAGGGCGTGGTGGTACACATGGAGAAAAGTCACTTGATTATACTTCTTCCTTAAAACGAAGAACACTGTGTCGAGGAGTTCAGTCATTTTGGCGAAGACATAGTACCAAATACCAAGGGCGAGCTGGAATAAAGGGTAATTTTTATTTCATCACATCATGTCCGGTTTGTATAATCTACTACAGGGCATAAGGTGTCTACAACTCGGAAGTCCGAAATAAGTCACTTGATCTTCAGAATTATATTGTCAGCTTTTTGAAGGCTTTTGCAAAAACATATCAAAACACAGCAAAAACTGGGCAAATTATATTGGAGGAAAACATTGCGTACATTTGCATCTGATCCCATATACATTACGTAAATATATAAATACATACTTATATAGACAAACAACATCCAGACACAAGACAAACACAAGTGCTCCCCATACCGTCAAACATACCTATATACCTATATATACCCATAGTAACCCTATACACTATGGTTTCCTGGTGATATATTATAATATGAAACAATTCCAATAGTATAAAAATCTTACATTTTTTTTTCATTCGTCATGCTGAAACAAATCATGAAGTTAAATCAAAGCCTTTGAAATAACAAACCACATTGTTAACAATTCAAACTAGAGTGTCGTTTACATATTTAATGAATAAACGTAATACATAGGTTGTGGAGTTTGTATGCTCTGTGCGCAAACTCCGCGATATTTATTCTTTTGAATTGATTCTTTTTAGTTGTTACTGGCACTCAAGAGTCGAGAGTGGCCGGATTTTGGCGAAAAAGCTTAGATGAGTTAGGGCGTCAAGAAAATGAAGAGCAGACGTTGAATTGTAAAATAGGTTTTTTCATGAAAAAGATAAAAATATATTTATATAACCTACACGTGTGTTGTGATTGCGAGTTGTTGTTTCTATCTGAACTGGGCTACGTCGATTGGCCTGACAATAGGTATCGTATATAACAAAAAAACACCAGTTTTCGTCTCTTGATCTGCTTAACCTCGATAGGATTGTTGCTCAGAAATAAGATATTATCGACAATATCAAAATCGATCGAATCAATGTCGAATCGATGTTAGACAGCTATAATGTTAGGATCTCCTGTCCCTTTTTAATATTTAACAACAGACGGACAAACTTAAATTAAGGTCTTATCCTTAACCGTGAAATCCAGAATAGGGGATCGGACTGTTCCTAAATTAACCATATTTTTTGAATTATTTTTAAAATATAGATTAGTAGCAGACGATTCGCGAAGAAAAAAACAGAATCGGTTGAAAAACGAATTTACAGTTATTTTTTACAGTTTCAATATGTCTGTCTCTTTCAAAAACGATTTTTTGTATGGAGATTATATTGGCGTTACTAACAAATGACGTCACAAGTGGGTATGTGCCTGTCTAATCTTGAATTTCAAACCTTTATAACTCGGTTAAAGATAGAGCAAAAATTATTTTAGTGCTCCATAGCAGAAACTAAGAAGTTTGGATTTATAAAATAAAATAAAAGTAGTCCGATCCCCTATTAGGCCCGGTTTCCACCAAAGCGGAGAGGAGAGGAGATGTGTTTGAATAACCAATCAGATTTCGTTATTGAAGCTAAGCGGAGAGGAGATGTGGAAATAACGAAATCTGATTGGTTATTCAAACAAATCTCCTCCCCTCTCCGCTTTGGTGGAAACCGGGCCTTAGCCCTAATATCGGTACTATCAATTCCATCGCTTTAGTTCGGCTAGTATTATTTCTCAGAATTACGTTTATTACCCAATAACAACAATATTATCTATCGAGTACACTACTTTTTTTATTTGTTTGACTTAGTTTTCTTGTTATGCTATTATTATAGGTACTTGGCATGACGCGTCTAATCGAATCCTTTGACGACTGGATGTTATAGTCTAGTTGGCAATGTATACTGCCTTCTGGGCAAGGCACCGGGTTTAGTTCCCGGCGGAACAGATATTTGATTATTGAAATCTGGGTTTCCATGGAATCTCAGACGCAATTTTCTAAGAAGGTGACGCATGTTTTTTTTTTTTTTCAATAGTTTAAAAAAGTACTTACCGGCTCCAGGCCCTTTCTGTCCACTTGACATATTGAATCCAAAATCCCTTGTTTTAGAAGTAGACGGGTACCCTGTAAAAAGTCGTTTATCGGTTATAAAAACGATTTGGAATCAATCGTGTCGCAAAAAGTCTTGATTTTACATTCTGTGAAAAAAATACAAGGTAGGTACTTCGAACGCCGATTAAAAAATATACAAAAAAAAACCAGTTCGTAACCTTAGAAACACAAATTGTAGTTTTTCTAACCTCAAGGGTTACCACAAATAAAAATAAGTACTTTACTTACATACTGAAACACAAAAACGGACAGCGCAACTTGAAAAATGTTATACATAAGAAGTAGATTGTTCAAACTGTAAGGTTGTCTGTTCTTCATAAAGCTGGGGCCCAGTTTTAACACAAAGAGGAGGTATGCTGCGAAGATCGTTAGGATAGGAACCGGAGACGCCATCAGGGCCCATTCGTCTATGAAGTCATCTGGAACATTTATCATCATCATCACAACCAGCTCATATACGTCCCCACAGAGGGGCTTCAGTTTACCCTGAATTAGGGCGACCAGGCTTTAGGGGACAGCACTGGCGCTATACGACTTCGCACACAACCCTTGAAACCTCACGATGTTTTGTTTCACCGTAAAGAGCGTAGAATAAACGTATGAATCCGAAATTTGAAAACACATTGGTACCTGATAGTCATATTACCATCTCAGCTAAAAAACAAACCCCCCCCCCCCCCCCAGCATCTTAAACAATAACTCGTTGTGTACTTCCTGCACCCAACATTGTTTAAATAGTATAAAAAAATATTTAACATTTCCGCAAACAATATGATTTTAAAAACAACACGTTGAGTATTATATTATCTGTGGTTACGTAAAATTAACACAACTCACAAGCTAATACATAATATTCATCTTATTCTTATTTGATTACGTGGTGTATTAGGTTTTCTATAAGCCTTTTTGAATTTAGGCCTATTTGAATTAATTTTGTAAGTACCTATAGATGTATTATTATCTAAGGTGTTTATCTTTGATAAAAAATACCAATAAAGTAAAAAAGCACCTTGTTTAGAGTATCAGGGTGAAATTGAATTTAAATTCAAATATAAAAATAAAAAATCATTATCAACAGCTCGTATACGACCCCAAAGAGGGGCTCGAGCCTCCCTAAAAAATAACAATAATAAGTATTTTATTTAAAGTATGTTTCACTCACCATAGCCTTTAGTTTTCCAAATGCCGTATTCATGCACGGTTTTGTTCTCAAGGGCCTCCATCTTCTTAGATTAATAAAGATTGAATATTCGAAGAAACGCCACCCTCGCCCTCACACTTCGTTTCCTGACTGACGACGGTAACGGTCCGCGTAAATGACTAGCAGATTTCCTAACAAATCCGTGACATTGACCAGCGCTTGCGCACACGCCGTAATCAATTCCAACAATAAAAGCGACGTACGACCTGATTTGATCAGACGACCATTCGGCAAGTAGAGTTATCATTTATCCTAGTCAGTTACTTACCACTTGGTAAGTAAGAACAAAACACAAAATAGAAGCCTGCTCTATTTTGACAGCTTCTTACTACTTGCTGAGTTTGGTTGACGGATTAAGTTAATTCGCCACTGTACTTATCTATCTATATCTATCCTATTAGTAGTATTACTAATAGGTATAAAGGGGAAAGCCTTGTATTTTTGTATGTTTGTAACGAACAAACTCAAAAATTACTAAACCGATTTTAAAAAAATCTTTCACCATTAGAATGCTACATTGTCCCTGAGTAATACATACATACATACATAGGCTAATCACTAGAAAAAATAAGGGATCCTTGCTAAAACTTCAGCAACGTGAACCAAGGTGTAAAAAAATTGCTTAAAAATTTCTTTCATCGCATACGCAGCAGAAACTATTGAAGATAGAAAAAAAAATGTTCTACAATTATGGTGCAGGGTAGGTGTAGGGTATGTGTAGAGTAGGTGAAGGGTAGGTGTACGGTAGGTGTAGGGTAGGTGTAGGATAGGTGTTGGGTAGGTGTAGGGAAAAATGGCAGGACAATATTTTTTATTTGATTTGAATAGGTAAGGTAGTATGTAAGTTAAAAAGTCCATATTTTTTTCTTTCTTTCTTTCTTTCATAATGTAAAGAATAGGATTTTTATTTTTGACGTTGAACTACCCGCGCGAAGCCGGGGCGGGCCGCTAGTGCAAATATAAATTGGCCCTTAATGTTCATACATGAGTAGTGATCCAAGCTAATAACTGACCGAGCGAGCGAAGCGTCTCTGTTTCAGCTTGGCCAAATTTGCTTTTGTATGTCCATCTATTTGTTTGTGGTTTGTTTGTTTGTTTGTTTGTTTCACTCTACAGGTCGCGTTTCTCAACCGATTCTCGTGAAATTTTGTTAGCAGGTTCGATAAATTAATCGAATTTTTTGTCGAGTCAGTTTTTGGAAATTTTAAAAAATTACGGTGTTATGGGGGTTGCCAGCTTACAAGGTCTACCGCCGAGGCTGTTTTCCTCTACTAGTCACATTTCTTAACCAATAAAATAAAATAAGATAAAATAAAATTTAAAAGTAAATAAAAATAAAATAAAGTTTAAAAATAAAAAAAATCAAGGGATTGGGGATGTTTGTCGCGAAAAACAAAATTTGAAAAGATATATTCAGACTCGCGAGGTCTACAGCTCACAGAGCCACTAGTATACAGTAATAATAATTAATCCAGGTAAAAAATCATAATTATAAAGTTTGTAATTAAAGGTAATAATAATTATATAACAATGAACGCCCGTTTTAGTCAGAAGTTTATTTTTTTCTGCGTACATGTCTAGCATGATATAGAATGTGTCAAAATTAGTTTTAAGAAAAACACGCGTGCAGGGCCGTTTCACGAAGCTACAAGTTGCAAATTACAAGTACAATTCGACGTACATTGCGTAGAAGATTAGAGAAAACGATAAGGGTTTACAGTTTAGGCGAATTGGCTACGCAATGTATATCAAATTGTAACTTGTTACTAGTAACTTGTTGCTTCGTGAAACAGGGCCCAGGGCGTGCATTTCTGTGGTTGTAGCTAAATTGACATTATGGATGGTTTAAACTTTGCCCGAGTAGTATTATTACTCACGTTTAACAACAATTTTTCGTATGTAATTACACGTGATTTCACACTAATAGCACTAAACTGAAATTAACACTTTAACCACACTCTGTTCACTAACACTTACGGCTTCACTAAAACTGAGATCACTTTTACCTTTTCTTTCACTTGATTTACTTCGACTTTTAATACTACACTGAACTTGATAAACTAATATAATATAATAATAATAATAATATATGTATATTTTTATAGTTTGCATTAATGCATAGGATACTTTTTACGGGAAAAAGTCTTATTCCCACGAAAAAATCTTCTAACGCGACCGTACACCCGGGCGGAAAGCTAGTGATTATATAGCTATATATTAACTAATCATTCCTTGTGTCTCAGTTATGTAGACGTCATTTTATTCATCACATTACATTAGTGAGATGGAGGGCACTCTATGTATTTGGTAAATCCTAGTGATTACGAAGGTGATTTAATAAAGTCCGGTTTGGTCACTGTTTTTTCGATTAATAAATCGCGTTTTTTATTCACTATTGAGTTTATGTGCTAAAGTTCATTCATCCAATCATAAACATGTGATATCATATCATATTGATATTATAAATGTGAAAATATATTTGGTTGTTTAGATGTTTGGATGTTTGTTCCGCTTTCACGCCTAAACTACTGAACAATTTGGATGACATTTGTAACCTGGATTAACACAGGATACTATTTACGGGAAAACGTCCTATTCCCACGGGAAAATCTTACACAACGCGAGTGAAGAGATGAAACTTTAATTTTTTTCTCACTTTTCCACTAGATGCTGTTTTATTATTCAGTTTTACGGCTCTGTGTTATAATTTAGATTTACTTAATACAGCATTTTTATAACATAGTGTTGCCGCAACGTAAAATTTTAAGTCCCTTAGCGGCAAACTTCTTGAGCAACAACTTTAAATGCGCAGAAATAAAAAATAGGTCTCTTTGGTGGTTCGGTGCGGGACGAGGAGGCGGGCGTGCTAGTTACCATGGCAACACGCACAGGATTGGTTGGTCATTTGACCCTTGCCTCCCGCATCGCGTCGACGTCGTCTGTACATGCGCAAACTTTCCCCCACCACCTCACGCGATGCTCAAGAAGTTTTCCGCATGTGATATTATTATATGAGGTATCAAAAATTATATTTTCTATTAAGTATATATATATATTTATTTTTTTTATTTATGGAATACATACAGCTTTTATGACACATTAGACAGTAACATAAGAAACATTACATAAGCCAATTAAGTTTTCACCGAAAATGATACATGACATTGGGTAAACAAGCAATATTGTGGGTCTAACTAAAGTTAAATTATAAAAATTTAGAAGAAACAATTTCTTTTTTTTATGCCTGATAATTTTAATTTTTAAAATAGAGAATGTTATCGGTAATCAATATTATACTTTTTGTTTGATGGTGGAAACAAATTTAGAAAACTCAAGATGGAAGATATCAACATCTTTGAACTTGGTGGATTATATATTTTGCCCACTAATCATTTATTTATTTACAATAGTCTATATTAATTATATAAAACCTAAGAAACTTAAACTAGCTGAGCCAACAGACGTTGTCAGTTATGTTCTAGGGTTACATTAGAAAAGTTAATATGATAGTTAAGTTTTCTTATTTTTTCTAATTTCCCACGCAACTTTCTTATTTTTTTCTTTCATAAGAACCTTCTCCTGCCAACAGCAATCACAACAAAAAAGAATTATCGAAGTCGGTTCAGCCGTTCACGCGTGATGCCGTGACCAAGGGAAATAGTGTTGTTAGTGTTAATGTTATTAGTGTTTAAAATTCATATCTTTATCTTGTGTTTCCATATTTGTTATTTTATAAATTTAAAGATTGTTTTGATAATATTATTTGCATTGTTAGTCAAGTTGTGTTATTTTTTTGTGTATTTTAATTTGAATATTTAAGTTTGAATTTGTAAATTTATTTTAGTTGTTCTCATCATGTATTTCCAACACAATGTAATATATTGTTTAAGGAATAAATAAATAATAATAATAGGAATTAATTTGTTTTGTATACTAGCTACTTCGTCCGCGTGGAAATAGTTTTTGCCCGCGACGACCGAACTAAGGCAACTAACATACCCTGCCGACGCATGCTGCCCTAATATCTTCTTAACATAACCCCAAAAACCATAAAAACGACACCCATATTGACATTTCAACGCCACCGGCGCCCCAATAGGGATGATGGTATTTCACGCCCGCCATGAAGGATTTTAAAATCGTTATAGTTTTCGTAATCAGCGACCCGATAAACTATACAAACGATACTTATATTGATTTTCAGACTTTGTCACCCCATTTCCTCCTTTTAAGGGTTGAATTCTGAAAAAACCTGAAACATGTATTTACTTTTTTATTGATAGGAGACAATTGTCGCGAAGCTCTTTGTGTTTAGAAATCGCGAGACTTTAAAATGTTATCTTTACATTTAATGTATTTATTTATATAATTCTAATTACATAGGGCGCTACCTGGACGACGCTTGCTACAGACAGATTGAGGACAGTGGAAATTGATGGAGGAGGCCTTTACCCGAAAATGGGTACTTAAGACTGAATGATAAATAGATATAAATTATGTTTTTAAATGTTGTTATTGGAATTTACGAGCTTATTATTTTAATTTAATTTATTGAATGAAAACAAAATGTTAATTGTGTATATTTTTATGTATATAAACTGATCTTAAGAATAAATGGCTTATTATTATTAATTACATAAATAACATCTAAGTATTAGGCTAGAAATTATACAGTTAAATTTTTATCCTATACTTCAAGTTACATTTTTGTTTGTTTCACCGATTTTTCTTTACGAGTACTGTAACTTTTGAAATAAAACCTAAGGAACAAAACTAAGTACACACAGATGTTGAAGAAGATGATGCTGCTTGAGACTGGAGAAAAGGAGCACTTTGGTGAGTGGTGAGTGTAGATGATGTAGCTGAGCATCAGGAGGAACTGGATCTGGAAGAATTATAAAATATACTGATAACATAATTTCAGCAAGCAAGCAGCGGCCTACCGGCCTAATCCTAATTAATACCAAAATAATTTTTCTTTTTTATTAACTTAAATGCTCGGCCTAATCATAATAACAAAAAAAATGGAGGATTTTCTGACAGCTCTTTAAAAATAATAGTTCTAATTAAGACGATAGATGGCGCCAAGTGTACTTCGTAGATTATTTTTTTTAAAACCTTATAAATCCATACATAATGTAAAATTCAGCTGTTAGCCTTCCAAGAATTGAATAAATAATAAAAAAAACAGCTTCTATAGCCGAGATCAACGTCTCAACTTGCCCTGATGAATTTTTGAATTCTTAGCTAGAGATATTCCATTTCTTACCAGTTGCAACTCAGTCACATATTTCTTCCACCACAAGTATTTCTGGAACCTTGGTCCCAGTCCAGCCAGCAGGTAGTAGGTATACATGACCACGTGGACGCAGCAGTTGAGGAAGACCAAGACGGCTCCATCACCAGCAGCGGTGTACTTCAAAGTTCCCCACATGTATAACACCATGGAGGTATGGTGAAACACGTGAAGGAAAGAAATCTGTGATTGAAAAGTACATATAATAATAACTGGCCGATCTGTACTTAGAATTAACAGCTGTACGTGCTCACCGAGGGGCTCGAGCCTACCTTGAATAATCAGGCCTTATAGTAGACGCTAGCCCAGTACGGGTTGATCGACTTCACACACAACCTTTGAATTTCGCAAGAGTGTGTAGGTTTCCTTACGATTTCTTTTCTTCAGCCGCGAATAAACGGACATTATGAATTCGAAATTCGAAAACACATTAGTACATGGTGGGTATCGAAACTGCGTCTCCCGAACGGAACACGGCGGCCCTGACCACTACACCACTGACGCTACATACGACATATTCAGGGAATAAGCACATTTTTTAAATTCATTAATCGAAATATTTCAAGTTCCAGATAAACACATAAAAAATATTTTTCAAATATCTTGCTCAGAAACAAAGTTATGAGGCTTCAAAGTTGATGGTTAGACAGAAAGGTCCGGCATGACCTGTGACGTCATGTCACGCGGGCCATACATCCGCCATAGAAAATTTTGTTTTCGTAAGAGGGGCAGATAATATTATATTTGTTTAATAATGTTGTATCTAGTTTGTTTTCGATCAATTTCGATTCTGTTTTGACTGTCAGTATTCTATTTTTTTGTGTATACTTCCAGATGAACTATACTTTTTAAAAAACTAATACTTTTTTATGCATATTCCCTATTTTAAGAGCAATAGAAGCCAAATCAATCATTTTTTTATTTTTCTGTATGTCTATCTATTTGTACGCGCATCACACAAAAACTTGTATGAAATTGGATGCGATTTTTACATTTATGTTTTTGTAAGTCTAAAAAATAAATTAAAAATTTAAAAACCCCCGAAGCAAAAAAAGCAAAATTTTAAAAAGTCCAAAATAATACTTATTGTTGAGCCATCAAATTCGATAAAGTAATATTTTAATTTTATTATAGAAATTGATGGACGGCACGATTTGGTTTGCTCTTTGAAATGACGCTATAATGTCGCGTCGGGGTACCGCTAAGCTTAAGTAAGTCAGACGCTTCATTTGATTGACTATCTATTAATTTGCTGGCATATCCGACCAACTTGTTTTGGTACGATTTTTTTTTTAAGCTTAGCGGTACCCCGACGTGACATTATAGCGTCATTTCAAAGAGCAAACCAAATCGTGCCATCCATCAATTTCTATAATAAAATTAAAATATATAGGTGTTACTTTATCGAATTTGATGGCTCAACAATAAGTATTATTTTTGACTTTTTAAATATTTTGCTTTTTTTGCTTCGGGGGTTTTTAAATTTTTAATTTATTTTTATTTCATAATTTTTAAACTTTATTACAAATAAATAATGATATATGAGTACAGTTATATCTAAAAATTGAGTGGAACGCACTTCGCAGAGATCAGTTGGAAGAAGGAGAACTCCCGAAAAAGATATTTATAGAATTCGATGACAAATCAATCGCATATGGAAGGTAGTCAAATCCTCTCATCAACTATTAAAGAGCTGATGATCTTCAAACGGCTGATCAGGTCATGGTTACCTTTCCATATACTTTCAATATCATTGAAGTAACATGGTACCAAATTTCGAATCGATAGAACATATGAAAGGTAGTCAGATAACCCCTCATCAAATATTAAAGAGCTGATGATCTTCAAACGGCTGATCAGGTCATGGTTACCTTTCCATATACTTTCAATATCATTGAAGTAACATGGTACCAAATTTCGAATCGATAGAACATATGAAAGGTAGTCAGATATCCCCTCATCAAATATTAAAGAGCTGATGATCTTCAAACGGCTGATCAGGTCATGGTTACCTTTTCATATAGGTACTTTCAATATCATTGAAGTAACACGGTACCAAATTTTGAATCGAAATGACATATGGAAAGTAGTCAGATCCCCTCATCAACTATTAAAGAGCTGATGATCTTCAAACGGCTGATCAGGTCATGGTTACCTTTCCATATACTTTTAATATCATTGAAGTAACACGGTACCAAATTTCGAATCGATAGGACATATGGAAGTAAGTCAGATCCCCTCATCAACTATTATAGAGCTGATGACTTCAAACGGCTGATCAGGTCATGGTTACCTTATCATATACTTAATCGGTTCATTCGCTTAGGAGCTACGATACCACAGACAGATACACAGATACACAGATACACAACTCTCTCATAACTCTTAAACGGCTCAATCGATTTTTATAAAACATAGCTAAGAAAACTCTCGATTAAGTCTCCTTTCATCCAAAAAAAACTAAACTGAAATTGGTTCAGTGGTTCGGGCGCTATGATGCCACAGACAGACAGACAGACAGACAGACAGACAGACACACAGACACACAGACAGACACACAGACAAACAGACACGTCAAACTTATAACACCCCTCTTTTGCGTCGGGGGTTAAAAACTAGTGCATTTTTTATCTCGATACACCGCTAAGGAGCTAAGATATCTACTAATTTTTATTGTCGAAAAATACGTGTGTAGGAAAAAGTAGTTTGCCTCATAATCAATAGGATAGCTAAACTAAATTCTTTGAACATGCAAAACTCCCGCTGCCAAGAAGCTAAGGTGAATAAAATTATTTTTATTACTTTTACAAAATACCTCAACTCAACAAACAAGTGACTTACCTGATTATTCTTCTTCCTTAAAACAAAGAAAACTGTATCCATCAATTCAGTAATCTTGGAGATGAAATATTCCCACGCTCCGATTAGTAACTGAAACGTAGATAGTCAGCTCACAATAAATCAATAGTACCTAAGTTGAATTTTCAATTTTCAATTGATATATAAACATAAATATTGAATTAATTGAAGACAGATTATATCATCATCGGTCACATTCACATCACAAAAAGGCGTATCTCTCTCTCGGCGCGTATGAGGTTACGGTTCAATTCACATTGGCGAGTCAAACAAAGCACATCGAAGCGTCATGTTGAAAGAATATTCATCTCTATTTCTATTACGTAAAATCCAAATTTGTATTACAACAATATAAAAGCACCGATATGCGTGAATTTGGATTTATAATTAAAAAAAAAGACTTCAAAAAAAGGAGGTTCACAATTCGGTTATATTTTTTTTTAAAAGAGAGATGAAAATTATTTTAACAAAAACATGACACTTCGATGCGTTTCGACTCTGCGCCAATGTGAATTGAGCCTTAGTGATGTGACCACAGAGGATGTGACCGACGATATTATTAAAGAAAGAACTACGTACTGTCAAGTCCTTTGTATATACAGGATAATCGCAGCCTGCTATTAAGAAACCGTTCTTGAAAATGCCTTTATTAATTACCTGTAATCACACTAATATTATAAACTAGCAGTCCGCCCGCGGCTACGCTCGCGCTATGTAAGATTTTCCCGTGAGAATAAGGCTTTTCCCGGTAAAAAGTAAACTGTGTTAATCCAGGTTACAAACTATCTTCATTCCAAATTTCGTCCAAATCCGTCCTGTAGTTTAGGCGTGAAAGCGGAACAAAATCCAAACATCCAAATATAATTTCACATTTTAAAATAATTTGAAAATAAAATGTGAAAAATGTGAAAACAAAAACAAACAAACATTAAAAATGTGAATTTTTTAATGTGAAAATATATTTGGATGTTTAGATGTTTGGATATTTGTTCAGCTCCGGATTTGGATGAAATTTGGAACGAAGATAGTTTGTACCCTGGATTAACAGGATACATTTTACGGGAAAATCTTACATAACTCGAGCGTAGCCAGTTATAAAATATATACTTGTAGTTAAATTGTCCAAAATTATACTACAATGTTTTTACAAGATTTTTCCATCTTTCTATACAGCCACTCAATTACAACGCAATGTTAAATTGAAATAACATAAAGTTAAATATTAATTAAAGAATATATGACTTTATTATAATTGACTTTCAACTATTTCTTTAAAATAAAATAGATTTGGGCAAAATATTTGCCATTTTTCAATGATGGAAATAAAAACAATGGCTCAAAAGCTGGCCGGCTCGGCCACAGAAAAAAATCAAAATAGGCGGGAAAGCAAGGCTGTGATTATCATTTTGTTTCTCGAGTTGTATGGTTTTGTTTACAATGAGTTCATCTGATTCAGATATGGAAGTCACTAATTTTTCTTTAGCTGATTCGTGTTTTTATTTTTACTTTCCTTGTATTCGTAATGAAAAGCACAGTGTTTACCTCTGGTTAAACACTTATTTGATGCCTCGAACTATTAGGGCCCTCGCTACGCTCAGGCCCCAAACCCCGTCTCGGCGCTAAATAAGTTACTTTCACCCCTCGTATAACAATGTACTATTTCTATTCGACGATTCCAACTTCCGACGACGCCTATGAGTTCGACGCTTTATTATCGCTATGCCCATTATGACATGACAGCTAACAAAACTTAATTATTAGAATTAACCCAACGTCTACCACGTTCCGTTAACCACGTACCAAATAAATTATCTGTTGTACTAATAATAAACAAACAAAATAAACATCTTTTTTTATTATTCAGATTTCACAAACAAAACAATACCGATATGAAAACACAAATTTTCGCTTCGATTTTAAAATATTTCACTTGTATCAATGTGTTTATTCTTAAAGGCCACCTGATTCGTTGTTTGTGTAATTTGTATAAAAAAAACTACAAACTAATATAAGTAAAAAAATCGATACCTTATAAACAAGCCTTGCCGCTACAAATATTTGAAACGCATTATAGATGAGTATTGTCTTGTCCAGTTTGAATGCGGGTCTATTCTTCATAACTTTCGGTCCTAATGCGATTATAGTAAAGTACGCTGACAATATCAAGAGCATTGGTACTGGACTTCCCATCAATGGCCAAGTGTCCACTGTAGAATCTGTTATTAAAATTAAAGAAAAACTAATTTCACAGAAGGTTTTTAGTTGTTATTTAAATATTTGATACCTTCTTCATCATCGTGTTCTACAACTGACCTCACAAACCCTTAAAATTTGATAATTCTAAAGCCGAAATAAAAATTAATTTAAAAAAATATATATATTGAAAAAAAATAACCATTAAAAAACTTTTTGTGCTTAAAATTTGTTCTTAAATACTAAACTTTTATGTTAAATTTCCAT
This sequence comes from Carpatolechia fugitivella, assembly GCA_951230895.1. NCBI lineage: Eukaryota > Metazoa > Arthropoda > Insecta > Lepidoptera > Gelechiidae > Carpatolechia > Carpatolechia fugitivella. Next base: position 4,993,919 of record OX579651.1, read on the forward strand.
AAAATTTAACGAAGACGAGTAGTTCTTCATTTTTTCATAAAATATAATTTTCTATGTTAGTAAGTATAAAATATTTACCTCCACCTTTGAGATACCACTGAGCAGTATAATCCTTAACATCGATTCTCTTTAGCACTGACGCCATGCTCGCTACCAAACAATCCGCTGTTACTGTTGCTAAATTCACAATAGGCACTGAACGAAACACAAATATAATAATTAATTAAACAGATACTTTTTGCACTGTACATCAGGAGTTCAACTACCTCAGTTTAACTAGATTCAGTTTTTTAAAAGCACACTACTTTTGATATGATAGAGTAGAGGCTGTGCGGGCTGTCAGACGCCTTTGGCTGATCAATAACTTTGACTCCACCAGGGTTGTGGAGACGGTCCTTAGACACACATGATGAAATTATTAGGAATGATACTGGTGATTTCACATTTAAGTTTAAATGTACGATTTTTCTATACCTTGAAACTGGCCGCTCAATCTCCGTATGTTATCACAATTTGGATGTTTAGATGTTTCGATGTTTGTTCCGCTTTCACGCCTAAACTATTGAACGGATTTGGATAAAATTTGAAATAAAGATAGTTTGTACCCTGAATTAACACATAGGATACTTTTTACGGGGAAAAGTCTTATTCCCACGGGAAAATCTCACATAACGCAAGCGTAGCCGCTGGCGGCCATCTAGTTTATTATAAACCACGAAACAATGTAACTTCAGCCAGTGACACTATAGTTAAAGTAAACCGCAGAAGGTCGTCGCATTGTTTTATAAATGAATCACAATAAATGAAGAAACTTCAATGAAGGATAAGGACAAACATACATACATTCTTTAGTATCGAATAGGTTAAAGGTCAAGTAGACAAATCAGTTTGACAGAGTTTACGTAGTTATAATTGTTAAATAACGGAAAAAATGAATTCATCAAATTAAAACCTCCGACACGAGATTGCGCCAAGACTCAATTTGGGTCCCTGAGCCGCATTAGTAAGCAAGTAAAATGCTGAAAGCTTCGAAACTAGATAATTTCTTTGAAAAAATTATATTTTAATTTATTTTTTAAATCCGCTTCGGCTGCCTACGTAACCGCAGTTTCGTAACCGGTTTCGATGAAGCAAATTTTATTCCTTGTACGTAACTGGTTTCGATAGAAGAATTTTTCTTCTTTTTACGAAACCGCGGGTCAACGGAACAGTAGTTTCGTAACCGCTTTCGATGAAGGAAATTTTATTCCTTGTACGTAACTGGTTTCGATGGAGGAATTTTTTTTCTTTTTACGAAACCGCGGGTCAACGGAACAGTAGTTTCGTAACTGGTTTCAACGAAGGAATTATTTATAATCATGACAACTAAGTAATAGGTTGGGGAAAAAGTTTCTTCGCATTTTATATGAAAATTCAAAACATTTTTTAATAAGGTGCCATTTTGTTCGATAACTTTCTGCCATCTTGCAGGTAGGGACATGATCCCATTGCTATAGAAATTCTGGGGCTTCTGATCTGAAAAAACCGCGACAAGTGGTTTTGGCAGTCCTCTCGTGATGTTAACCTGACACTGCCTAAAGAATTCTGAAGAGACCGAAACAAGTGGAAATCTGAAGGTGCAAGCTGCAAGGTCTACGGCGAATGTATCAACAACTCCCAGCCAAACTCTCTTAATTTTTGCTGAGAGGCTAAAGATGTTTGAGGTCTAGCGTTATCATGATGAAAAACCACCCTTCTCTTGATTAATTCCGGCCGCTTTCTCTCAACTTCTTGTTTTAACCTCATCAGTTGTTCGCAGTAGAGTTCAGAATCGATGGTCCTGCCTGGCGGTAACAGCTCATAATGAATAAAGAACTTGCAACCTTTTTCGCACGTTCTTGTCGTACGTGATCCACTTTTCATCACCAGTTATCAGGTTTTTCAAAAATGGTTAAAATAAAGAATCACAAATGAGTACACGGTTCATTAGGTTTCTTTCAGCGAGCTCATGAGGCACCCAAATATCGAGCTTTTTTGTGTACCCAGCTTTTTTCAAATGCGCCAAAACTGTTTTGTGGTCAATTCCCAGTTCTTCAGCTACATCCTAACTACAGATATGCCGATCTTGCTCCACTTTTTCAAAAATGGCATCCATTTTATCCGTAACAAGGCGCCCAGAGCGAAGTGCATCTTTGACATCAAAATTTCCGGATTGAAAACGTTTAAACCAAATTTGTGCTCCTCTCACAGACACTGCACTAGGTCCATAAACATCACAATTTTTTTTCGCAGCTTGCGTTGCATTTTTACATTTTTTGTAGTAAAATTTTAAAATGTATCAAAATTCTTCATTAGATTCACTCATCTTAACAGACAAATGAAAATCACACATTTTCCTAATTTGAATTTGGAATTATCTTTTTTAAAATTGAAACTTTTTAATAATACCAAAACCAGCCAGATACAAATGGTATAGCCAAAGAGATTTTATTATAAGTTCATACATACTATTTGCGAAAAGAATTTTTCCCCAACCTAATATATATTTGAACCAAAGATTTCTGACGCACGTCTCGCCTCACGCTCGTCTTTCGTTCCTCTGAGATTTGAACTAACGCTCTGCCCGCAACTTGGCTGGCGAGAACAAAGTTACCTCCGAGATGATCATTTTTGCACAAAAATGAAGATAACTTGGCTTCTGGGCAACGTATCAAGATAAAACATTTAAATTAAACCACCAGCAAAATAACTGTAGCAACCGCATCCGATTCCGTGCAGTAGTTTATGCGTGATGAACGTACAAACAGATAGACAGGTCGACAAACAGACAAAAATTCTAATAACAATTGTTTTGGCTTCTATTGCTCTTATAAATAACCCTCATGTTAAATTTTCTCCAATATTTTCTATGTACAGACATCAAACAGTTTCAATTTTATTACTTATACACCGTGAAATTTAACTAGTTGTTTTTCGTTAAAGGGAGTGTCCAATCCATTTAACTGAACAACTTTCCCCAAGGAACATGGGCTGTAAAACGACAAAAAAATTGGCTCTCCACAGAATAACTCAAACCGTGTAACGAACGAACGAACTAATCATGGACAAACTTTCTTGTTTTGTTGCATTACATTACATTTGCATAGCTTTGACGTCGAAAAAAGATTTCGTAAAATCTTTAAATACTGGATACCAAAGAGGTTCGTAATAGTTAAAAGATAATGACTTAATTGAAATCCTTACTTGGATCCGAGGTCCAACATTCAAATTCGAATAGTGTTCTTCCGACGCTCGCTCTCTGGTACGTTTATTCGAAATCTGAATACAGTGAAACCTACCATTGCTAATGATGAAAAATCAAAACATGTACGATCAAAGATCAATTAAAAGATTAATATTTGCATTAGTGCAGCAGGTTGATTGATGTTCTAATTAAACCTACACAATTTTTTTTTTATATATTTTCACGAAATGTACACACGCAGGTGTCCGCTTGCGATTTCCGTGATGTTCGAAGCATTGTGATTTTTCTTGTAGAGATATTCCTGCAGTAACAAGTTTTCTGTTTCTTTCTTTGGGTGTAAATGTCGTGGCCATATCATAGAATTGACAACTTTTCGATCATTTCATGAAATTTTCACTGTCCATTGGCCACATCATGATGTGCCTTGGCCAGATCAATGATAAGAAATCGTTTGTCGATATGTTCAACTAAAAACGCAGCTACTTCATGAAATGGTCACGATATGGCCAATCGTGGACTTCACGATTTAATGATCTGGTCGAATTTAGTTGCCCACATCATGAAATGTGACCATATCATGAAATGATCGAAAATTTCATGATGTGGTCATTTCTACGATATGGCCACGACATCGATATCAATCTATCTTTATACCGATGTAAAATCTAAACGCACAGACTATTTCACATTTATGATAAATAAGTATGTAATTATAATTTTTGTGGGTGATTTTTCATCTCTAATGCTTTGAAAGTAGTTTAACAATAGAACCCCCCCCCCCCCTTCAAGGTGCAAACCCTGGGGGTGCAAATGTAATTTGGTAACAAACTTTCCTTTTTACAACTTTCGACCGAGCGAAGCGTCTCCGTTTCAGTTTGGCCAAAATTACTTTTGTATGTCTCTCTGTCCATCTTGTTTGTTTTTATCTACAGTTCGCGTTTCTCAACCGATTCTCGTGAAATTTAGTGAGCAGGTTCGATATTTATTTATTTATTTAATTTTAATAGAATGTTTTTATCGAGTCAGTATTTGGTAATTAAAAAAAATAACAGGTTTATGAGGGCTGAAATCCTAAAAAAATCCATACCTAAATCAGTAATTTAAAAAGAAAAATATTAAGAAATATTAAGTTCAAACGTTTCATTTATGCTCATTAAAAACAACTAAAAATATCCAGTATGGGTATAAAATAGGTGCATTAATATGTGTTTCGCATGTGTGATGTAGTATGATTTACAATCTGAAATGTAAATCATCATAAAAATCTGAATGTTCACCTCGTGATCAACTCCACCCTCACACTATAAGCTCTACGGTCGTGAGAGAGTCAAAATACCTCAGGTATACTTTAATTGTTTTCATCCATCTATACCACGCCAAAAACTTTGTTCGGACAGATTTTTACGATTCTATCTAAAAATCCTTTCGTTGCAATGAAATAATTAATTACTGGTTAACTAATCTTCGATCGAACGTGTTTCGATTCTGGGTTTCGTTGAATGAAGTATTAGCATGTGTCAGTATAACAAAAAGATTAATCAAACGTTATGTCGATGTAACCTAACTATTTAATATGTAATTATTTACTTACTTACTTATTTTACTATATTACAGTTTAATTTATAATCATCTCGGGTGTTATTATTACTGAAGGCTCGAAGGCTTCGAATCAACATTGTCTCAGCCGAAAGACGTCCAATGTGTCTAAATAAAAAGTGTTTTTTTTTATATTGACTTTATTCTTTGAAATTTATTGCATACGTACATAAATTATATAAGTCAAGACTATTCCCCGGAGGGGTCGGCAGGCAGAGACCACGTCCTTTCACTTGCTACGATCCAGACATATTTCTTTCGCATACATTAATACTTACTTAATAGTTTTAATATAATTTGAATATTCATTCGTTCATTCATTTTCATACACTATCGTATATCATAGACTTAATTTATTTAATACAAAAACAACGAGGAGATATAATAGAAACAGAGATATTTTTGTAGCTCTATGGATATAATTTATTCAATCTATTTAATAAACTTACTAGGAAAGTACATTACATTAGAACTTACAAAATCCTTTATGTAGTAATGTAGGTACTGGTAAAGTATGCTCAATTCTGCCTATATATTTACAATAAACTTTTAGCATTGGATAGAAACCATTTAAATTAAACCATTTAAACCATTTATTTTGCCACACACACATAGTTATAAATAAATAGTAAGTACATGTTTCTTAGCCTATCAAACATCAAGCTATATATATTGTATACAGTTGTAAAATTATGAAGCTTGATGTTTGATAGGCCCTCGCCACACGCTATATATATAGCGGTTTTCAGCCTGGTCCTCTGCTCATATAATGAAACAACACAGATGTATGTGTCGTCGCCACTGAAGTAAGATAAGATAATTGACAGAAACATAACAAACAGCAACAAACAAACAGCAACCAATACCCATTAAATAACAGAACTCATTACATCTATAATTATTTGGTTCACTCATGACATGTTAACATTGTTTTCGGCCTTACAACCCACACGATGATGATGATGATGAACATTATGTTACTTTTAATAACGAAAATGAAATTAATAGTTTATTAACTTTGAATGTTACATCTCTTAGTTTCGACATAACATTTTTTTTAGTGAGTTCACTACACTATGTACATTACAGCAGATCACACTATTACAAAAATAAAAGTTGTTACAAAAAAAATACAAACATTTACCCCGGCATCCATTTGCTTTTGCAAAATTAAAACTATGAGATTGTTTTTAAAAGTGTGCTGGGACTGACTCTTCCGCAAGGGTGGGGGTAGGTTATTCCATACCTTGGAGACAGAATACTTGAAACTACCCTCAACAGACGTTCTATGTGTTGGGATCATTAGCATACCTGTTATTCTTCCACGTGTCAGTCTATTACTTACGTCTTTCAAACAGGTAAGCTTTTAAAAAAAAATAGGTTTTTAAGTATGTACTAGTTTTTTAATCAAACACAACATTATGGTGTTCCCTAATGGTATAACATGTGCTGGTATGTTAAAACATAAACGAGCACAAGCATTTTGAACACGCTTTAGAGCATTGTTTGTCTTTTGATAAATTAGAGGACCATACACACAGTCACAATAATTAAACAGTGACAAAACTAGTGAGTCCACTAGCATTTTTCTGATTTCAATCGATTAAAAATTCCTTATTCTGTACAGAACCTTTAACCCAAAAAACGAATTACGGAGAAACTAGGTTTAAGAATATTCAAACGGTTCTATCTTTTTTCTTCTTGTAGCTCTTGATGTAGAAATCGAGGAAGAGGATCATGTAGATGAAAATGTTGGTGAAGATGAAGCCATTGAAGAAATTGGAGAACTGACAATTTGGCGAGAAGTGTATATGGATAAGATAAACTAGCATCAAGATGAATTGTACCTGGAACAAATTAATATTATTCAATATTGAACAAGTAAAACGTTTAAAAATCATACGCAAGCGACACATTCAAAGTTATAAATTATAAAGCAGAAAATGAAAACTTTGTCGATCTTGGACAGGACTCGAACCTGCATCTCCTTGGATATCCGGGCCAGAAACAGGCGCATTACTAATTATGCCACCAAGCTCTGTGAAAGTCGACGAAATTTTTCACTGCTTTTTTACTTTAATGCTTAGAGTGCATTACAGCTCCATCTGTCGGTACATTTATAAACTACCGACATCTATGTTCAAGTTACATTGAAATTATCATGAATACGATGCGCTTACTCAATACTATAGGTATTATTGTTACAGATAACGTCTGTTAACGAAATATCTAATAATTAAAAAGCAGAAAATGAAAATATTGTCGATCTTGGACAGGACTCGAACCTGCATTTCCTTGGCTATCCGGGCCAGGCTAATTGGTAATGTGCCTGTTTCTGGCCTGTCTCTGTTTCATTTTCTGCTTTATAATTATTATATATTTCGTAAACAGACGTTATCTGTAACAATAATAATCCATTCAAAGTAATTACTCATCTTAAGGGGGGCGGGCTAAAAAGGCTCCCGGACAATTGAGTGATAGCGATATACACCTTAAGTAAACAAATGAATGGGATAAATGATGAGCAAGCGCTCGAAATACAATGACGTAAACGACATCACACGTTTTGCTTATTATTGGAAAACTACTAACTATTTTTTTGTATATTTTTTACAAGTGATTACTGTCGTAATTGCCTATATTGTCGCAATGTTTGCGAGCTTTTTCTATCAAAAAAATTATCTCCAATCGTGTTTCTGAGATTGTACGACTAAACAAAATACGATCAAAAATGTCATACCCAAAAATCGATATTACAACCCATAGGTAGAACGAAATATATGGAAATCCTTTAGCGACTTTTTACCGTATGGGGCACCATACTTTATTACACACAAGAAATACAGACAAAAAGAAAAGTGTACAGAAAGGAGGTTTTATGGCTAACATAGTTATTTCTTAGAGGCAACTCTTTAACAGACAAAATAAATTATTTCAAGCAGTCACTCACCAATTGCATTTCCGTAACATATTTCTTCCACCACAAAAACTTTTGGAATTTAGGCCCTAGACCAGCCAGCAAGTAATAAGAATACATGACAGTATGGACGCAGCAGTTGAGGAACGCCAACACTGCACCATCGCCACCTGGAGCATACTTCAGGAAACTCCACATGAACAGCACCATCGTCGAGTGGTGGTAGACATGCAGCAAAGTAATCTGGTGACATGATAAAATAACATTACTGTTTTTTCTCGTGGAGATAACATCATCATTAAATGGATGACCACAGCTAGACAAGGGCCTCTCCCAAGGATCTCCACGACGACGACGACCGGTCCAGCGTGGAGATAACACTAAATCATCAACATCAATCAACGGCCCGTTACAGTCCACTGCTTGACTATGAGCCTCCTCCACTTAAGTGGAGGGTTTTGCCATAATCTCCATGCTTGGCAGGCGGGTTGGAGATCGCAGATTAAAAGGTTACTGTATCAGAGAGCGCTGCTGCCCGTTCCCTGTTCAATGTGTAGTCCCCAAGTCGCCTCTTACGACACCCACGGGAAGAGTAGGGGTTGGTAACAAATGTATTCTACTCTGCCGTCACCACACGGCTTATAAATCGCTGGCATTAGACAGAGAGTAATGGCGGTTACTCCACCGACAAGAGCAAGCAAAGCAGACTGTAATTAGTACCGTACCGTAACACAAAATACTAAATTAAAAAACCGTTTCTTCAGAAGAAATTAGTAAAACGAAAACAATAAGGTAATTTAAAATCCGTCTATTATTTACCTGATTGTTCTTCTTTCTTAAAACAAAGAAAACTGTATCAAGCAGTTCAGCTATTTTGTTGATAAAATAAATCCATGTCCCGAGCAAGATCTGAAAAAATAAATGTCTTAATTTCTTCATTATAGGTTTATTTATTTGATTCGACAATAATGCAATAGCAAGAGTGCCAGAAGAAAAGCGACGTACATCTATTTCTAGTGTTGCCAGTGGCTGAAGTCCCAAAAAGAATTCAAGTTGTTTCTATGATATTTAAAAGTCGACGCAATAGAACCAAAAATACCTACTTACTTCGAGCTTAATACGATTAGAACCCAGTTCATCTAGCTGGACTATATTTTACTATTAATCGAGATGTTGATCTAGTTATTTTTGTGCTCCCCTATGATAGACATAATTATGGGCGTACCCAGCTTTTAAAGTGGGTTCCCCCCTTAAGGTGGGGCAAAATGTTGAAAACTTGAGAAATAGAAGGAATTAAAAATACTATTTACTAACTGCCTTCCCTTTCCGTATTTCTATAAATAACCAGCAAGGGTTCTGGCAAAATCTGGTTAAAACCATCTGATCTGATAAACGTTGTTAAAATTTAACTACATAAATAAATAATTTTGTTACAAGATTTTTTACATCAAGTCAGGGTAGAGGGTGGGGCAAGGTGGGGTACGTGGATATGTGTATACGCATAATAATAATAATATACGTATGTTACCCTTTCGTCCTTTGTATTCATAGGATGGTGACAGCCTCCCAAGAGAAATCCATTTTTAAATATACCAAATTCCGCAATCTGAAAATGACTGCCAAATCTTTAAAGTACTCATGACATTGTAAATATAAAAACATTTACTGTATCAACAGTCATCAGATTTCATCAATCATCAGATTTTGCCAACTACCTTGTAAGCTAGTAATCCAGCCATCAAAACATTGACACCGTTGTAAAATAGTAATAATTTGTCCAACTTGAATGGAGGTCTGTTTTTCATCAGTTTCGGTCCAATAGCAACTATCAAAAAGTACGCCACCATTATCAAGAGTAGAGGCACAGGATTCCTCATCAAAGGCCACGAATCAACTCTAGGATCTGATAAACAGAACAAAAATATTATAATAGAACCCTTGGTTTCAAAATATTTACCATCCTTTTATGTTAAAATTGTGTTCACTTTGTACGTTTAATAGACATTTTAACTAATATTTATACGTTTAACAAAATATATATTTACCATTGCCTTTCAGATCCCAAAAGGAATTGCCTTCCGTACCTTCCCTCCAAGAAATTCTCTCCAAGGGTGACGTCATTATGGTTCACTGAAAAAGTATATAAAACTCTTGTAAAAATATAAGTTATTATTTCCTTTATGCTCATATTCTGATGGAACTATTTCACTACAACACTTAGTTTAATACATTCGCACTTATAAACTTTAATCCAGTTTATATATATATTTAGATTAAGGAGCACTTGCCTAATTCGTATCTAAAAATTTTGGTATTATTAAATTTTACGTGCAGATTAGTGTGGCAACTAACTAACTAAGTTGATGTTAGTATTCTCTATCATGCCACTCGTCTTGTACTGACAAATATAAGTACAGGAACGGAGGTCGATGCATTGTATTAAATAAGTACAAATCACAATTAATTTTGAAACAGTTCACAGTTGACAGTCTACTGTCAATAGTGTTGTGTGTGTGTTAGGTCAAGGAAATACCTAAATTCATTTAACTTACGCAGTCGAATTATGGAAGATTTTGGAAGCTATTAAACTATTTATCAATAATTATTAATATATAACAAGAATACTCATATTATTTGACCTTTCTTTTTACTATTTGTATAGAATACTGCACACCATAAATCGCAAAGGAATAGACGTACACAGCCTAGATAGCACTACAACTATTTTTATTTTAATAATTACCGGCCAAGCACGTGTCACGCAAAGTGTAGGGTTCCATAGTTTTCCAATACTACTTAGATACCTGTTTAAGACAGTTAAGATTCATAATTTTTTTCTGATTGAAATGTACCATTTGTGATTTGTGGTTCCCAAAATAACGTTTTAAACTCTCGCGATTCTCACACATTGCGAATTGGCAGAAAGTACTGATAGAGCTAATAAAAAACGTGTCGTGCCAACGTTGACACGTGTGAAGATAATTTATTATAACCTGCAAAAAACAAAGGCTACGTTTATCTTGTTAACTCGTAAGGTTACAAAAAATACGCAAGTCTTTCAATTCATAGTAGCGAGTATCTCAGTATATTTATAGAATGTTTATAGAATAAGCTGTATTATGGAGAGAGTACCCGAAGACTACACGAACTCGTCCATCATCATCCACCTTTTGCCACCGGAGTACAAGGTGGTGGTGGCGTTTTCACCCCCACATGGTTCAATTCTCTAGAATTCTTTCCAAACTGTTTGGCACTGCCAAGGAGTGGATCGCTCTATCTGCATCGGTATTCCCCAAATCATATCTTAGGCCTTTGCTCGGTTAAGGACAGATTCTGTTTAGGACAGATTAGGTTTACGTCAGATAGGTAAGAATGAAAAGCATCTTCTAGGCAGTTCTAGGTAACCATGTGTGCCTACATTGTCGCTTAGCATCAGGTGAGATAAGACTGGTCAAATGCGAATCCATTGTTTATAAAATAAAACATTTATTTATTAGAACGTAGTACATTTATTTATAGATTTTTTCATCCACAAGTGTTATCTTTTGTGAAGCTAAAGCGAGAATCTGAAGCATTTAGATCCGATGAGATCTTTTGTGCTTTCTCCAGATACCATTCCTCTTCTCACAGTCTGAAATATTTTTGTCCAAGCTGTCCGATAGTCAAACCACTATAACTGGTAAGGCGTTCAAAAATGTGCAAAAAAAAATCTTTCTGATAGGATCAGCTGATTATTATCCATCTATTGCTCCTAAAGTACATATCCATGTATTTCTACGACATTATCCAAAAACCCTTATAGCGTGAGTGGCCATGCCATACTTATAGTGTAGTTGTAACTGGTTGCCCCAATCTCGTCACCTCTTTCAGCGTGTTTTTGCGTTACTTTGCACATGTGTCGTTTCTCGTGTGTCGTTTAGCGAAAGTGGCGACTTTCTGAGTCAGATTCGTTAACACGAATCTGCCGTAAAAAGAATCTGCCATAACCCGAATCTGTCCGAGGGCTTTATGTGTGCTCAGAATATGACGAGAAAGTGACGTAAGGAACAAGCGAACTACCTTGCTGGAACGGTGGTGTAAAAAATTAAATAAAAGTAACATTCTTGTGATGTCAACTTTATTAATAGTTACATCTTAAAGTAACAATATTTGTACTATTGTTAATTAACTTAAAAGAAAGCTATTTTATTCTTAAAAATAATTAAGTCATTTTAAAACTAAAACAAAGAAACTAACGTTTTATGAACAAAATATCATAGACCATTTTGAGATGATAATTTTTGTACAAAAAGGAATTAGGACAGACCAAAACTGATTCACGTATATACTTTAGAAAACACTGTATTTACTTTATGCTTTTGTATTATTAACGTATTTTACATAATTTACCAATATTTTATATAATTACAATGAATGGCACTTCTATCATCTTTAGCAATTTGGCCTTTCATGGAAAGTGGCCGTTCAGGGAAGTGGCCTTTCATTGGAAGTGGCCTTTCATTGGAAGTGGCCGTTCAGGGAAGTGGCCTTTCATGGGAAGTGGCCTTTCATGGGAAGTGGCCTTAGGTGACCGGATCCCTAAAAACATGTTACATAAAAGTTTACAAGTCTCATGCCGTGTGTAGTAAAGGAAATAAAAGGTTTTTAGTTTGTATGAAAATCCATAGTTTTGAGGATATGAATGGAACCTCCCAATACATATTGAGCCTCACAAAAAGCAATAAAAACACACGCGTTTATATCCTGTTTCTGAAAAGGAAAAAAGGGAGGAAATTATATGAAAAGCCCGTTAATTGTGAAGGAACTTAAAATTTGGTACTAATAAATTTAAGGGCATCACACACGGCAGCTATAATATATATTATAGCACGAGGCAGCCAGCTCTCTCGTCGCCATTCACTTTCACGCAAAGCGGGGGTCAAACAAAATGGCGAATCAATCAGTGACCGGTCATTCTGCTTGACCCCCGCTTTGCACACAAAGTGAATGGTGATGAGAGAGCTGGCTGCTTCGTGCTATAATGTATATTATAGCTCCGTCTGTGACGGGACTATCACGTTGTTCTGGCCCAACAATTTTTTTTTATATCTTAGTTTTTCTTTGTTTTAATTATAAACAAATTGCTAGAGCATTACGTACCGAAACTTACACTTAAAAAAAGGACAATCTGGCAATGGTCCTAATATAATTCCTTCGAGGCATAATATTAAAAAAAATAGACGTAATAATATACAAAATGCTTAAAATAAACTAATCTAGATTATAATTTAATTTAAAAGCAAGATCAATATCTTGTTTTTAAATTAAATTATAATCCACGTGACGTTTCTGTAGCTAGTATCAAAATCCACAGCAATTTTTCAGGAACGATAGGTAATTTATAAGCCCGACAAATTAATGAACCTTCCCCACTTTGCGGGGTTTTTATGAACTAATTTATATAATATATTATGGACCTCTTCCCTTACGATTAAGGCAAAACCCAAAAAACAAATTTTAGTGCAAGTTATCAATGCCTGGTTACACACATTGAAATTGATCACGTTAACATCGATAGCTAAATCCAACTACATAACATCATCCATGTTAGTTTTGTCCAAGTAAGTACTCGTAGGAATTAACCAACACACCAAAGTCGCATGATGACACTTGCTTGGCTTGCCTCACTCATATTATTAAAATGAGCACTAGCAAATTTAACGTGCTTTATAAAGCACAAAACATGGTCAATTTTGCGTTTATAACGCTGAGCGCCATTCTGCCTACTTTAATTATGATTATAATTTCGTAATATATGATGTTCAGACCATCACCATAAACAACAAGCTTGCCCAAAGAACATGGGTTGAAAACCCCCAAAAAAAAACGACTTACATACAAAATACACAATGAGGTCGAATTTTTTTGGGGGTTTTCAACCCATGTTCCTTGGGAAATGTTGTTGCTTATTGTAACGCCCCCCCCCCTTATTATTTGAACACTTTACTTGAAAAAAGATTTTAAAATAATTGAACTACGGAATAAATTGAACACGAGCGCAACGTGGTAAATGACTCACGAGCTAGCAGAATCCACAACACATAGTCCGTGTGATGCACGCCGAAGCACGTAACAAAAGAGGCCGAAATGGGTGTGCGCTGACTTTTATATGCTTACCCCACCTCCTCGCAGGCGCATCCACCTTCATCGCAGGTGTGTATAACATTTTTCAAATGCCCTACCTCAAACGCAGGTTTGGATAACATTTTTATTGAAAGACATCATTTTTAATTTTTATTTTAACGAGATTGAGAATCTAAAAAGGTTCATAGCGAAATTCATTAAGTTTGCAGTGTTGTGAAGAAACGGGACCCCAGTTTCGTTACATTATGATGGTCTGAACATCATATTTAAATTTTGCTAAGGATTACAAAATCATGCTGTATAGAGCGAGCTGAACAGAATTGGAATTTTTCGAAAAACAAAGCGTAACTAATTTACTATACCTTGCACATAATCCTAAATTCATCTAAAACATCATGTTTACTACTCCAAAAAAACTGGAAGTTCTAAACTATATGTACTCTAATTAATTAAAACGGAGTTGAGATAAGCAAAACACAGGTCTGTAAGTACCGCGTTCCATTCCGGGTTTCTCAAGTTCACTATCATGTTAGTACATTTTGCTATAACATTTACCTAAGGCGTAAAAGTATGCTGTTTGTTTATCGATTTATCATTTCTGCATTATGCGGAATTTAAAAATTGACATGCAAGCAATATACTGAATACTCAAAGGAGAATTTACAGGAGCAATATCAATGCAATCATGGCATCACTAATCAAGTTCCTTACTTTCAGATTTCAAATCGCGGTTTATACAGCATCTCGCTTATTTCTAATGTATGTACAATAATGAGAATTCCTATCATGTTTTATAAGAAGATAATTATAATAAATTGTGCGATCGGCAATAAAAATCCCTTTTTCAGTAATAAAGCGCATGTTCTCACTGGTCAACTTTTCAAATTTTAAATTTGTTATATTTTCTACGATATGCTATAATTACTTTAAAATTGCTCTTACATTCAAATTCAATATTAATTCAAGTGGCTTTGAATTTGATTCATGTTAGTTTATTTATCAATTTTATTAATACTTCCAAATGAACTATAGTTTTGCTTTACAAATAATTACACGGCTCATTCAGTTATAGCACTTGGAATCTTTACAGCTATAGAGTATTTTGCAGCCGCATATCTTATTAAAACTAATTAAGTCTAACCTAAACTTAGAGTTAATAATTAACATCCCTCGTTACATACCCTACATATGCAAAATTAAAATTTCCATCTTCATCACAAAATCAGTCTCAATAAACCAGCTAGCCATAGTCCATAGAGAATCATTTCTTTATTATTCTGTCAAAATCATACTCGGCGCCATACGCTGCTTTCGCTGTACGTCTCGTGAGGAACACTTTCCCATTCTTGCTATAGTCACCGCACGGTCTATTAACTTCATATGGAATCTCTTCTAGACTGGGAACATCCTTGCAATCGCCTGCACACAGCCCGTTCTCTTTTTTCTCACATGTGTCTTCTTTGATTCCGTTACGTTGACAAACGCCGTTGACTCCATTCTTCTTCGCTCCATTTCGAGCTGCCTCAAATTCTTCCTTGTTCTCCCTTGCCGTCGCTCTCTGTTTCTTGTAGCTTTTAAAATAGAAATTGAGGAATAGAAACAGGAAGATGACCACGTTGCCAGATATGAAGTAGGTGAACCCGGCGGCGAATTGGCAGCGTGGAGAGAAGTGAGTCCAGGCACAGTACGCAAGCATTATTATGAATTGAAACTGGAAGAAAAATTAATCAAATTATCAAAAGTCCTGTTCTGAATAAACTTCTATATTTTTACTAGAGCGCGCAAAAATATTATTAAATTCGTACTATTTTTTCATGGTTACTACTAATCTGAGATAACAAATTAAATCATTGTGATATACAAACAACTATGAATATACTTTCTTTGTCCTTGGTATTTTCTAGCTTACGTCAGCGTCGAACAAATATTTTGTAAAATTCAAATCGAATATAATATTTTTCATTTTGACTTAATATAAGATATAAATAAAATTTAAAAAAGCATCTTACCAGCTGCATCTTCGTGACATACTTCTTCCACCACAAATACTTCTGGAACCTCGGACCCAGTCCAGACAGGAGATAGTACGTGTACATGACCACATGGACCGAGGAGTTGAGAAGGGCGAGGATGGCCCCTTCACCACCAGCTGCAAACTTCAGGTAGCTCCAGGCGTACAGGACCATGATGACGTGATGGTAAACGTGGAGGAAGGTAACCTGGAGAGTAATTAATTAAACAACATGTGGTAATGACCCCCGCTCCGGAGCGCTCTCAATTCAACATATCCCTATTGCCATCCAGCGTGGCAACGCAGCAGCATTATGGGCACGGTCGAGCTAGGCACGCTTCGGGGCGGGTTATTTGATTAGGTTAGTTTAACTTAAATTTTTTAAATTCTTTTATTGTTGGATTTAAACTATTTTTGTACAATGTGATTTATGTAAAAATAAATGACTAATAAGTTTAATAGTGAAAGTGAAAAAAAATAAAAAATACACTTAATAATAATTAATAATTGTTTAAACAACATAAATATATATTTTTTTTCTAGAAAAATACCTTTTATCTTATCGAACGTAAAATT
The DNA here is from genome assembly GCA_951230895.1 of Carpatolechia fugitivella. Taxonomy (NCBI): domain Eukaryota; kingdom Metazoa; phylum Arthropoda; class Insecta; order Lepidoptera; family Gelechiidae; genus Carpatolechia; species Carpatolechia fugitivella. Next base: position 5,010,365 of record OX579651.1, read on the forward strand.
AAAATAATTTTCAATCTTGTGCAGGGTTTGAACCTGTATCTTTTTGGCAATTCAGTCAACGCAACGCCAAACAACTACCAAGACACGAAAACCCTCACTTCACACTATTGTACAATTTTAATGCTTAAAAAATGCGTTGTTTGAATCGTATGGTCGCTGTGATGTAACTAGATGTTTTTTCAGTCATCGCTAGGCAAATATTAGGTCCTTACATATGAAATTGGCGTTTTGTATGGGAGGAACAAAAAGTCGAAAAATTTTTATATAGTATATTTATTTAATCAAAGTATGAGCCATTGTAATCTATGCACTTTTGCCATCTCATAGATAGTTCATTGATCCCTTTACTAAAAAAACCATTCGGACGGGAATCAATAAAATCTTTGAAGGCGATTTGGACTGCCCCATCTGAGTTGAATTTTTTCCCTTGCAAGAAGTTATCCAAATTTCGAAAAAAATGGTAATCTGTTGGAGCAAGGTCCGGGGAGTACGGTGGATGCCTTAGACATTCCAATTGAAGCTCTTCTAATTTGCTAGCCGTCTGTTGTGCAGTGTGTGGTCTAGCGTTGTCGTGAAGCAGCAGTGGCGTAGAGCGATTGACCAGCCTCGGTTGTTTACCAGCTAGCTTTTCCATCATGGTTTGCAATTGCTGACAATAGTCATCTGCCGTAATCGTCTGGCCAGATTTGAGAAAACTGTAATGAACGACACCGGCGCTAGTCCACCAAACGCTTACAAGTAACTTTTTATTGGTCAATTTTCGCTTGGAGCAGGCTTTGGCTGGCTTGCCAGGGTCCAGCCATTGCGATGAGCGCTTCCGATTATCGTAGAGAATCCACTTTTCATCACAGGTAATGATTCGATTTAAAATCCCTTCGTTATTGTGCCGGTCAAGTAATGTAACGCAGCAGTTGACGCGCGTTTGCCGGTTTGCTTCACTCAATTCGTGAGGAACCCACCTTTCAAGTTTTTTAATCTTCCCAATTTGCTTCAAGTGGATTAAAACAGTTTTATCACTAACACCGAAGCCTGCAGCTAACTCGGACGTGGTTTGCGATGGATCCGCTTCCACAATAGCCTTCAATGCTTCATTATCAACTTGGGTCTCCGGCCGTCCACGGGGCTTGTTTTGCAGGTCGAAATTTTCAGAACGAAAACGTTGGAACCAAAAACGCACTGTGTTTTCTTTTGCGACACAACCGCCATACACATCATTAACCCTTCGAGCCGTTTCCGCAGCACTGGTGCCACGGTGGAACTCGTACTCGTAAATAACGCGATATTTCAAATTTTCCATTTTGTAAATCGAGCGATGCAAACAGAAAAAAGATAAGTAAAAAAACAAATGAATGACGGTTTACGAAACACAACTACATGTGGAAATAGCTGTATAAATTTGAATTTCGAATTCCTAACCAAATAGGAGAAATTTGTGATCAAAGTGGCCAGTACGACAAAACGCCAATTTCATATGTAAGGACCTAATAAATTATATAAGTACTGAAATTATTTTATAAGTGTATTACCTGTTTATCTTTCTTTCTTAAAACAAAGAACACAGTGTCGAGTAATTCGGTGAATTTGGCGAAGAAATACCACCAACCCACGTCTAACAGCTGAAAAAAAACATATGGTGAAATTAGGTTCTACCTTTCCATCTATCTATCTAACCCACATCCACCCACTGCTGAGTATATGCCTCTTCTTTATTGCGCCATTTTTCACGGTCCTGTGTTCTCATCCAGTACTTCCCTTCCACTGTCACTATATCATCTGACCATCGGGCTGGTGGTCTGCGTACCGAGCGTTTTCCAAGTCTGGATCGCCACTCTAAAACTAGGTTTCTTGCTACCTATTATGTTCAAAACGACCGGGTCCGAATCCTTTTTTCAGAGGTCAAGAAAAACGCGTGCGCAGTGGCCAGCGCTGGATCATATTAAGCTGAGAAGTCTGTTCCTTGAGATCGCAGTCGCATATAAGAGAGCCTCTATTCCCATTTGCGCTGGAAGTAAATGCACCTGCCGTAGCCAGACGTAAGCGGTTTAGCCGGCACCAATATTTTCATGGAAGAGAGGCAGAGTCGAATCGTCAAGGTAACCGGAGGCGTAACCTGCAGCTTTCCCTTATTCTATTTAATTATAAAACGTTTAGAAATCACGAGGTATAAAAAATATGTTTGCTTACCATGGGATTTTGAGTATGGGACGGATAACGACACCCTGCATATATTATTCCATCGCGGAATGGGTTTAATCTTATCACCTGAAACAAATACGGAAGGTTAAATAGATAAGGTTATAGGCAGATTCAACTTCTAGGCGGCCTTATTGCTTCATAGCAATTTCTTCCGGGCAACCTTTGGACCTTTGGTCCTGTACATGACTTCCTGTTCTTACTTCCACTCTGTCATTTATTATTTCTGTGTGTGCAATAAAGTATATTCATTCATTCATTCATTCATTCATTCGACTTCTACATCTTGTGTGTTGCAAGTTCGATAGCTAACCCAACTTTTCTGGTGGACAAAGCTATGGAGTCGCCAAAGGCTACTGACATAGTACGTGTAACCACTTAACTCCGTAGATAGCACCCTGGACAGCACCACGGCTTAACGTTATATGATTGATGGCCCTAATATAGGCTCTCGAGCTCATCATTAATAACATCATCGGTAATATGATGATGATGATGATGATAATAATGATGATGATAAAATATCCTTACTTTTACACAGATCAAAGCCGCCAGCATAACTTGAAACGCATTGTAATAAGCCAACAGCTTATTTATCTTCATTGATGGACGGTTCTTCATAAATCTTGGTCCGATCCTGATGAGCAGTAAGTACGCCACTACCACCGCCAGGATCGGGACGGGGCTGGACATCATAAACCAGGAGTCTACCATTGCACCTGTAAGCAAAAAAAAGTAGAATTCAACAAGGATGAAGAACCATCCAGAAGGCGCATGATTGACGATCTGGTGACGGTCGCGGTAAGCCGCTGGATGTGATGAAAAAAATGTCTTATCTACAACGTGTTACAAAAAATACCAAAAAAAAGAATATTCTGCCTCACAGGCATTTAATTAAAATTTTCCCATCTCTAGTGTCAATTGATACCTAAAATATAGACTATCGATTATCAGAACGGAAAAGTATACACCATTTGTGCCTACATTTTTAAAAGAGATGTATTTAAATCAATTTATTTTCTTTTTTGCCTTAATTATCTTGTTTACGTATTTACAAACATAAATAATATTTTGAAATATTTAGTTCATTAATTTATTATTTCATAACAATTATTTAAAAAAGCTTTTTTCGTTTATTTGTAGTTTTTTTTCAATTTGAAATTAATTGTTTTAATGTGAATGTTATGGTACAAGTAGTACGTAAACATCTTTAACCATAGCGGTAAAAATAGGCACATTAACCTAAAATTACATATCTGGTCCGAATATTCTTTGACGCTGATCACTAGAGATGGGAAAATTTCAATTAAATGCCTTTGATAAAAATATCCTTTTTTTGGTATTTTTTGTAACACGTTGTATATAGCGCGAGGCGACGCGCATCAGAAATCTTTGACCTAGCCCAATGCAGTGTCAAAATGCAAAGTTGCTTTGGGATTTGTCGGTTAAAAAAGTACAAAGTCCCTGAAATTGAACGGAACTCAAACATTGAATCATAGTATAATGTGGGTCAAACCGAAAATGGGGGGACGGGGGAATAGGGGAACGGTGCCGTTCTTTGGCTTGGCTGAGCATAGACTTGTCAAAGCAGATGTGAACAGCATTTATTATACCTACTATTTTTCGCGTTTAGTTTAAAACTGTTTATTTATCGAAATTTGTTAACAACTGTCAGATGGTTGCTAAGCAACCGTGTGTTAGTAAACATTTTTTTTTAAATAAATGTGGTCTGGTACCGAATACACTATTTTATTTCATTCAATTATTATTTATAACGTATTTTTTGTAATAATGGGGTCACTTGTTTCCACATTACACAAAACTTGCCATTTAGGCCACTCCTGCAAAGGGGATAAGTTCAATTTCTCATAAATAACGTAAGGATTTCTTGCAATGAATCGGCTCTTCGGGAGCCTTTGCAGAGTCTGAACAATCAGTTGTAATATTCAATTCAATAATTCTTTAATTAATTTGTATGGAAATACTAGAGAAATACGTCTACCGAAAACAAAATGCAAAGTCAAAGTTCGAGTACTTACTTTTTCCGACTTTGAGGGAATCCAAATAACGATCTACTTTCTCCAAGTAGCTCATGATGTTTTCTTTTCTGGAAAACAATAAAAATAAATAGTTAAAATTTACCGCAGTTATATCACAGCTCATATAATAGGTCCCCAATCAACTTTGGCGACATATTTTTTCGATGTCACTTTCACAAGAATGTCGCAAGTGACAGCTGCTTGTTTATTGACTGGCCAGTGTTTTTTGTTTTATAAAAGTTTTCATAGAGCAGTTTTTGTATTTTGTACCATAAAGTCACAAACCCTACGAGTCACGGATGACAAAAGAGGTTGGATAGGCTAGGCTTCCTTAGCGTCACGTAACATGAAATACGTTGTTATTGGCAAAATAGCCCGCCCAAGGCGTGAAGACATAAAAAAAAAACTTCAACGATGCGCTTCATTACTCATCTATTATAACGTCCTTGTTACTCATACTCTGAAAGTAGTTCGGAAGTTGCCTGAGGAGCGGATTGAAGGTAACACTTTTCAGCCCGGAGCCGGAGGGAGAATCACTTTCAAGTACTTTCAACTGACAGCTTTCAAATTATTAAATAAAAACTGGTTCTAATTTCACATTTCTATTGAACTATGTTCCATCTTTCTTATACAGCCACTCAATTACAGCGCAATGTTAAATTGAAATAACATAAAGTTAAGTATTAATAAAAGAATATATATATTATAGATTACTTTATTTTAATTAACTTTCAACTATTTGTTTAAAATTAAATAGATTAATAGCTGGCCGGCACGGCTACAGCCAAAAAATGAAATAGGCGGGAAAGCAACAATCCGATTATCATTTGTTTCTCGAGTTGTAGGGTTTTGTTTACAATGAGTTCATCTGATTCAGATATGGAAGTCACTCATTTTTTCTTTAGCTAAATCTTATTTTTATTTTTACGTTCCTTGTATTCGTAATGAAAAGCACCGTATTTACAACGTGTTAAAGACTTATTTAGTGCCTCGAACTATTAGGGCTCTCGCTACGCTCAGGCCCCAAACCCCGTCTCGGCGCTAAATAAGTTACTTTCACCGCTCGTATAACAATGTACTATTTTTGTCCGATCTATTTACCAAAGGGATAAAAATAGTAAACTTTTGACGGTATGCTGACGGTCAGATAACGTTATATTTAACGGTAACCGTCTCTGCTTTAACAGAACAATAAATATGTTATTTATCTATGAAAGCCTTATAGTTGAACAGTAAACCAATTAGTATTTGAGAGTGATTCATCAATGTCCAATGGGCTTTTGTCCCATAGAAGAGACGTTTCCTCTCCTAAGTATTGTACTAGCACATTCTGAAACGAACAATATAGCAGCCCCACAGTCAAAGTCACATCATGCATGCTGTTATGTATTTTCCCATAATAGAATATTGAGTGAAATCTCAGATGAAACCAAGTATAATGAGGATTAAATCAAAAACATTAAAACAATATTAATTAAAAATAAAATCAAAATTGAATTCAAACCAAAATTTAAAAAAAAATTGAAATCAAAATATAATATTAAATAAAAAATCAGAAAATTAAAATCTAAATCTATAGGTAAACGAAACGCTAAATGTATATTAAATATAACCGTGGTAACAAACCCGAAAATTGTGATAATGTTTGTGTGGTGAACAACCACGAAAATCTTAAAACATATAAGTATGTTGTGTTGTTTTAATTGTAATTTTTTTGTGTGCAAAATTAATAAATGAAAAATCCTAGTTGCAACAGAACGATACACAGGGTTTTTTTTTAAATCAATTGTTTTAATTTCACAGAAGTATTATAACTAGCCCCTCATGAGTTTTAGTTAGCTGTGATTGGGTCCATTTCACGGCAGAAAATAGGGAAATTAAACTTTGTGGAATAAGAAAAAAATACTGGCTGGCGTGTTTGAGAGTTCCGTACACGAAAATTAAACTCTTTTTGGAAATAATTAAAGCCTTTTACGTTATTTTGTTTCGTCATGTTGGTACTGTTACGTCAGGTGGCCAACACAGTTTATATCAAAATCTGAATCAGATCACAGACATGCAGATCTTAATTTATCACTCTCTTATTTTGAGTTTTATTTAACGGACTTAACCTCTATTTACTAAAGTGATAGGTAATATAGTGGCCGTGGACTTGGCCTTATTTTGAGCATGAATTTTATTACATATTTTGAAGAATTCTACGAAGGTGCCTCACACTTTTAATTTAGCAATGACTTGCATTTCAATCCATATATCAAGCAATACTTTAGCAAAACATTAGGTACTTAAAAGAAAAGCCGAAAAAATTAAACAAAGCAACATTATTTCAAAATTGCTTATCGTACTATGCGGCTGACTTTATTTTCAATTAAGAAACTCTAATTAATTTTTCAGACTTGTGTTTTAAAACACCAAAGTAAGATGCAGTTTTGTAGAAGTCTTGAAAGAGAAAACTTTTTTAAGTCGGCTTAAAAAAGAAACAATAGATAAAATTATTTCGTATGCCACTGTATTTTTAAATACACTCATCTACTTCTTCCGGCATTATTTTAAAACTCTACTTCCAAAGTTATTATTAAACAGAAATTATATAAAAAGGTAATTATATAAAATTATATTATAAGCTCTTTGCAATGCATAGTCAAGTAAACAGAACCTTTCTCTGTATCTTTCTTTTAAAGACGCAAATAATGAAAAGATTAGTTTTTTGGCTTTTTCTTTTAACCGGCTCGACAATTGGTTATTTATTTTAAGGTATTTGTCGTAATTGTCAAATGTGGCAGATAGCTGAAAGGTGGAGAGAGAATAGAAGAACATTTAACCTTACAAAATATCTTATTTAAAAGCTTCATGATATAGAATATATTTGATTTATTTATTTTTAAGATTTCATATTTCTAACACAGTTATATGCAGGTACCTCAGATTGTAGACCTAAGCCTTTGTTCGTATGACCTAGAACTTGTGGGTCAATGTATTTCCAAGTGTCATTGTAAGACGTTATAGAAGCAAAAAGCACTAGGAGAAAGGCAGGTGTGTCCAAGTGTTCAAGATGACTTCTATGCAACTTGATGTCGAATAAGGGTCAGGTAATACAACTTTATTGTCATATGATTGTTGGAATCAAGGGCATCTGTTCACTGTAGTGACAACGGCGAATTAGCAACCCGTTATACCTAAGAACACTAAACCTCTATTTATAACTTTGTGTCCCAACCCTAGCACTATTTCCGATCACGTTTTTCGGCAGGTTTATTTATTTATTTATTTATTTATTTTTTATTAGGCACTAAATGAGTATAGGTATCTACTGTATTCATCAACGGCCCGTTACAGTCCACTGCTGGACTATGAGCCTCCTCCACTTAAGTGAAGGGTTGTGCCATAATCTCCACGCTTGGCAGGCGGGTTGGAGATCGCAGATTAAAAGGTTGCTGTATCAGGGAGCGCTGCTGCCCGTTCCGTGTTCAATGTGTAGTCCCTAAGTCACCTCTTACGACACCCACGGGAAGAGTAGGGGTTGGTGACCAATGTATTCTACTCTGTCGTCACTACACGGCAAACTGTATTATTCCATGAAAATTAACATCTTTTGTTGTACAACTTTTCTAAATTCTCGAAGCTATTTTTGAATTTTCATACATGGTAAGTTCAACTTGGTAAGCTGGTCAGTTTACATAAAAAACAACAACCCTAATAAAAAAAACCTTAGTTTTTGGAAATGATGAACTATCCGAATGGTTTTGCGTTATTTTGTATCACGTTCTATTAGAAAAAAAAAACCTTCGAAAATATATTTTTTCTGATGTCGTTGTTGTCACTTGATCAATTAAATTATTCTACTGCCTCCCCAAACTCATATTGAAAGTTCAAAGTGCGATGTTTCTAAACATATTTTACCTAATACGTACATATAATTATATTCGACTATCAACCTAAAAGGTGGCATTATAAATAGAAAATCATTATAATGATTGACCTGAAAATACCCGTAATAGAAAGGCAATTTACCTCTTGGATTAATATTCTTATGACGTCATACTAAAACATTTCCTACGAATCTGCCCATTGATTAATTTATTATATATATATATATATTAATAAATACACAATAAAATTTATCAATGGCCAGATTCGTAGGAAACGTTTTAGGATGACGTCATAAGAATATTAATAGAATAAATCTATATTGTATCTACACGGGTTTCGCCCATTATGTTAGTCTATCCTACTTTGGGAGGTCAAGGTTTTAAATGGAATATTATAATACAATTGTTTATTGCATACACGCATAAAATCATAGGATACATTAAAATAGTGGTGAGACTATGACACATAAATTTCTTCCAGGCAAGCCTTTGAATATAGAAAACTGAATATTACCACAAGGTTGTTCAGTTTTACAAATAAATTTGCCAATAAGAAAATATTTTTATGAACAGTTATAGCAGTTTTAGCAGTTTTTTAGTTATAGCAGTGCTATCGCGAGTCACATTTTTGGGTAAGTGATAACAAAAATTTTTTTTTTTTTGGTGTGGAAGCCTCATCCGTTTTTCGCCAGTTCATGTAGGTCAAGCAGGTATAGAATAATGAGCCCATTAGCTTCACATGCAACTTAATTACGAAACCCCATTTCCGCGAATTCGAAAATAAAATTTTGGACCGAGCAAACTCGCATAATACCTCCCCAGTGACGTAATTCATCGAATTGTGCTAACTCTGCAATATCGAAGGCTAACTAATAATGTTGTGTGCACGAAGTTGCTACGCTATCGATAGAAAATGGCGGATATTCGTAAAATGTCAGGCGTTCAGGCGTATAAAGCTTCAACAGTAGCGTGTTGTTCACCGCAACTGTTACCACTATACGTCAGTATACGTTAAAAGAAAATTATGATCTTTTCGCTAATTAGATGCAAAAAAAAAAACACAACATACTAACACTTTTTCAACATAGCACAAAACTATGGGTTTATCCAGAGATATTTAAACAATCTGTGGGTTTATCGTTATTATGTTTATTACTAATAGGCCTGTGTCGTAAATTTCAAAAATGGCTTATTTCGTTAGTTTAGTACCTGTATTACCCCAAAAAAATAATATGGCGGCATACCACTATGTGACGTAATACGTTCTGATTGACGTTCACAGTGGAGGGGCCAGGGGGGGTATTTATTTGATTTTAATTTGTAAAAATAACAATAATCATTAATTTTTATGTGGAATTATTTCGGTTTTCCCTGTTTAAATATTACAATTTACGTCTAGAAACATTCATCCATTGATTTCATTGTTAGTTGACACAAGCCTATTGTATGTACTTTGTATACTTCGTACAGCCTTAAGAATTTGAGTCTTCAACATGATGTTATAAATACAAAAGTTTAAAAATATGAAATTTTTAGAGAAATTCCACTACTTCACTACGTCGCAGCTACATTTTTGCGGATAATAACTGTCAAAGAGTCTATCGATAACATAAAAGACAAAACTATCGACAATTTCGCATCACTATAGACTACCGTTGCGTGCCAGTAATCGTCGTACATGGACGTAAGGGTAAACACTCGCCCGTCGCAGTAACGAATGGGGGTAGTAAGGAAACCCTGTAAATGCGGCCAGATTGAATGTTTATTGGGAACAGTTATTTTCTAATTACAGCGATTTTGGTACGGAAACGGTACGTTCAAATGACGTATTTTCTTTCTGCCTTACTAAAAGTTTTTAAGACGATAGATAATTTTGTAAAAAAATGCCCGATCGTCTGCTGCTCTCAGATAAATAAATGAGTTAAAATATGACTAAACATTTTTCTTCCACACCACAAAGTATTAGTAAGCAAGCACTCACCGCAAAGAGAATCAATTCTAGAGGAAAAGTTACGGTAACAAACCTTCTCTATCAAAGTATCAAAGCTTGACATGAAGGAAAACATGATAAGAGCTGATGGTTTAGCTCGAATAGTTAAAGTTTTAAGGGGCTACCCTATGTGACTAGCGCCACATCGATACAAAATCATAACTTAGTGAAAACACAAAATATTGAAAATCTGGAAGATCACATTGTTTAATAAGTGTGAGCGTGGCGGCCGGGGGCGTACCGAATTGGGACCCGTTTTCACGAAGTCATGAATTCTCATCGATGGTTCCGTACTCAAGCCTGCTCAGGTTTGAGCACCTTATTTTAGGGTACGCTAGAAAGAACCTCGGAAGAAACAATTTTTTTTTTTTTGGGATTTTGAATAAACTCTACAACAGAATCTATTCAGTTTCAACATTTCATCATCATCATCATCGTGTGGGTTGTAAGATCGACAACCGACCTTACAAACCCTGGTGTCAGTGCTATAAAGCCGCCTTTTGTTTACCGTGCTTTCCTAAGCACTCTTCCTAATTTTTCTTTTCGGACAATCAGGTGATTCAGCCTGCGATATCCTGCCAAACTGGGGAAAGTCTCACAAAGAGATTTTTGCTTGACAGTGTCCCCACCGGGAATCGAACCCGGAACCTCCGTAATGGGCGTCAAAATCTCGACCACTCGGCCACGGAGGCTGTTATTACTATTTAGTTAGGCGAATAATTAACTCAATTTTACCGCCTGATTAAAAGCTAACTGCAATCGCACTCTAACATTCGTTCACTACTAAAACTGGAAAAATAAAAGGTTATCAAATTGCAAATTCATTTACCAATAATCTCACGAATATCTTATTGGGGAGAGAGTAATAAATGATAGAGAGGCTGTTCCAATTATCTGAAGGAGAATCGCTGCGACTTTGAACTGTACTTGAAGGCGGAAACGTGACTTAAGATTATACCTTATTAGCTTTCCGTCCGCAGTTTTAGCCGCGTTAAATGAGTTTTCCCGCGGTAAAAAGTAACCTATGTTCTATTCCAGGACCTAACCTATATGTGTGCCAAATTTCATCCCGATCTGTCCAGTGGTTGAAGCGTGATTGAGTAACAAACATCCAAACATCCAAACTTTCGCATTTATAATATTAAGTACGATACATACATAATGCTATATCATAGAAAAGTCGAAAAACGGTGTTATCTAAATACCTACAAGCTACTACTCTTAAGTGCCCTATAACTATATCGCAGGATATTAGGACAATTATTTTTTTTTCAAATACCCTACCTCTTTGTAAGGAAGCCGAATGAATGGATTCCAAAAAAATGTGCTTTCATTCATAATCAGGATCATTGTAAAAAAAAACCTAGTTTTCTAACGCTTATTAGTTAATTTAAGAGCCGATTTATGACATTTTTAATGTGGTTGGTCAGACAGAACAGAACATAGTCCAAAGGTGCATATAAGTAAATGATAACAGATATGAAACAATGGGTCTGAACCAATCTAGTACATTTAAAGGGACTTCTAAAAATCTGACAGGTCGACTGGTCTTAGAGTTTCGAGATTATAAATAAACAACCAATAATTCGCTATATACAGCCATGTTAGCTTACCTAAGCGTTGTCGGACTTGTAACCTAAGTATTACTAGACGGGTATTAACTAATACTAGGTCAAAATGAGAAGAAGCCTTAAATCGGCCTCTAGACTAGAATGTAGAGCAAAGCAATACAACGGTCATATCACTTACAATCGGCAACACCGACGGTTACACATTTCCAAAAGACAATAACTTTAGAGAACAAAACATTTTTGTCAAACAGCTGAAAACCATTATAAATATAAAAAAACGGGGTCACTTTGAGATAAGAAAATTCGTCTTACAGGAGAGCTACCGCGATGCTAGAGACATAATAGGCACAGGGTTGGTGGTATAGTGGCTAGGGTCGCTGCTTCCCGTCCGGAAACCGCAGTTTGAAGCCCACCATGTATTTGAATTCACATGTTTGTTTATTCAACGCTCTTACGACGAAGAAAAACATCGTGACGAAACCTGCACATTTCTGCGAAGAAATGTGAAGTCGACCAACCCGCATGCCAGCATGTCTGCGTGTCGACTAAGGCCTGATCACCCTAGTTCAGGGTAGGCTGGAGCCTCTTGTTGGTGGACATAAGCTGGTAATAGAATTTTATGTAAAGCACATGCAGGAATATAGGCGGCACATGTACATTTGGTAAACTTTACTTGAGACCTACAAGCATACAAACTTTGATGTTAGAACTTTGTCAACCGTTTCAAGGTGTTTGAAACTGTGACGTCTCTAACTTCATTGACGTGCTTCAAACTGTAACAATGGTTTTGTTCATACGCATCTGATATTCCAGCACTTCTATAGACCTATACCATGTATTTTCACGTATTGAATGGAGACCATGTACTTAAAGGTAAACACCATATCCTACATTCCTCATTCGTCCTATATTTTTATAACAGTAAATTAAAAAAGTCTTAGTTATTAAGTGATATCATTAAAAATCACCATGGATGATTAGCCAGGATTCAAGGTCTTGAGACCCGAACGATTCTTCCATTTCATCATCACAGAACCATCTCATCATTTTTCCAAAATCACCGAAAAAATAAATTATTTATTAATTCCAAAAAACACAAAAAAGAACTGTTGATTTGAAGTAAATTTAGATCTTAGACATTGCTTTTCTAAACTTTAAAAAACCTTTTATTTAACGTATTAAATAAATAACAAACTGCCGTGTGGTTATAAACTCCATTTTATCCCGTCGGTGTCGTATAAGCCGAATTAGGGTTCAGTGCTATATTTATGAAGACGATACGTTAACAATCTGCGGCATTTGTTCCCTTGAGTTAACTAAAGCTCACCTGCGTGACATTGTTTTGTTCGTTCATTCAATAAATGTTCCGAGGTTCTTTCTGACGTCACAACTCTCTCCGATTTTAACAAATAGAGCAATGGATCAATGGAGCACTACCCTTCTCCACAATGAAAATGGTATCATCTGGCCCATTAGCAATGTCAGCCGTCACCTACAATAATAAAAAACGAAAACAATATAATTAAATTCAAATAACTTTTTAAATGCTAATATCGACAGAATAATACGCTTCAGGATGAAATGGATGAACAAAATATGTAGAGCTTTATATATTACTCTATTTATTTTCCTATTTTAAAAAACCTAGCTTTCGTCAATTTGTTTACTATTCCCAATCCGGGTCCATGTTTGTCACTGTAAACTATATATTAACATCTGTATAAATTATGCAATACATGTTTGAGTTTGAGGAAGAGTCGTTCTTCTCTGGCTCGTTTTTCTCCAAACAATCCTGTTTGAAGGCATCCCTTAACATGTTCTCATAAATTTAACAGGGGCCTGAATCTTCTGCTTCACTTAAAAATGCTCGTCTAGCTTCCTATATATTACTACTTTGGTATAGATATATATAGTCATTTACTTTAATAAATAAATGCGGTGAACTCACTCGCCTTTTGTCGATTGGCTGACTAGTTTCGGACCTTCAGATCTTGTAGAGAAAAAAATAAAAATACACCTCTTATAATCGAGTTAGCTTCCGCTAACTGAATAATTCAGGTGATACAATACCTACTGCATTCGACGGATACGATACGTCGCATTGCGCTAACCTCACCTGCCTACCCTCAGAGCAACCACTGTCTCAAGACCTTGAACTTTCAGTCTATGTCTCATGCAAGCAAAAAGAGGCCAGAACAAATTGGTTTCCTTATAATTTAGGTGAATTGGTTTTAAAGGATCTACAAAAGTGTATGTTTTTAACCAACTTCCAATTTGTAGTATAAGCTTTGCTTTTTTATAGGTTTTAGTAGCTTCAGCATAAAAGCGTTGGTGATATTGTGGTTAGAGGCACGTACCCTGGATCTTGGTTCAAACACCCATAGCTCTTGTTTACAATGTTCCCATAGGTTCAAATCCTGCCATTTAAGCATCAATTATTTGATGCATAAAGATAAATAATTATTTACTTCAATTCCTGAAATATATGCGTTTTAAAATTTTCGTGGTTGTTCACTACACTAAAACTGTCACAATTTATGGGTCATACTCCTGTCCCGTAAATTGGTTGGTTGGTTAGTTGGTTGTCACTTGTTACGGGTCATACAGGAGTAGGAGTATGTAGGAGTAATTTTAGTATTACCTTTATTTTAGTAAACCTAATATTAAATATAACACCGTGGTAACAAACCCGTAAATTATGACAATCCTTAAATATTGTTATAAAGTATAAGAAACTGTAATCAAGGTCTGTAAGCTCGACCAACGCGTAACAAAAATTATAGTTTGCATCGCGCATGTTTGTGATACGATGATATTCTTTTGGAGTTTTATTTCTTATCAAGATTTCTTACACTTATTATGATTTCTATGAGACCATGAAATTTCTAGAAATCGTCATATAGTCATTTATAAATGAAAAAAGAAATACGGAAATAGTATACAAACAATCAATCACTCTTTGTCATCTATGTTGAAACGACACGTCAATAATGTAAATTGATTGTACTTCAATGGATTACAAAATGTCTAACATCACACTGATTTCCTTTCGTTGGATACAACACAATAGAAATGGTGTCGTTATAACCTTGTAGTTGTCGAAATGGTTTTATAAATAAATAAATCAGTAATCAGCGGTAAGTAGGCCTAAATAGGTCAGTACGGTAAGTACTTAAGAATATGGGCCTGATATTTACATTTGTTTTCTTATTCTAACTGAAGAATATATAAAACGTAAACAATACATAAATTAAGACCGGTAAAGAAAACAAAATAGAAAAGATGAAAGTAGAAGAAAAAATATATTTTATTTATTTGTTTTACATTTACAGTGTAAAAGATTCTTCTTATTAAAATAAGTAATACACATAAATTAAGTAGGTAAGTACCTTCAGTAATAATTTATTGTAAGCACACTACACTAATTTAATTATCTGTACTATGAATTATTTAATATAGTCCGTTATGATTACCTATATGTTACCAAACAACTAAACAACTTTACTTACATAATTATCCGATGAACCTCGTAAAATAACATTCCCAGGAAAATCCTTTAGGCCCTCCATATTTAATGATATTACCGTAAACGGTTTACATAAACACCACTTTGGTTCAGTGAAAATGAAACATGGAAATGGATAATTAGGCCAGGCAATATCAACCCAAAAAAAGGACAAACGTCGCAAACGCGCATATAACTTTATATGTTGTTAGGTCCCTTGAGAGTAGTTAACACCAAAGTTTGCAACCCTGAAAACCTTGTGCTACCCAAAAACCTCGAAAAACCGCGAAAACGCTGACCCAGGACAAAGTGAAGACCTTGGCATCAGTCACCACCTTTGTGAAAGTATTCAACAAAAGAGTTGATGTTGATCCCTTTGGCATATTCCAAAGAACTGCGTCACAAAACAATCAGATGAACAATTGAAGCAGCACCAGGACCATTAGTTTAGCCAGTACGTTTGTTTGAATATTACCCAAACACAAAATAAACACTTTCTTTTTAAATAGCCTACCTTTGACAAGCTGTATCTCTGTAACTTATGGACCTAGAGTGCTGAAATTAAACTCAAATTGTAGAAAATTTAGTTGGCTTTATTAAATTATAAAGCAAATATACTTGAAAAACGTTTCCTTAGGGTAGTTTTTTCGAAAAAACTGAAGCAAGTGCCAAAATTTCGCAGTTTTTCGAGCACCATGGGGGTAGCACAGGGTTTTCAGGGTTGCAAACTTGGGTGTAAACTACTCTCAAGGTACCTAACAAATGCGCGTTTGCGATGTTTAATGTCGATATTGACTGGCCTAAATGTACCTATAATCAAAGATTTCTGACGCGCGCCGCCTCGGCGAAGCGATCGTCTTTTATTTCCTCTGAGCCTATAATTTACTAGCGTTAAAAAGTTTCAAAGGAAGTGTCAGCTGTCCGATTGTCAGTTATTTAATAATAGATATGAATTCTAACTGCAAAGATAGACTAGTGAGTGGGGCAGTCTATTTCCAGTACCGAAATGCTAGGTACGTGCAGTGACGTCACACGACGATGATTAAAAATGATCGAGAAATGCGTGTGGCAGTTTAAAAGGTAGATTTAACACCAGTACATACTGATGTTTTGAACTTTTGAGATCTATCTACAAGTTGAACCAAGTGAATTTATAATCGTATCTACGACACTGAGGGATGGTGAACAAAAAACTGAAACACGTCGCAATATTTTGTTTTTAGTTTAAATGGTGGTTTACTGTGTTGGCGTTTGCAAATTTCCCACGATTAATGTTTTTATTTATCATAAAAAGAGTAAATAAACATAATTACGATTACGAATACGAGTACTACACATTCTTGTTCAGGCATTGACTCGATCAACGACGAAAAACTACGATATAATTACTACTCACGTTTTTTCTGCACATTTGAATTTTCTTCAGACTTTTCACTCGGAAAATTTTTAGTCTTAAAGGAAAAAGCCGCTGATTGCTTTTTCTCTTTTTACGGTATGTACGTACTAACGTTCTTTTATAAGTGTAATAAAATATTCGAATTATGAAAAAAAGGAAACTAAAGAGACATGAAAAAGCTTCTCGTAATTACTAAATATATTATTCACAGCATAACGTGGCACAAGCATGATTGGCGTGCTTACTGTAAAATCATTATGCACTACTATTTTATGCAAAAACAAACCTAATTGTAAAGGGAGAAAATGGCAGTAATGCTGTAGTAAATGGCACGTGAAGGTAAATAGGTACCTATATACTAATGGGCTGGTAATAATAAATGGCATAATTATGAATTTTGCAGCAGTTTAACCTAACCTAACATTTAAAAAGTAAAACTATGTAAGTCTTTTGCAACAAATTGCTACTATCAGGATTATTTAATTAAATACTTTGATTTTATTTCCAAGCAGTCTCTGGCGGACATATTTCTCTTTATTTAAAAGTATAAGTATCAAGGTCGATCGCTGACGGGTTGCCCGTAGCCAGCTCGAAAATTTTGTAAATTGCTACGCTTTCTACAGCCTACGTCGTAGAGGGGTCTACGATGCTCGATATTCATGCAAACAAACAATAATATACAAAAGCTTTTACTATGAAAATAATATCTGCGGTAAAAAGCTTATTAGTATTATGTGTCAATTCTATAGTTTCCTAAATTATTTACGGCTATGAATACCAAAGTTCGCGATACTAAAATGTGTTAATCCAGAAAATATAATTAAGAGTCACAAAAAACCAAATTTTAACTTATTTTTTATTAAAGTAGGATAGCGGATTTCAAAGTATTAAGCGCCAGAATGAAGATGAGACTAGCTGGACAGTTCACAAAACTGAAAGTACGGTAAAATGTAAGATAATAATCCCTTTGAAGTTTTTATAAGACAAATTTAGGAGTTTCTGAAACGTAAATATATTTTAGTGAAATTTTTGAGTCAAAGTTCTTGACTTGGACTTGAGCTACATTTTTTAAGATCTAGTGACTAATTCTATTTACATTGCTTTGTTTGGGTTGTACACGTACTTGGCATGGTAAATTAGTACTGCAACAGCAATGAACTAGAAATCATCCGGAAATTAGGAAAGCTGCTGCTTTAGTCATTCAAACACACAAGAAATCTTTTTATATTTTTTAAAAGTAGACTTTGTGACAAAAAAGAGTGCGTATGTATATAATATAACGCCGTGTGGTGACGGCAGAGTAGAATACATTTGTCACCAACCCCTACTCTTCCCGTGGGTGTCGTAAGAGGCGACTTAGGGACTACACACTGAACAGGGAACGGGCAGCAGCGCTCTCTGATACAGTAACCTTTTAATATGCGATCTCCAACCCGCCTGCCAAGCGTGGAGATTATGGCAAAACCCTCCACTTCAGTGGAGGATGCTCATAGTCCAGCAGTGGGCTGTAACGGGCCGTTGATGTAGATGATGATATATACAGTGTGTAAACACTTTATTACAAAATAAAAATCCAAAAAGGAGATATAATAATAAAAACAAGAAAAAGAGAGGAGCTTCTAATTAGTTTCTGTCGATACGTAGACGAATTAATTAGAAGTCGTCAAATAATATGACATAGGTGTCGACGTACACAAATTGAAAAGCTTTTCCTGTAATAGGTCTATTTAAGTAGAAAAAGACAGTGATAAATGTAAAAGAACTATAAGTTTGAAACGGGGCAATGGATACAATCTATTTTAGTTCTTGGCAGGAGTACCTACTCTATATTCTATATTTAATGTTATTTTGGAGTTGCGGCTGTTGCTATCGATAATTATAATAATCATAGGCCGTACGAAACTTTGACATTTAACTTTAAGAATAATATTTGAGTCTTCAAATATAATGGTGTCGATTCGGCATGCGCCCAACTAAACTAAACTTAAAATTAGTCCTGTCACTTTCTATCATCATCGGTTTTGTTTTTGTCTATGACTTCACGACTAACTGTCAAATTTAGTCTTGTTTTAGTGCCTACCTAACACCATGACGAATAAAAAAAAAATTATAGAAAGTGACAGGACTAATTCTAAGTTTAGTTTAGTTGGGCGTATGCCGAATCGACACCAATATATGTCCATAATTGGGTGTAACTCTATTGAAAATTCTCTAAAGCTCCACGGGTGTACCAGCTATTTATTTACGTCAATAAATAATAGCAGCTGATAATAAAGGTTAGATGTATGTATTCATATTTTTGCATTTTCATCTAATTTTTTATGAAAAAAGTTAATATTATACCTATACATAGTATTATGTACTTTGTCCAGCAGTGGACGTCTCTTGGGTGACATGATGATGTATCAAAAAAGACAAAAAATACAAAAAAGATAAGAAAAAATAGAGAATATAAAAACATTATCATAGTTAAGGAGAACCTCTGTTAACCTACAAATCCGCCTATTTTTATCAAGGAGTCTGTATAAGGATATTAATTTTATATTTGTCTCGTAAGCTTTTTAAAAAAACCATTGTATAAGACTGAGGGTGAAAGCAAACAGCGGATGAGTAGGGGAGGGCTGACCCTGACCTCAGTCGTTTGCCGGTCTAAGCACCCCGCAACGCGACCTTTACGATACCTCCGTAAAACTTGGTGTAACAGCGCCCTTAAATCTTATATAAGTATTTTCGGGCTACATCCCTGCATTAAGAGCTTTATAAATGCGTTTAAGTTTTCTAACGTATTGATTTTTTATTTTCCATGAAAAAGGTTAAGTAAGTCAATATTATTAGTAAGTTCTTATTCTACATAATTCTTAAAACTGCATAATTCCAATAAAAAAGGTTATATAAAAATATTTAAATGTTTCATTTTCGTCCAAAACGTAACAATAAAGCTTATTGGCAAAAAAACTCATTATATAGAATAAGAAAGAGATAAAATAGTAGCGATGATAGCACTTCATCAGCTGATTTTCTGTTAAAAGTTGCAGTTCTGGCTTTGTGCCAAAACATACTGTGACTTCTTCAAGTCATCAACAGCTCATGTACGTCCCCACCACGGGTCCCCACCGAGGGACAAGTAATTTGATTAAAATCATGACTTCTACCAAGAAATGAACTTGTATTGTACAAGTATTTCATAGAGATTATTTAAATAATTTACATCCAGACTGATAAAGTATTTCAGTGCGCGAGCCGTAGTTTCAGTAAAACATTTTTAGTCTCTGCATAAATGGTTTGAATCTAAATGCGCGATCAACACGAACCGAGTTGATTTATCTCCCACGAATCACGAGAGGCTTCGACGCGCCGATCGGTAATGTAATGCGCGGTTAGGGTAACTGATCGATTCGGGGGATATTTTGACAGCTCCAAAGTATTAAAAAAAAAAACAATTGCAACTAAGACGATAGACAAGACATGATTTAAGTTTTTGAACAATTCAAAATTTAGTTTACAACTAGCTCTCCGTCAGCAGGTACGCTCGCGTTGTCTAAGACTATTCTTTTCTCTTCATAAAAACCTTCTTCGGAATACAACAAATATCTAGCGCTTAGAAACATTAGTCATTCATTTTTATTTATACGATTGATATAGACGATAGAAACAAAAATTTAAAAAACTAAAAATATACAACATTATTTATTAGACTACCTACATATAAAATAGCTTTCGAAATTCAATTTAGTAGAATGTAAGGGCTGAATGTAAAACGAAAATTAAAAATTACAAAGAAAAACAGCTTATTCAGCCTGTAATGTCCTGACTAAACCGGACAGTCCTTGTGATTTTTGTGGAACAATTTAGTTTTTTTCTGACCTGTGAGTCGTTGCTTTTATCTTCTTTTCAAATTATGATCATGTGTAATCAGCGTCATATTATCTAGTTAGGTTTTTTTAATCAGCTATTTAATTATTTTTCTACCGGGCGTACTATGATAAAGGACTTGGCGGAAGCAGCCCGAAATTCCGGATATGTCCGGAAAATTCCGGTTATCTGGGTAACCCTATGCTCGGTGAATTCGTCGGGTATACCTCTCCTCTCTCTCCTAGTTTTTCGTCTGCTGTGTTTTTGACAATGTCATCATTCATCACGGACGTATATTAGTTCTTAGACAATACTGAGAATCTAAACTATCTTATTTACTGACAAGTATTAATCGAAAAAACCCTTTTTTACGCCATGTATTTCTTTTGTGTTTTATCTAATGTTATTTATTTTGTATTATCAATATAATCCTACTTCTGTTTGCCATGTGGTGACGGCAGAGTAGAATACATTTGTCACCAACCCCTACTCTTCCCGTGGGTGTCGTAAGAGGCGACTTAGGGACTACACATTGAACAGGGAACGAGCAGCAGCGCTCTCTGATACAGTAACCTTTTAATCTGCGATCTCCAACCCGCCTGCCAAGCGTGGAGATTATGGCAAAACCCTCCACTTAAGTGGAGGAGGCTCATATCATAGTCCAGCAATGGACGACGGACCGTTCATGTTCACTACTGTTTTTAAAAAATCGTGTTAAGATAAGTGTTAAGATGATCAATTTTACAGGAATCTTGTTGCTAACCAAATAAGGCCGTACCAGTTATTACCTAAATATTTTTTACAAATAAATTGAACTTTAGGCTCACAGTAATACGGTCGTTCCCGAGACAAAAACGTCCGTCAAGTGACTCTGCTACGGCGTAGTAACCGTAGCAATCTACGAGATTCGATTTCGCTACGAGGCGTGTGCTACGCCTATCACTTGGGGTCCTTTCACAAGTATTGAAAATTTGTTAAATTTAATTAAAATTTTGTTCTAAATGCTCTATTTACAATAGAGCAAAGCTAAACATTTTGAATTATGGTGAGCTAAAGCTCTATAAATTATATGAATATTACTGTATCAATACAATACGTAAAACATGTAGCTAAAGAACATTAAAAATGATTTGATATAAACTAGTAAACAGTGTATAAAACTTTACCTAAATGAATAAACAATACTCAATATAGGTATACCACAATATTACGCGCCATCGGCACATTATACAACCTCTAATACCAATCAGCTGATTGGGCACTTTCGAGTTTCAGGAGGAATGGTTCCATTTCTGTTACGTCACTGGTTACGTGTTATAAAAAAAATTGCAAATGGCTTAACATACTTTTAAATGTAGCTTCTAAAAGATAGATTGGCTATTAAATTAAAATTATTGATAACACAAGCCATTTCAATTTATCCTTGATTCTTTGCGTAAAATATCCTGGCTGCTACGTGACACGAAGACTTTAAATCGAATTATGTAACTCAATCAACCTACTTTAAACCAAGTCTTTTATTTTCAGTAATTTCAGGAAATTAACTAGGTATTATGAACGTTGATGCCGATAATATTCTGTTAGTCTAGGTTATCTAATAGTAAAACATTTCAATCGTTTTTTTGTTCTCAAAATAAATTTTTATCAAGCTAGGAAATAATACTTCGTTAATTTTTTTAAACTCTTTCACTCTTATTCAGAAAGTTCATCTAAAAAGTTAATTTTGCAAAACGTCTTCTAAATAACAAATCTATCCTTAAATTCACAAATAGACCTCGTCAAAACTCACCAAAAACACTGGCCACTAAAAATATTCATAAAACACTTCGATTAGAAACGTAAAAAATAAAATAAGACTGGCAGATAAACAAAAGGAAAGAGGAATTTAAAAACTTACTGTTCGATTTTCAAAGCCGGAAACTCCTAGCCGTTCCGACCGTGCGGTGGCTCCAACGCTTTGCTCGGCACTGCGGTAGTATCGACCCGGCGGCATATAAAATAAACGGATAGCACGCAATGCCAGACATAAGTTCTTCAAGATTGTCCTAGTTTTCAAAACAAATAAATTCTAAACACTTTACATACCAGTACTGTACTTTTAAGCCCTTTTGTAAAGGATTAATTAGGTCCTTAAGAAGTTAAATTAATAGAAACCTAACGATTCCTTTGTTGGATTATCACATGAATAGCGCTGAACGATGTAAAGGAGTTAGCTGAACTTGTAAGGTATCCCTTATTTAAAATTTTAATCTAGACATTTATACGATGACGTTATATTTGTAGAGGAAGTAAAAACTTTGAACGTTTAGCGATTTTAACAGGGTATTTTATTATAAAACATAGATGTATTCATTTACATGTAGGCCGGTAAAGAAAAGAATTGCAACACTACTGCCCTATTTGTATAAACAAAGACTATCTGATGAAAGTATGAGAAAATTAAAATGATACTTAATTACTGAAACATTCTGTGGTATTTACCTCACGCTAATGGTGGCGAGTGGTCGAGCGTTCAACTCTAATTACGAAGGTTCCAGGTTCGAACCCCGCGGGGATACAGTAAAATAAAAATATATTTTATAATAATAATCATAATAATTTATTTATTCAATAAAGTAACAAAGACTCATTAAATTGTTAGTAAGGGTTAGAGTCATAAGATTAAAACTTTCCCGAATTTGGTTTGCAGGTTAAATGACCTCTGTCCTGATTGTCCCAAAAGAAAAATGATTTCGTGCTTCGGAAGGCACGTTAAGCTGTGAGTCCCGGCTGTTATCCACGGAAGTATAGTCGTTACACAAACCAAGTTATCAGTCTTTGGCGGCTTTATAACACTGGCACCAGGGTTTGTGAGGTCGGTTACTGACCTTAACTATAATCGGATGGCCAACCGTGGGCACTGTTACCGTTAAAGTCACTGTGCTTATTTATTATTTGAAATATAGTTATAAAAGCAAAATTCTGTATAATGTCTAAATTCTGAATTCTGTATAGCTGTAATTGTTGTATAGCAGAATAGAAAACCAGAAAAACCACAGAACAAACAATTTTTAATTATTCATTCTCCATGTTTATTGCTTATTCTTAATTGTTATCGGCAAGGACAGGCACGCTGCTTTTCAATGTCGTCGACTTGTCCGAATATTATCGTCAGTAATAGGGAATAATATGCACATTTATTTAAATCAAAATATTTAATTTTCAAGTTTAAAAAAACGCGCAATATATTTTTTTTTAATCTTGCTCAAAAACAATAAGGCTTCAAAGTTGATGGTTAGACAGAGAGGTCCGATGTGTAATGTGACGTCATATTACACGCGGGCTATTCATCTGCCATGGAAAATTTAGTTTTTATAAGAGGGACAGAATAATTAATTTAATAATGTTGTATCTAGTTTGTTTTTCGATTAATTTAGATTCTGTTTTTATATGTTTTAAGATTTTCGTGGTTGTTCACTACACTAAAACTGTCACAATTTTAGTGTAGATTCTGTTTTGACTGTGTTGTATTTTCGTATACTTCAGAGGAACTATGAAAAAAAAACATAATTTTTTATTCTCTCTTCAGGCAAAACCGTCCATGAAAAGTCGATTGCACTGCTAGATGCTCTTCACAGGGAGAAAAACAGATTTTCATTCAATATCATTTAAATATAAATTATCATATATATTATTTTGTTTTGCTCGCTGCTCTCTGCAGCTAAATGCTTATTGACTAACCACACAAAATTCAACTATGGCAGATATTCGCTAGCGTTCCGCCCGTGGTTTTATCAGATTTTCCCGTGGGAATAAGACTTTTTTCCGTAAAAAGTATCCAAGGTACGGTCGGGGTCAGAAAATGTTTACCAGTTTTCAAATTAGATTCAATATCACACTGTTTTGACTAGTCTAAAATGCCATATCAAGTTACTTATTACCTTTTAAAAGTTATTATTCAATATGACGCACTGTGTACGGGACGGCCTCTAATTAACTGCTAGCATAAGACTTAGCCTTATAGATATTGTAGATTAAGTTTATTGATTTAAACTCTTTTTTCCTACTAGAATAGTATTTTATAGGTTTATAGGGAAGAACTTTAGTGTCCTAAGTAGTTATAGATATTTAATAGCTTACAGTTTTATATTCTCGAACTTTACCCACCTTTTCGCTTAATCTAGTCGGGTAAAGAATAGTATAGAGCCGATGTTTTTTATGTTGTTTACGATGTTGTTTACATTCGTCATAGTTAGCTAGAAAATTCTAGAAAATAATAGGTAAACAACCCATTGTCATTTGTTGTAAACAACTATTGTTTAATAAACAAACATCGGTCCCTCGCCCCGCTCACTCCGCCTTCACCTCCCCTTACCCTAACGGGTAGGAGTATAAATACGGAGCACTGCCCGCTGCACCGACAGTGTGTTTTAAGCAGTGGTTCACAGTACAGTAAACAGTTCGGAAGCCTCAAGAGGAAAACAGAAAGAGGAACGGTAGCAGCGGCAGTGCAAATAGTACCTCAACGGTGTAGTGTGGTACAGCGGACCGAGGAAGCGATCCTGCACAGAATACTGGTGTTTCTTTTCGACGACCCTCAACCGGACGGCCCAATCCCAGCAATAGTCCTGTGCGGCACTTATCCTATGTTTCAGTCCACGCGATCGCACCAACAGTTATAGTAGTGCCACACATTTTGGTCCTTCGAGCCGGATTGCGGTCAATACAGAAGAATGGTCGTCACCAGAAGCGGAAAAGGCAGCCACACCGATCACCGTCACACCGGTGAAATCGCAACATTAGGAGGCAACAGCATCGAAGACACCGACGCACACGCGGAACAGACTACGTCAACGTCCGAGCCATCCGTCAAGGACGCACCCATTAAGGTCGCCCCCCACCACTCCACTGCAAGCGGAATCATGAAACAGACGCCCCTCTGCCCGACGTTACTGGGCAACCAGGGCACCACAGAAGCTGTCCAGCGAGCCAGCAACACAGACGGGGCCACAATGAAAGAGCCCTACCCGACAGAAGACGGTCGGGGTGTAACTGCCGCACACTCCGACCGCCCCTCCGCCGCCGCCGTTCAGGCGCACCTCCCCGCGCGCCACGCTGCAGCATCCCGAGCATCAACATCGACGAAAGCAAGATCAATGCGAGCACGGGAGCTAGCAATACGAAAAGAAGAACTCCTCCGCCTGAAGATAGAATATGAACTCGCCCGCATCGCCCGCATTGAAGCAGAGAGCTCTGAGGAAGAGGAGGACATACAGGAAGACAACGGCGGTAACGAGTCACAACGCCGCGTCGCCGATTGGGTCGACCAGAGTCTACAGCATCAACTTACAGCCCTATCGAAGAAAGAGCTGCCACCTCTGCCTCAAAACGAGAAGGCAGAAACACGGAAGATGCCACACCCCCCCGGCGCCCCTGCAGCAGCAAAACCGGAGTGCGGGGAGTGTTCCCCCCCTGTCTGTGTACCGGCGGGAGCGCGGGAAATGACAGTCAAACAGCAGAGCCTCGACATCTCCGAGCTCGCGCAAGCCATCACACTCGCTGCGCAATCAACACGTCCGACGTCACGTAACTTCTTCGAGTTACCGAGCTACAGCGGGTCACATCAAGAGTGGCTATCATTCAACGCAGCCTACACTGCAACAGCGCCCTCTTACAACGACGTCGAGAATCTCGCCCGCCTACGCAAGAGCCTCAAGGGAACAGCAAGGGAAGCGGTCGAAAACCTGCTTATGTACAACGCGGACCCGTATGACGTCATGAAGACACTACAGTCCCGCTTCGGCCGCCCCGACGCCATCGCACAGGCCGAACTCGATCGTCTGCGAGCCCTACCGCGACTCACCGACTCCGCCAGAGATGTCTGCATGTTCGCCACAAAGGTGAACAACATCGTGGCCACCCTCCGCGCATTGAAGAAGCAACACTACTTGTACAACCCGGAGATTACGAAGCTCACCATAGAAAAATTTACACCGGTGCTGCGTTACAGATGGTACGACTTCGCCGCCTTCCAGCCAGAGGACGACGACGCCGAGCTATTGAAGTTGTCTCGCTTCTTGGAACGCGAAGCCCAACGCTGCGCCCCGTACGCTCAACCCGAGCAACCTACAATGGCCGCGCCCACTCAACGCGTGGCAACCCACAGCACACTCCCACGGCGGCCACCACAGAAGACGTACGCCGCCACAGTTAGAGTTACAGCCCACAGCTACAGTTACAGCAACAGAAAAGCTGTGCCCGGTATGCCAGAAGCCCGGACACACTGCAGCGACGAAGTGTCCGCAATACATCGACGCAGGGGTCGATGAACGATGGGACATAGCCAAGGACAAAGGGCTATGCTTCAGATGCCTCAAATATAGGACGCGGAAGCACAGTTGCAAGCCACTGCGATGCAAAGTCGACGACTGCGACCGCACGCATCACCCGCTGCTACACTTCGTCAAGAAAGGCGAAAACGAAACAGAAGTCGTGAGCACCGCCAGGACAACAGAGAAGACGCACAGCTTCTTGAAGATTCTTCCATTCACCGTCACCGGACCGCGGGGCGACTACAGTACTTACGCCCTACTCGACGACGGGTCTACAGTGACGCTCATCGACGCCGCCATCGCTAGAAAGATCGGCGCAAAGGGGCCGATCGACCCACTACACATCGAAGCCCTATCGAACAAAATGGGCGAAGCTAAGTCTCAACGCGTGAAGATCACAGTACAGGGGACATCGAGCAAAGTCAGCATTCAAGCGCGAACCATCAACAGCCTGCGTCTCTCACCACAGCGAGTCGAAAGGAGTGACGTCATCAACTGCCCGCATCTGGCGGGCATTAGCGCGCGCTTGATTCACGACGCCGTTCCGAAGATTCTCATCGGTCAAGATAATTGGGAGTTGCTGTTGGCTACAGAGACGAAGCGGGGAGAGCGGCACCAACCCGTCGCGTCCCTCACCCCCCTCGGCTGGGTACTACACGGGGCACATACACGCACGCTCGGAAAGCGCGTACACTACGTGAACCACATCGTCACCCAGGAAGAGAACATGGATGAACAGCTCCGCCAATACTTCGCCATCGAGTCAATCGCCATAACACCGAAAAGACCACACAGCGATCCGGAACAACGTGCGCTCAACATATTAGCAGAGCGCACAGTACGACGCGAAGACGGCCGCTATGAAACGTCCCTCCTCTGGCGCACCGATGATGCACCGATGCCCAACAACTACGACAACGCGTTGAAGAGACTTCAAACTACAGAAAAAAAGATAGACAAGGACCCTCTCCTCAAGAAAAAATACGAAGAACAGATGGAAGCGCTCATACAAAAGGGATATGCCGAGCCAGCACCCGCCGACTGCACCGAAAAAAGGACATGGTATCTACCACACTTTGCCGTCCTGAACCCTATGAAGCCCGGCAAGGTTCGCGTGGTCCACGACGCAGCAGCGAAGACGAAAGGGGTGTCGCTCAACGACTATCTCCTTACCGGTCCCGATCTTCTGCAGTCGCTGCCCGGCGTATTGATGCGACTACGCCAGCACTGCTACGCCGTCTCCGCCGACATCAGAGAGATGTTTATGCAAGTCAAAATAAGAAAAGAAGATCGAGATGCGCTGCGCCACCTATGGAGAGGAGGAGAGCGGGGGGACACCCCTCCCCGCGAATACAGAATGACGTCGCTTATCTTCGGCGCTACGTCATCACTGGCTACGGCGATCTACGTCAAGAACGTCAACGCGGAGCGCTATAAAGAAAAGGAGCCAGACGTCTACAACGCCGTGATAAGAAATCATTATGTCGACGACTACCTACAGAGCTTCACGACAGTCAACGAAGCAATAGCTACAGCAAGCCGGGTGCGCGACATACACAGCGAAGCACACTACGAGCTACGACAATGGAAATCGAACTCGGCAGAGATTGTCGCCGCCCTCGCCGAGACGACTACAGCGTCTCAACCGGTCACCTTGGACGGCGGGACTACGACGGAACGCGTGCTCGGGCTCGTATGGAAGCCACACACAGACGAGCTCGCCTTCAATCTCGACCTCGCCCGCCTACCGCAAGACATCTTACAGAACACGCGCCCCACCAAGCGAGAAGCACTGAAAATCGTCATGTCCCTCTTCGACCCACTGGGCTTCGCATCACCGGTCATATCACGAGCGAAGCAATTGCTACAGGAAGTGTGGCGAAGGGGAACCGACTGGGACCAACGCATCGACGACGACCTCGCAGCACAGTGGACAGAATGGACGGGGTACCTACAGAAGCTAGCCGGCATCACTATGCCGCGCTGCCACCCACACTACAGCGACGCATCGGATCTACAACTACACGTGTTCGTCGACGCCAGCGAGGCCGCCTTCGCCGCCGCACTATACTGGCGCATCACCGCACCGGACGGCCACGTCATCACTTCCCTGGTCATGGGAAAGTCAAAGGTCGCACCACTCAAAGTGACCTCGATACCACGCCTCGAGCTACAAGCCGCCGTTATGGGAAGTCGCATGGCCGCGACAGTCATCGACGAACACGATCGCAAACCCGACTCCGTCACGTACTGGACAGACAGCCGAACAGTACTCACATGGTTGAAGACAGGCGCGCGCTCATACAAGCCCTACGTCGCCCACCGCATTGCAGCCATAGAAGAAAACAGCAAGCTCAGCCAGTGGCGTTGGGTACCTACCAAGCTCAACGTCGCCGACGACGCCACCCGCAACGTACCGGGCGACTTCGACGCACAGCACAGATGGTTCCGGGGACCACCCTTCTTACTCGAAGATCCGACAACATGGCCTGAAGACAAACAGAAAACGTCCGAGGAGAAAACTGGGGAAGAGAGGACTAACTACGTTCGACAGCAGGCAACATCGAAACTTACAGACGCGATCCCCGATAGCAACCGATTTTCGAAGTGGGAACGCTTACTTCGAGCCACAGCGCGCGTGCTTCAATTCATAGCACTCTGTCGTCCGAAAATAGAAAGAATAAACTACAAGCTAACGAAAAAGAATAGAGAAGCTGATCCAGCCTGGGGACGAAAACAAACAGGCAAGCCGAAGCCGCAGGTGACCATGAAGCCAACAGAAGCTGATCGCAGCTACAGAATATTAGAAGCCGGGCTCATGGTCAAGGCAGAGAAGCTGCTCATCATAGCGAGTCAGCGAGATTCGTTCCCAGAAGAGATAGCAGCGCTACAGCAAGGATGTGATATCGCGACGAACAGCCGCCTACGCCCACTTGCAGTTCAATTGGTCGACGGCGTCATCAAGATCGTCTCCCGTATCGCCGCGACAACTGGCATCCAGGAAGAGGTGAAGACCCCAGCGATTATCGACGGAAACCATACGACGGCAAAGCTTTACATCGACTTCACACATAGGCAGCTGCACCACGCCAATGTCGAGACGACAATCAACGAATGCCGCCAGCATTATTGGATACTTCGACTGCGGCCAACAGCACGCATGGTGATCCACAGATGCCTGCCATGTCGACTGAGGAAGACAGCTCCGCCTCAACCATCGACAGGGAACCATCCGCTGGCGCGCCTAGCACACCATCAGCGCCCCTTCACCTATACTGGGTTGGACTACTTCGGTCCTCTCACAGTCACTGTGGGCCGGAGTAAACAGAAAAGATACGTCGCACTATTCACTTGCCTGACCACGCGAGCCGTCCACTTGGAGATCGCCGCCTCACTCACAACAGATTCAGCCATCATGGCGCTTCGTCGAATGATAGCGCGCCGCGGCTGCCCAACAGAGATATGGTCCGACAACGGAACAAATCTACAAGGCGCGGACAAGGAACTACGCCGAGCAATCGATCAAGCAACAGAACAAGAGGCGACGAACAAGAAGATCAGCTGGCGTTTTATACCCCCTGCAGCACCATTTATGGGCGGGGCCTGGGAACGCCTAGTACGGAGCGTCAAGAATGCACTCTACGTCGCTTTGAAAGAAACAAACCCGACAGAAGAGGTCCTCAACACACTACTCGCTGAAGTCGAATATACAGTCAACAGTCGACCACTCACCCACGTATCGACAGACCCAAACGATCCAGAGGCAATAACACCGAATCACTTCCTGCTGGGCGGATCTGCTCGAGTAGTAACACCAGGGACGTTCGACGACTCTGACCTGATAGGACGAACACACTGGAGAGCATCTCAACGTCTCGCTGACATCTTCTGGTCCCGGTGGATTCGTGAATACCTTCCCGAACTTCAACACCGGCGGGAGCCTCGAAGCAAGGGACCAGCACTTCGCATCGGAGACGTCGTCCTAATCGCCGACAACACTCTGCCGCGTAATACATGGCCACGCGGACTGATCGTCGCAACCTACCCTGGCACAGATGGGATCGTCAGAACAGCAGACGTGAAGACCAAAGGAGGCATTCTACGCAGACCGACCAAGAAGCTCGTCGTGCTACAATCAACAGAAGAGGCGTCCCTTCCACGGAACAAGGATGCGTCGACCGAGGCGACGGACGACGCACGGCGGGAGAATGTACGGGACGGCCTCTAATTAACTGCTAGCATAAAACTTAGCCTTATAGATATTGTAGATTAAGTTTATTGATTTAAACTCTTTTTTCCTACTAGAATAGTATTTTATAGGTTTATAGGGAAGAACTTTAGTGTCCTAAGTAGTTATAGATATTTAATAGCTTACAGTTTTATATTCTCGAACTTTACCCACCTTTTCGCTTAATCTAGTCGGGTAAAGAATAGTATAGAGCCGATGTTTTTTATGTTGTTTACGATGTTGTTTACATTCGTCATAGTTAGCTAGAAAATTCTAGAAAATAATAGGTAAACAACCCATTGTCATTTGTTGTAAACAACTATTGTTTAATAAACAAACATCGGTCCCTCGCCCCGCTCACTCCGCCTTCACCTCCCCTTACCCTAACGGGTAGGAGTATAAATACGGAGCACTGCCCGCTGCACCGACAGTGTGTTTTAAGCAGTGGTTCACAGTACAGTAAACAGTTCGGAAGCCTCAAGAGGAAAACAGAAAGAGGAACGGTAGCAGCGGCAGTGCAAATAGTACCTCAACGGTGTAGTGTGGTACAGCGGACCGAGGAAGCGATCCTGCACAGAATACTGGTGTTTCTTTTCGACGACCCTCAACCGGACGGCCCAATCCCAGCAATAGTCCTGTGCGGCACTTATCCTATGTTTCAGTCCACGCGATCGCACCAACAGTTATAGTAGTGCCACACACACTGATTAACAACAAAGAGATTTATTGATCACTTTTTGATGACGAAACTCATTTCTTTACTTTTGAAATGACATTTATTAAAAAATATGATTGTTTGAATGTCGTTTGGACAAGAGTGAAATTTTAAGAATGATGCCTATTTTTATAACGAAATAAAATGGCAAGTTTAACCCAGGAGCAAAAAGCTGAAATAATATTTCTCTTCGAAGGTGGACAATAGGGCTACTGCGATTAATTATGTGTCGCTTTTGGACGAAGTGATGCTGCCTACTGTGCACGTAGTGTATCCTGCAATAGAATTCCTACACATTGCCTACGTTCAAAATAATGCATGGATACACACGGCCCGTGCTACTATGGCGTGGTTCAACCTGCACCGTGACATTCGACTCATTCAACGGCCCGCTCGGTCTGCTGATTTAAACCCAATTGAAAATTTATGGAGGTTAATGGTTCAACGCTGGGACTGTCAAAATGAAAGAAACCCTCATGGAATGGAAAGAAACAATCATGCTCTTAGATCAGACTGTGCTCGGGTATGGGATGATATCAGACTAGAGGGAATGATCTATGCGCACGCCTCAATGCGAGATAGTGGAGATAGACTACGTGCCGTCATAGCTGCTGGGGGAAGGTTATACTAGATATTAAACAAAGATTTTTTGAGTTTCTATTTTATTATTTCTTCATATTCTTAGTTAAAAACTTTGGCGAAGGATAGTTTGACGCCTATAGGTAGGCGGAACAAGATGTTGTGGGAAAAGGGTTACCACCCGTTCGGCCGGGTGGTATAGCCAGGAGACCGAGGTCCAACTGGTGTTGTCCTTACTTCATTAGCGCGTTTCAGGCCGCGCATCGTGATTGGTCAGTTGCCTTCCTTAGTTTTCCACTGCGAGCACCTATATTGGTAGCACAGATGTCACTACGAAACTAAAATCTTAGTTTTTTTTTTCAAAATAATTGCTCTATATATCAAACCTTGATAGTACCTCCTAGAGCGGCCGATTCTCATATTATTAGAAAAATAATAATCTATGGTCAATCAAATTGATATGAAATAGACATTTCGACCTTGTGACTCAAATGTGTGCAGGCAATTGTAATACTTAAGGTGGTAAACATTTTCTGTCCGCGACCAACCTATCTCCAAACCAAATTTCATCCAAATCCGTTTAGTAGTTTAGGCGTGAAAGCGTAACAAACATCTAAACATCCAAACATATTTTCACATTTAAAATATTAGTAGGATAGGATGCATCTTTATTGGCGGCCCCGCAGCCTAGTTGGTGTAGACCTGCCCACAAAGCACAGGGTCGCGTGTTTGAATCCTGCCCACGGCACACATCGTGTGATGATCACTTGTGTTTGCCTTGTGTCCGGATGTTGTTTATCTATATAAGTATTTATCTATTTATGCATGTATATCAGCTGTCGGATACCCATAGTACAAGCTTTGCTTAGTTTGGGATAGATGGCTGTGTGTGAGATTATTTATTTAACTATCTACAGCAAGCATTATAAACAAAAAAAATATCCTTTGTACATTTCTACTATGCAGATACGAATTTTCCTTACTTAACTGGATATTATTTGATTAGAATTTAACTTTGCGTGCTTGTTTCATTCTAATTTCGTTTCTTGTACGAGTACTCTGACGGCTCGGGCCTGTGACCCGAACTTCAACCTAATTAATTTTATTTCAACTGTTTCAGTAAGAACATGACTGGTCGAAGAATGGGCGGGGCATATTGCAGTGCAGAATCTCCATGACAACCACGTACCTGAGGAGTCAGTCTGGAGAAGTGCAGCTCAAGATAGACCGACGATCTGGTTGAATATTGGGATGTAGACAGCGCAGCGTGGGGGGGGCGCCACGTTTATTACCACGATTTTGGTTTAAAATATCAGAAATCAGAAACATTTATTTGTAAGACATCACGACACAAAACACATAAATAAAGAATAGTACATAATGCAATAGGAATGAAATGAAAATACAAAAACAACATACTTATAAAATTGCCCCTGTGTTGCGACACCCAGACAAAAAGGGCCTCACTCAGCAAAAGCCGTAGCCTAGCAAGGTACACTACGGCGCTGATCTTCCGTGAGCCCTGTCGAAGCCCTGTAGAAACGCGGCACGGACGAACATCATATACCTACTTATAAAATAAGCTTTTTCATGAGCTCACCAATATTTCGATTATGCTGCAACAGTCATGATCACGGCAGAACGAATGTAAATCAACTTGGTTTTTCCTAGCGTTTCTTTGAGCTGCGTCAGCTCAAACAAAAGGGATCGGTTGCCGATCTTACCACCACACGAGGAAAAATGGTCTTTTAATTACATCTCAAATTTGTCAAGCTTTTGCTAGATGCTTTTTTGTTCTTTTGGGATGTTACGAAACAAAAGAAAAGGTGTTCGTTTTTTTATACATATTTTTTATATGTAAGCAAAACTTTGATGTGATGCCGGAATGAATTAATGATTCCAGTTTTATCTTATTCTTTCTTTAACTTATTAAGACAATCTATTTATCCGGGGCGAGATTATTTTCACTTGTCTTATTTCTTAATTAAAGTTTTAACTTCACCTAAGGTAGGTGGACATTTTCACCTCCGGCTGACGGGGGACAGGACACCCTTCTCAAAGAATCCATGAATATTCCACTACCTACCAACGGGAATTCCAAATGAAAATTATTGACGAGTACTCGAACAAAGCATTTCAGTATTCCTGATTATCCGTCAAATTATATTCTATTCCTGGATAATACTTGAATAGAGAGAATAAATGTAATGTTGAATTTTGTCTAATGTTCGTGATTGAAAGTGAGGAATTCATGTTTAAAACCTATACAAAAATATCATAATCATTAATTTACTTGCTCAAGTCCTTAGGTGGAAATTACTCGACGCTACCGGAACTCGATGTTAACGGAATAATTCAACAAATTATTGACCGAGCGAGCGAAGCGTCTCTGTTTCAGCTTTTGTATGTCCATCTGTCCATCTGTTTGTTTGTTTGTTGGTTTGTTTGTTTCACTCTACAGGTCACGTTTCTCAACCGATTCTCGTGAAATTTTGTGAGCAGGTTCGATAAATTAGTCGAAATTTTTTGTCGAGTCAGTTTTTTGAAATTTTTAAAAATTACGGAGTTATGGGGGTTGCCGGCTTACAAGGTCTACCGCTGATGCTGTTTTCCTCTACAGGTCACATTTCTTAACCAATAAAATAAAATAAGATTAAAAATTTTAAAAAATTGTGGAGAAAAAATAAAACTTAATAGGAAAACATACAGACTCGCGAGGTCTACAGCTCATAGAGCCACTAGTTATAGGTATTCAACTACTTGTATCGAAGAATAAATATATAGATATGTTGAGAAAATCTATCGATCACATCTAAGGTATCCACTTAATTGTTAACATTTTCCACTCACTTACCAATCAAAGATGAAGATCAATCCTAATTGATTTTAAGAAGAATTTCTGTTAATCTTAATTCTAGCGTCAACTTTATTCATAACAAGAGAGTAGGCTGCAAAATAAGAAACAAGATATTTATACAAATAAATTTTATTTTACAGTTGAGCGCTCGACTGATATTAATCTAAGTACACACGTTAACATTATACTTAAACAATATTCTCATAAATTCATCAAACACATTCAGAAATATACAAACACGATCATACAAAACTTTAACCTAATGTTTTCAAAACATACAATTACTGGGATCGATTCAGTCCATCCTCGAGGTTTAATATCAGGAAATCTGAGATTTGGGGCCTAATCATTTTGAGTAAATTCCCGGCTAATGTTCTAAGACTATAATCACAAACTGAAAAATTCTGGGTATTTAGCTTTACTGAAGTGATTTTGATCCTAAATTAAAGTTGGTATTGTGCTTTGAAGATAAACTAGTGTGATAACACGGATGAATTACCAATCAGATGTACCTATAAAGAGAAAAAGCAAGAACAATGGGATATAATTATAAAAGCTTAATTAGGTAGTTTTCAAATAAGAAAGGGCTGAAAATTCATATTATTATTAAGTAAACGAATATTTTCAAAATTAGCATAATGATCATGTTTTTATTTTCATAGACGTGACTATCAAACCACCGATAACCCAGAACATGGAGGGTGGACCAAATTTTTATAATTTTTATATTGAAATATATTCCTATAACTCTTTTTCGTGACCATTAATTTTGGTGCTGCTTATCGCTACATTGCTAGCGTTCTTGGCGTTATTTTTGTAGCCATTCAGCTGTTTTTTAGTTGTTGCTTTTGATTTTTGGCTATCGTGTTTTGCATCACTGGCCTGTGTCGCGACTTGAGCTTGGGGCTTCGTTATGTAGGTTTTAATGTAGAAGTCTATGAAGAGGCAGAGCATGAAGAAGTTTTGGGGTAGGAACACGGCGGAGACCCAGCGAGGGTACCCGCAGTCAGGCCTGGGAACTATGACGAGCATGTGGAGCACGGTCCACAGAAACTGGAGCTGAAAGAAAATTATTTCGGTGAAATTACTTACGTGTTTTTCACTGTGACCACACAAAACTACGCGCTCGGCGCTCTTATAATAATTTAGCGCTTTTGATAGAACGCCGCCATTATAATTTTTATTATAAGGCTACACACCTCTGTTCTCCAAACAAAGTTAAGTTACTGATTTATTTACAACAAAAACGCAAATTCCTATACATTACTTACAATTTGCAACTGCGTGATGTATTTCTTCCACCAGAGCGAGTTTTTCACACTGGGCATGGCGACGGTGAGGAGATAGTAAGAGTACATGATGATATGGACGAAGGAGTTGATCACGCCAATGAAGGTGCCATGTCCTCCTGGAAACAAAATAAACATATTGTTAGATAGTTCAAATCAATCAAATCATCGGCCCGTTACCAGTCCACTGCTGGACTATATGAGCCTCCTCCCCTTAAGTGGAGGGTTTTGCCATAATCTCCACGCTTGGCAGGGGGTTGGAGATCGCAGATTAAAAGGTTGATTGATTGATTGATATATACTTTATTGCACCAAAAAGGGGTGTACAAAGGCGAACTTAATGCATCACAGAGCGCTGCTGCCCGTTCCCTGTTCCATGTGTAGTCCCTAAGTCGCCTCTTACGACACCCACGGGAAGAGTAGAGGTTGGTGACAAATGTATTCTACTCTGCCGTCACCACACGGCAATGAGATAGTTACATATGAATTATATTGCCACGCTCCTTTCTCCTACCAGGCGAGCATATCTTTAGTTGGCTGCACAAAAACTACGTTTGGCCAGGTTGCCAGCCTGTCGCCTAAGCACCACCATAATTATATGATACGACAGCCACGGTAAGACATGGGTTGGCCCAATCTGGGGGCACGGCAGTGCCCCCGCCAAGTCGAGCAAAAAAGCGGCACGGCCGTACCATACTTTTCTCGAAGCAGTTCAGGCCATTTTCGACCCCCCTATAACTTCGTTGTGGATAAAACTAGAAGCCTGAGTTTTCAGTAACCAAGCAGGCATTGTATAAATACGGTATATTTCAAATTTCAATCAATTTGAACCAGTAGTTTATGAATTATAACTAGTCAAAGTTTCTTAATTTTGTCACTCACTGACTGACTGACCGATCATTAAAACTCTAAGGCACTTCTAGCAGACATAGAAGCTTCAAATTTAGAATGGAATTAGTGTTTAGTGTATAAACCAAGGAAAAACTAAAACATTTTGCAATTTCGGCCCAGTTTTCTAGATACATCATTTGCTAGATAACTTTGTAATCCCATATAAATCTTGGGGCATTATATAGGATTACAAAGTTACATTTGCAGTAAATGAATCAGTGTACCTGTATAATGGAATATAATTGAATAAGAGGTGCAGGGTAGGTGTAGGGTAGGTGTAGGGTAGGTGTTGGATAGGTGTTGGATAGGTGTAGGGTAGGTATAGGGTAGGTATAGGGTAGGTATAGGGTAGGTATAGGGTAGGTGTAGGTTAGGTGTAGGGTAGGTGGAGCGTAGGTGTGCATTTTTACATTGTGTTTTCATGCGATCTACAAAAAGAAATGAGATGCCATCAAAAACATAACTTGTAAAAAAACCAAGTCTCGCACGCAACTTAGTCTACCGTAAAAAGTTGTGAGATCCATGTAATACCAAGTCGGTTAATTTATTCAGTCCCTACTTAAGAGTCCTTCTGTCTTAAGTTATTACGTAATTAGCTCACCTAACAACATCTTATAGTGACCAGATCAATATTAAAAATCTCTTATGTTTTAAATAAATACATAGATTGACTTGGCAATCGCACTAAACAATCAAATTTAATATAATAATGTATTAATTGTGAGATACATTATGTTTTCATGCGATAAATACATAGATTGACTTGGCAATCGCACTAAACAATCAAATTTAATATAATAATGTATTACTTGTGAGATACATTGTGTTTTCATGCGATTGCCAGGTCAATCTATGTATTTATTTAAAACATAAGAGATTTTTAATATTGATCTGGTCACTATAAGATGTTGTTAGGTGAGCTAATTACGTAATAACTTAAGACAGAAGGACTCTTAAGTAGGGACTGAATAAATTAACCGACTTGGTATTACATGGATCTCACAACTTTTTACGGTAGACTAAGTTGCGTGCGAGACTTGGTTTTTTTACAAGTTATGTTTTTGATGGCATTCTTTTGACAGGAACCACACGGCTCTTCCCTTA
The DNA here is from genome assembly GCA_951230895.1 of Carpatolechia fugitivella. Lineage (NCBI taxonomy): Eukaryota > Metazoa > Arthropoda > Insecta > Lepidoptera > Gelechiidae > Carpatolechia > Carpatolechia fugitivella. The sequence continues at coordinate 5,048,754 of OX579651.1, forward strand.
GTCACCTTCTTCGACCCCTAATTGAAGGTTTTTGGTCGAACCTATTCTTATGCCTGGAACCACAAGCTAGGCTTATATAAATTCTTATTTTAATTCGTCAATGTAATCTTTTTTTATTGCTTTTAAATTTTAGAAGGCAAATCGCACTACTCGTTCTTTCGCATCGTACATGATACTCGTAGGCATAGTGCACAAATTGCTTTATGATTTTTCACAGGCGCTTTTACGAACTATTTTTACACTTTTCTATATCTTATCTTATTTAGCCTAGACTGTCCCACTGCTGGGCAAAGGCCTCCTTCTTCTTCTTCCATCCTTCTCTATCTTGGGCTTCCTCATCCCAACTCCTTAAAAAAGAGTCAATCTCATCCCGCCATCTCCTACGAGGCCGTCCACGTCTCTGCCTCTCTTTATCTCTTTGTGGGCTCCAGGTGGTCGTTTGTTTTGCCCATAGGTCTAGTGGCATGCGGCAGACGTGTCCGGCCCAATCCCACTTTAGCTTGGCGGCTACATGCGGAGCGTCAGCGATTTGAGTTTCTTCTATAAGAAAAGAAATTTACTCAATTGAATTTATTACAAAATTTTGTATTACCTGGATAGTAAGTGATTGCTCCCCATATCAGCATCACCATCCCCGTGTGATGGTACACGTGAAGAAACGAGACCTGGTTGAACTTCTTCCGAAGCACGAAGAACACCTGCAATTACAATACCGACTATGATTACAGTTCTGAGGGTCAAAGGAAAACACAGCTAATGCTGACGTTTTCCTCTCTAGGACTTAAATAAAGTTTACCCTTTTTTTTGCTTTAAATGCAAATATGACGTTTTTAAGAAAAAATAACAAGATATAAAATGAAAAGAAAAGACAAGGCAAACATTTTGGTAACCATTAAATTCAAAACATGAATTGATTGATGATTGCTCTAAAGCCAAACCTAACCGAAACACGAAAAGAGCTAATGGGTAGTGTTCTTGTAACTGCAAGCTTTGGGGCTGTGACAAAACTACTTTTTCCATGAACTGTAAATTCCAAGAGCAATTGTACCTATAAGAATATAAATTATATAATAGATGGAATAACTGGCTAAATACGAGAAGTAAAAAATTGTAGGGAGGTTTGTTAGGACATGTGTAAAACCTTGAACTTACGATTCGTCTTCGTTTAGCGAGGTGGGAGTACACTACTGTCACTCATGACATGTCGTAGGCTTCTTTTAGATTTAGAAGCCTACGACATGTCATGAGTGACAGTGTACTCGGTACAAATAGAGATAGTTGCGTAAACAGTACGTAGATCGGCTTCCTACCAAGCTATTTATGTTACGTGAGCAAGCACGTTAGAATTGACATTTCGAAGAGAAAAAAAAACAATTTAATCACTCTTTAGAAAAATTCTGAACCCTACGGTAAGTATTAAAAATCTTACTGCGTCTATCTGATCGGCAGGATGCAATTAAAAATACGCTTGCCTTTGACGCTAAATGACTTTTACACAATTTTAGATTTCTTTTTATTACCGAACTGCTTTATTACCCGACTGCTTTAGTTACCCGACTGCTTTAGAAGGAGGGTTATGTTTTTCGAGTGTATGATGTATGTATAATTTCTTTAGCACGCTCTACAGTCTAAGCGGCTTAATGAATTTTAGCTTAAGAGTTGTCGTTAGATTCGTCTTACTTTTGAGAGTGACACTGGGTACATCAAAATTATACTTATAACACCAAGAAGGTCGATTTTTGGCGCCAAAACATACAGACTTCAAAAATTTTATCTCTCCAAAACCTAACGAGTGGGGTATCAAAATAAAGGTGTTTATAAATGGTCTCCAAATATATATACAACTTATAATGTTTAAATGTAATTTGGAATGAGAAATGCTAAAAAACAACAAAAACCTCAACGTTAAATTGAATTACCTATACCTATATAATGTGTGGAAGAGACACAAAACTAGATATTTTTTAAATATTTGGTTTGATTTAAAACGATATTTCAACCCATTTTTATGGTGACGCTGTGGGTCAAAATGGCCTCGATTCGGGATGTCATGCTCTAATTCTAATTTTAAAATCCGGCTATCCTTTTCGTTTTTATGACCAATGAAAGAAAGGTGATGAACGAATGATATTAATTTGAACGAATGATATAGGTTATCATTCGTTCAATAAGGGCATACCTATCAGTTTAAGAGATTTTTAAGTCGCATGTTTTAAGTGCTCTCTAAAATTGTGCAATCGACACAGCCGGTTCAAATTCGATGTTTGACAGCTCTAATATTAGAATGGCCATCTCCTGTCCCTTTTCAATCTTTAAAAGGTAAAAAGGACAGACTAACTTAAATTAAGGATTAGAGTGTGACAGTGTGAATCGGGGCAAATGACATACTTTTACTTTTTACACAAAACTACGCATTTGTCCTCGTTTAATGACATTGCACCTTTGTGGCGTAGTAAGTAATTAAAATTAAGTAACGCTCATTGTTTTAAAATTTAGATCCAATTTAAATGTTAAATCTAAGGGTCGAGCGCATTAACCTTAAATAAAACATTGTTTTTGTTTCAAGATGACTTAGGAAAATTTTAACATTTGTTATTTAGATAGATGATTTTCAGAACGTTAAAAAAACAGATCGGGGATCAGTCAGAATGTCGCTGAAAAACATAGAACTATAGTCCATTTGTTTAGGTTCTTAACTAGAAGTAAACAATCTAGAAACATAGAACTATAGTCCATTTGTTTAGGTTCTTAACTAGAAGTAAACAATCTAGAAACTCACATCTTTTTATACAAAATACGTGCCTACATTTACCAGATCAATTAAATAATGACAACTTGAATGTTTTCAGAGAAAAAACTAGTTTTATAAATGTGTTTATAAATGTGGTGTTTCATAAAAAGATGGATCAAGATTACTTTAAGTATACCTTTAATAAGCCTAAAAACTGAACTGTTTCCTTTAACAAAATTCCTATTGAAAGACCTCTACCTCTTACGTAAAATTGAATACAAAGATATCGGCAAGAGAAAACATTATGTTAGCGTAACAGAATGTCATACGTCATAATCGTCAAACAAATGGATGTACCACATGGCAAACATTATCGCTGATATTTGTTTTAGATATTAGATTAAAGTATGTGGTAATTTTTATGCCAAAATTTAGAAGGCACTTAAAGTCAATCTTGGTTACTATCGATATTAGTCTCTACAATTCTTCGATACTAGTTAAAGCATCAATAATTGATGTAATTATTACAGTTTGCTATCAATCCTTTGTTAACAACGGTCATTGTTGTTGCAGTTACAAGTCCACGCCCGATACATAAAAAATGTTAGTACTAATTTACCGAATCGCGACCCGAACACAGCAATGCAATCTGAATTAGTCACTTTATCTAAACCTAAAGAGATATAATCGCAGCTTTAGGTTTAGAGCGATCAGGCTTTAGACCTCGCTGTCCCAGTGTGCGGATTGATCGATTTCACACAATCTTTTCTTCGCAAGGCGTGAGCACTGTGCAAATCCAAACACGATGGTTCGCCACACTATAAAATCGTGATAGTTAATATCATTATCTGTTGATAACGATGGGATGAGCAGCTCATCATATACGTCCCCACCGAGGGGCTTGAGACATAATCGTTCGAAATTATTCCACTTCTAAAATACTTTGTAACGTACGTAGTACATTTTACTTCAATGTTTGTAACTGCTATTTAATGAATATTTTTTCAGAGAAACATTAATTTTATAAATGTAATTTTAGATAAAAAGACGGATCAATATAGTGAAATTGATGCAAATGTTAGGCCAGTAAAAGATCTATAATTTTAAACTTTCACGGTCATTATCATAACATTTATGAGACATAAATAAACAAGCATTGGTAAGCCCGTAAAATGTCTCATAAATGTCAGCAAAAGACCTACCTATAGGTAATTACAACCCAATACGAAGTTCGAAACTGCAGGTGTGCCTTACTTACCGTGACAGTGGTGCCAAAAAAAACAAATGATTTATTATAAGGTTTAATTACCGTGTCCATGAGGTCGATGATCTTCAGTATGTAGTAGAAGTGAACTAAGCCAGCAATCTTTAGCGCCCGTTCGTTTGTTGAGAAGTCGACAGGCTCGCATATCCATTTGTAGTCCCAACCCCATGCATACCACAATGACTGGAAAAAAAGAGCAAGATTGTTGTTTGATATCATGGCACACTTGTCAAGAATTATTTTATTTATTTATTTTAAGAATTTCATTGAAGTCTAAACTAACCTAAGATACGATCAGAAAATAACAAATTACTTCATATTTTAAATTAATTACTTCATATAACTAGTGGCTCTGCGAGCTGTAGACCTCGCGAGTCTGTATGTCTCTTTGTATTTATTTTTTCTCCACAAAGATCCCCGACCCCTTGAAATTTATTTAACTCAAATAATATTTTTATTATTTTATTTTAGTTTATTTTATTTTAATTGATTGAAAAATGTGACCTGTAAAGAAAACAGCTTCAGCGTTAGACCTTGTAAGCTGGCAACCCCCATAACTCAACAACTCTTTTTTACAATTTCAAAAAACTGATTTGACAAAAAAAAAACATTAATTTATTGAACCTGCTCGCTCACAAAATTTCACGAGAATCGCTTGAGAAACGCGACCTGTAGAGTGGAACAGACAGACAGACAGACAGACAGACAGATAGGCAGGCATATAAGCAATTTTAGCCAAGCTGAAACAGAAACGCATCGCTCGTTTCGCTCGCCGGAAGGCGTAGTGTTTGACGGCCTCCCAATGGTTGACAGTGAAGGTTGCTGGACGCCCCGTTGGATGCAAGTAGCGCAGGATCATTCACGTTGGAAACCTATTATGGAGGAAGCCTATACTCTGCAGTTGACGTCTTTCGGCTGAGATGATGATGATGATCAAATTACTTCGTAGGACAGCAAAACAACGTTAACAAATGTTACCAGCTTTTGTCCTCCCTGAGGGATTTTTATGCTGGATTAGCGAGAGCTACACTATCGATCTCTCGATATACCGATTATATTTTATTTTAAGCATCCAAAGTTCAAAAGAACCATGCACTAATGCGACCTTACCAACCCACACTATAGATATAAATTATTTGTACTTGTTATACTTATTGTTTTTTTTTTGCATTCAATGTTATAAAAACTGAAGATACCGTAAGGAAATAAAGTGAATCATCGATAAGAGTTGGCAATAGCTATTATACTATTTGGTACAAAGAGCAGCTTCTTTTTAGCTCATTTGTGTTGACAAGAACATTCACCATGACATGAACAGCTATATTACAATAGACCATAATTAATGTGCTCAACTTGTGTCTGCTACTCAATGAGTGTGCTTGGACCAAAGGGATATGTCACACGTCACACCACACCACACCTGCTTGACAGATATTGATAAATCAATGTCAATGAACCACTGACAGTAACTGTTATGTGATTGATAACGACTTGGGACTTCTGGCGCATTCCGTATCAGATTTCAGCACTGTCAGCGATTAGAAAAGCAAAAAATGTATGAGTTTTGACAGCTGACAGTAATTCGGAACGCGATTACAGGTGCTTTAATCGATTTCAGCGCGTCTCGGAACGCAGGGTTCATTTATGCACATTAGTGTCTACGATTCATCATCATCTCAGACGAAAGACGTCCACTGCTGGACAAAGGCCTCCCACAAGGATCTCCACAACGACCGGTCCTGCGCTGCCCGCATCCAGTGGCTTCCCGCGACCTTCACCAGATCGTCGGTCCACCTTGTGGGGGGCCTGCCCACGCTGCGTCTTCCGGTGCGTGGTCGCCAGTCTGATTACTGTACAATAATATTTTCACCGTTCTTTATCCAGCCTGATGATACTATGCAATAAAAAGTGTTATTTTTTTGTACGTTAAAGAGTAAATTACAGTCTGATAAAAAGAACCGACAAAAAATGTAGGCGCAACATAATGGCAAGTCTGCTCCATTTTTAGCCAATCACTGTTAAGTAACGTACAAATCACTCCTGTGGTTTTACTAGTAATCACTACTATGGGTACAGAATTTAGATCTATCATTATTTTTTGTCAGACAGTATAAATGTACTTACTGCCTTCAAAACATTAAATTATATTGAAAATATAAAAACCTCATTCCTCATTGCAACATGTCAAGAAATACCTATTCTTGGTTACAAAATTATTAAAAAAATATTGTTATTTGCCTCTATTAATATAATAGGAGCCTTCATAGGAGCCCAATTCATACAAATCATATCACACTAATATTATAAATGTGAAAATATATTTGGATGTTTAGATGTTTGGATGTTTGTTACGTTTTCTCGCCTCAACTAGTAAAGGGATTTGAATGAAATTTGGAATGGAGATAGAACCCTGGATTAACACATATGACACGGGAAAAAGGCTTATTCCCACGGGAAAATCTTACACAACGCGAGCGCAGCCGCGGGCGGAAAGCTGTAACAGTTTGGCGATGGCTTTTGTACTAGCCGATAAGTACCTACTTATTTATCATTTGTTTATATAATGCCGGATTATACAGATTACCGGTAACATATTGTACTGATATAAGCATCCGGATAGATGGGCCAGAGCCACAACTGAGTGGGTACCCCTCGACAGTCGACGCGGACGAGGGAGGCCTAGAAAACGATGTCAAGACGACCTGGACACATTCGAGGAGAAATGGAGTGAAGTGGCCTTGGATCGAGATCGGTGGAGAGAAAAATGGGAGGCTTTTGCCCAGCAGTGGGACGAATAAAGCTATAGTATAAAAAAAAATACTTACGCTAACAAAAAGATACGTGCAGGCCACCACTTGACCAGCGTTATAAACTATGAGTAATTTGTCTAAGTTGAAGGGTTTCCTGTCCTTCATCCACGCTGGTCCCCATTTCAGCACGAACATGAGGTACAGGAACAACACGGCGATGCCCTGGTAAGGTTTCGCCACGAGGAGCCATGATTTCGTTCGATGGTCTGAAATGAAAGAAACAGTTTAATTAGATCACATAACATTAATATATCAAACTAGTGGTCCGCACGCAGCTACGATGTTTCCCGTGGGAATAAGACTTTTTCCCGTAAAAAGTATCCTATGTGTTAATCCCGGGTACAAACTATCTCGTTTCCGAATTTCATCCCAATCCGTTCAGTAATTTTTGCGTGAAAGAGTAACAAACATCAATCCATACATCCATACTTGCAAACTTTTGAGTATCACACTAATAGGGATACTTTTTATGAGAAAAAGTCTTTATTTATTTTATTTTATTTATTTGGGAAAGTAAACAGCTGTATACAATATGATAAATTAATAGTATAGACTTATAAAAGATGTGACTTTATACACAGCCAACTACACCATCCACATGTAAATTATTAAATGATGTTAGTTGGTAAAACAGAGTTACTTAGCATTATCTTAGCATTATTAGTCTTATTCCGATGACAAAAAATCTTACATACCGCGAGTATAGCCGCGGGCGGACGAGTGTATTTTTTTTTTTATTTTTTTTTTTTCCCATATCTCACCGGCACATCTAACCGCCCACCCAGGGAATATTCATTTCAGGGAATACTCGTGATTCTTTATAATTCTATTAGTTACAGCTGATGTTAGTTTAACGTTTATTTAAGTGTGTTTAATTTATCGTAAAATTATCAATAAATCAATCATAATGTATAACAATAAGCGTAATTTAAAATTAACTCGAAATACAAGGGTGGACGGTTAGATGTGCCGGTGAGTATATTTATTTTTTATTTATTTTATTTATTTCTTTAATTTACTTCAGCCTTGACTTGAAAATTGAAACTACGGTAATTTGACAATAAATCCTTTAATCGTAGCGCTCAAAGTATTTCCAAGAGGCGACGTCCTTAAAACTTTTCCTATAAATTATCTAAAATAGATAAATTGAAATTGCGTAGCGAAATATGTCAATAATTCGTCTCTGATTTGGTGGTATCACCTTCGATCACAGAAAGGGACGGTATCACTTGTCGTGCCGATATGCAACGGATTGAACTCTTTTTGGGTCAGTCTTGCTTGAGTCTCAAAAGAGACGTGAAAATAACGTGCAGCTTAATTATATAGATTTTGAAATATAATATCATTGATTTTGTATGTATGTATAGGTAGTTCGTGATTATGGCTTAGCCCGCTATAACGAACGATATCTCGGCAATATAAGGTACGTATACGTATTTTGACGGCCCCGTAGCACAGGATCGCGGGTTCGAATCCCGCCCAAGACAAACACTAGTGCGATGAGCACTTGTGTATGCCTTGTGTCCGGATGTTGTTTATCCATATATTTTATGTATGTATGTATGTATTTATCTATATAAGTAATGTATATCAGCTGTCTAATACCCATAGTGCAAGCTTTGCTTAGTTTGGGATCGGATGGCCGTGTGTGAGATGTCCCCACATATTTATTTATTTATTTTAATCAATCATGCCCCTAATAAACCCGTCTTTTTCATCTATAAACCTATCTTTTTCCGTCTGAACATCCTTTTGCTGACTAATCAGTTACAAATCTAGACAGATTTGCTTTTCTATGCAAAACAGAATTGCATAGGCACTCAGGTTCACAAGTGATGTGCATTATGATAATATGAGCAATAATCACGTGGCAATTTATATGAACTTGGACGACGCTGGCAATCAGAGCGGAGACTCGTGCATGTAGACGTTTAAATTAAATAGCGATTTCATATTAATGTAAGATACGACCGTTAACATTGAAAATTAACAATTTAAAAAATAAAATAGGGTAACGATATATTTTTTTAAATAAATATTATTTTTTTTTCTTTTTTTTTTATAGTTCAATAGAAATAGAAATGACTTGCTGTGAGTACAATAATTTATTAATACATACATACATAAAGTCACGCCTTTTTCCCGGAGGGGTAGGCAGAGAAAATTAAAAATAATAATACATGCCTTTTTTGTTTTAGTCGCGAGACACAGCACAGCCGTGCTAATACCACAGAGTAGGTAAAGCAGTAATACAGATCAAATCAGACCAAATACCTGGACAGAAAATAATGTTTTGTAATGCTAAAAATTAGCAGTTGTTAAGTAAATAAACAGGTGTTCGTAAGAATCACGCGATTTTATTTGCAACGATTTCATTCAACGTCCTGTGATGAAGCAACGTATTGACCGAATAATTGTTCTAACCCTGATGTAAATACTATGTTCATTTAGCAAAACTTTGGCAAAACTCTCAGCCAGTTAGTCATTAGTTACGATACAACCACGTATACGAAATTATTCTGATGACTATTTTTTTGAACAGACTAATCGCTATTTCTAACAGAGTGGTAATACAGCATGAAATTTACATCGTTTTGTTCCCGCCGTGTAGTGATAGTACCAGTCAAACTGAACAACTTTTCACGAAAAAATAATTTCCTTGTAAAAACGATGTAAATTTCACGGTATATAGTGGTAAAATAGACTTGTGATTCTGATGACGTATAATGATGAAATGACGAAAATGGTTCTAGGTGATTGAAGAATCATCACCTAGTTGTCCAGCAAAATAAGAATGATTTTCGAAAAATTTATGTTTTATCCAAGGTTTGAGATAACTATAAATAATTTAACATATTAGATTGATAGGTACTAACTAATTTATTCACTGAGAACATATAAAAGTTAAAAATACGCGCAGATGAGGTGTTCTCACTGGACTACTTCTTATTTCATCATAAAATTACGATGAAAAGAATCAAACTATAATAAAAAAAAAACCTTTTTTTAATAGTTTTCTTTCATATTTTTCTTTTTAATTATATAAAATTCCCGTGCATAATACTCTATCTTAGTATCAGTAGTGTAGTAAACAGCTCGTATTGGAAGAAAGTACTACCACATACTAGCCGTGTGGTGACGGCAGAGTAGAATACACTTGTCACCAACCCCTACTCTTCCCGTGGGTGTCGTAAGAGGCGACTTAGGGACTACACATTGAACAGGGAACGGGCAGCAGCGCTCACTGATACAGTAACCTTTGAATCTGCGATCTCCAACCCGCCTGCCAAGCGTGGAGATTATGGCAAAACCCTCCACTTAAGTGGAGGAGGCTCATAGTCCAGCAGTGGACTGTAACGGGCCGTTGATGTTGACTACGACGTGTACGCACTACTTACGTTCCCGCCACGTGGACTTTACAAAGATCAACGATCCCCACCAAGTACTTCCCTCAAGGTGACAACAACTGATTGTTGACAATAAGCTAACACTACTGACCCTACTACTCGCCCTACAAGGTCGTATTACAATGCTTTAATTGAACAAACTTTGTTGCAAATTATACTCCATTTTAAATATTTATTTCATGACTAGTTTAGTTCGTTAGTTAGTTCATCACCAGCTCATATTATACGTCCCCACTGAGGGGATCGTTTTATTCATTTCATTTCCTACCCACGCTAGCCTAGTGCGGGTTGGTGGACTTCACACACAACCTTTGAATTTCTTAGCAGACGCGTGCAGGTAAGAGCGCGGTAAATAAACGTACACATGAATTCGATATTCGAGAACACATTGGTGCATGGTGGAGTTCAAACCCGCGTTTTCCGGGTGGAAGGCAGCGGCCCCAGCCACTAAACCACGCATCCCAGATTATGTAGAACTAAAATGTGTCTACTGCCACAGCTGCATCCTTGCCGACGGGTCAATCAATCAATCAGCCTATTGCAGTCCACTGCTGAACGTAGGCCTCCCCAAGGGCACGCCAAAGCGCACGATCACCCGTTTTCCTCATCCAGCCACCACCAGCGACCTTCCTCAGGTCATCAGTCCACCTGGCAGGGGGACTACTTAAATACAATGATGTTATTACGCAAAAACTGAGGTGGAGAAAAAATAAAAATTTGTCGCGTAGTAGCAGAAAAATGCCTGCCTGCCAGCACATAAAAAAAACATTCAAAAACACAAACAAACAAAAAGGAATCAAATTAGAACACCGAACAGTATGGATACGTCAACATCTTTACCGGAAGGGCATTTTGCGGATTATTGTGCTCCGATAGACCGGTAGATGTGATTTTCTATAGAGATATACTTTATTTGACAACGTCGATGGTGTAGTTGCTAGGGCTGCTGCCTCCCATCCGGGAGACGCGGGTTTAATCCCCACCACGCATCAACAAGTTTTTGAATTTTAAATTCATACGTAAAATTATTCGACACTCATACGGTGAAAGAAAACATCGAGAGGAAACTTGCACACTCCTGCGCAGAAAATCGAAGGTTGTGTGTGAAGTCGACCAACCCGCCAGGCCGCTCGCAGGCCGCTTGGCCAGCAAGGCCGACTAAGGCCTGATCGCCCTACTTCAGGGTAGGCTCGAGCCCCTCGGTTGGGACATAATATTATGAGCTATTGATGATACTTTATAATATAATACTGAAAAGTGAAATAGGATTTTTTCTACCGCAGGAAAAAAACGCAAGCAGAGCTGCGGGCGCATAGCGGTATTAAAAATAACGATTTAAATAATGTAGTGTGTAAGAAAAGAACGCGCCGTATAAAAAATGTGTTACATTTTTCAATGTACTTTTTCTAATTTGGACTTGGTAACTCAACAAGCCACTCATTAAAGAGAATTAGTACCGGTTGGTCTTCAGACTGCAACGAGTCCCAAGGCAACTTTTCGAAGTTATTGCATTTTTCATATATGTACCTATTTCGTACAGACTTCAAGACAAAAAGCGTATGTAATTTTTTGAGTTCTTGACCGAGCCAGCCAACGCGAAGCGCGAGCCAAGCGTCTCCGTTTCAGAAAGAAAGAAAGAAAATATTATTTATTATCCACCAATTATTTAACAATAATAATTACTTAGTTCTTAATACTAATACTTAACTAAAGGCGGATAATAGGAGACGTCTCAGTTATGCTGCCACCGGAACAAGTCCCGGGGCAGCCCTGTTTTTCAGACGCCCCTTTTGTCTATGGTTCAGCTTGGCCTTTCTTTTGTATGTCTGTCCATCTGTCGATCTGTTTGTTCTCTTCTCACAGGACGCGTTTCTCAACCAATTCTCGTGAAATTTTGTGAGCAGGTTTGATAAATTAATAGATTTTCTTTTTGTCGAGTCAAGTTTTAAAATATTTTAAAAATTACGGAGTTATAAGGGCCTAAATCGTAAAAAAAACATAAATCAGCCATTTAAAAAAAAACACTCGCGAGGTCTACAGCTCGCAGAGCCACTAGTTTATAGGTTTTGTCTAATTTATGTTTATGGTTTCATCGTAACTTTTTAAGAGCCTTCGTAAGCGAGTGTTCGACCTTCGACTCGCATTACAGGGGTTCCGGGATCGAATACTGGTGGAGATATGCTCTAATTCTAATTTTAAAATCCAGCTATCCTTTTCGTTTTTATGACCAATGAAAGAGAGGTGATGAATTCAGATAAACGAATGATGTTATTTTGAATGAATGATAACTTAAATTAAGGGCATAACTGTCTCTAAATTAAGAGATTTTTGAGTTGGACGTTCACGCTCACGTGCACGCTCCAAAATTGTGCAATCGACGCGTCCATAAGGTTCAAATTCGACGTTTGACAGCTCTAAATTATATGCCATATTAGAATGGCAGAAATATATTTAATTGTTTTAATTAATGTTGGAAATATAAATTAAACACCTAGGTATATTTTTTTATGAAACAAGGTTCAATTCAAACTGCAATTTTGCAGCTAGAAATCAGTATAAATGCAGTCATTATCATCATCATCAACAGCTCATATACGTCCCCACCGAGGGGCTCAAGCCTACCCTGATTTAGAGTGATTAGGTCTTAGTCGAGCACGCTGGCCCTGTGTGGGTTGGTCGACTTCACACACAACCTTTGAATTTCTTCGCAGAAATGCAAAATGATAAGATTTTTTTGTTAATGCTGTCTATCTGAGTTTATGTTTAAGCACAGATTCATTTATATATTAGTGTACTTAGGTATCAAAGCGACAAATAATAATAATAATAAAAATAATAAATCATTTATTTCAGGCAATATTTACATTAAGGTCTTAAATATGTAAACAGAGGCCCATATAATGAGTATATAAAACGAATACTTACGGAAATCTTAACTCTAAGCCACCATCTGCATCTAAACGACAAGATTTGCGACGATTACAGAATAGAAATGTGACATTTACAACTATTATCCTTACTAATACAGCATGAAATTTACATCGTTTTGTTCCCGCCGTGTAGTGATAGTACCCGTCAAACTGAACAACTTTTCACGAAAAAAAAAATTCCTGCGACATACAAAGTGAGACTCCCGACCGACCATAGAAACCAAAAATTTTTTGTCGCAGGAAATATTTTTTTCGTGAAAAGTTGTTCCAAAAAAATTTTTGGTCTCTCCATACAAAATAGGTCGGTCGGGAGTCTCACTTTGTCCATACAAAGTGAGACTCCCGAATTTTAGAGAACACTTAAAACATCTTTAGAAACCTCCCTCGTTCAACATCAGGTTATTTTTATTATTTTAGCAGAATTGAAGAAGCACGTAAAATTTCGAAGTCGTTAAGAGGAAATGGTTCAAAATTCAGTTAAAAGATTTGTCCCAAACAATACTTATTTTTATTACAAGGTATGAAACCTTGTTTTTTTCAAATAACCGTACTCTCGATATATTATCACACTAATCACACTAATATTATAAATGTGAAAATATATTTGGATGTTTAGATGTTTGGATGTTTGTTCCGCTTTCACGTGCGTGGTAAAAGGGGACATACTGAAAAACAGCATTGTTTCAGACTTGGTTTGGAACAGTACAAAAGCTGAGTATGGACCTTTTGCCACAATGCCTTTAGTTTATGTTTTCATTTGTATCTACTCATTTGTAAGTTATTGTGGCAATAAACAATTTATCTATCTATCTATCTATCTTCACACCTAAACTACTCGACGGATTTGGATAAAATTTGGAATAGGGATAGTTTGTACCCTGGATTACCACAAAGGATACTTTTTACGGGAAAAAGTCTCATTCCCACGGGAAAATCTTACACAACGCGAGCGTAGCCGCGGGCGGACCGCTAGTTTTAAATAATTACGTAAACATTGGCCAGATACAGAATTATCATCACAATCTTGAAAAAGCCTACAAAACATAATTCGAATAAAAAACTTTGACTTTGACTTATATTGTCAGGCAGTGGTGGTCAACTCGGCTAAACCTCAATGCTCCTATCTCCACCCGATTAAATTAAAATTTAACGAATCTTAAATTATACATTGGCCCCGATTCACACTGTCACACTCTAATCCTTAATTTAAGTTAGTCTGTCCTTTTTTACCTTTTAAAGATTGAAAAGGGACAGGAGATGGCCATTCTAATATTAGAGCTGTCAAACATCGAATTTGAACCTTATGACCGTGTCGATTGCATAATTTTAGAGAGCACTTAAAACATCTTTAGAAACCTCCCTCGTTCAACATCAGGTTATTTTTATTATTTTAGCAGAATTGAAGAAGCACGTAAAATTTCGAAGTCGTTAAGAGGAAATGGTTCAAAATTCAGTTAAAAGATTTGTCCCAAACAATACTTATTTTTATTACAAGGTATGAAACCTTGTTTTTTTCAAATAACCGTACTCTCGATATATTATCACACTAATCACACTAATATTATAAATGTGAAAATATATTTGGATGTTTAGATGTTTGGATGTTTGTTCCGCTTTCACGTGCGTGGTAAAAGGGGACATACTGAAAAACAGCATTGTTTCAGACTTGGTTTGGAACAGTACAAAAGCTGAGTATGGACCTTTTGCCACAATGCCTTTAGTTTATGTTTTCATTTGTATCTACTCATTTGTAAGTTATTGTGGCAATAAACAATTTATCTATCTATCTATCTATCTTCACACCTAAACTACTCGACGGATTTGGATAAAATTTGGAATAGGGATAGTTTGTACCCTGGATTACCACAAAGGATACTTTTTACCGGGAAAAGTCAAATTCCCACGGGAAAATCTAACATAACGCGAGCGTAGCCGCGGGCGGACCGCTAGTATTATTATAAATGTGAAAGTACACTCAAGAGCAAAGAATCCGGGTTGGATAAATAGCTAGCACACCTGATAAATCTCGGTAACTAAGAATGCTAGCGTAGTGACATAATAATAATAATGTTAATTTTATGTTTCAGTTCTAAATTCTCTCCGGGGTCAACTCAGCCCACAACCACTCAGCCCGCGGGCTCAGTTATTACTTTCAATAAAATGTATTTGTCACTGCACCTACCTATCGTCAGATGACCCGGATTCATTGCTCTCGAGTGTATGTTTAGTTAAATGTTTGTTCCGCCAGATTTAAAGCATGGTGATTGGTGATCAAACTAACCCCTAAATAAAGACAGTCACCCATATTACCACTTTGGTTACTGTTAACTTTATTTCAACGACACAGGCAAAAAACACCCTCCGTGGCCGAGTGGTCGAGATTTCAACCTCCATTACGGAAGTTCCAGGTTCGATTCCCGGTGGGGACACTCTCAAACAAAAATCCTTTTGTGAGACTTTTCCCAGTTTGGTTAGGACATTGCAGGCTGAATCACCTGATTGTCATATTACCACATTTGATATTACCACTTTGGTTACTTTTTCCTTTATTTCAAAGTTTAAGAACCTGTTGTTCCTGACGTTTGATTGAGTACGTAGTAGGTATAACAAGAAGTATAGGGTATGTATAATAAATAATTAATAATTAATAAATAACAAATCATCTTTTAATATGATTACGATACAGTAAATAAGTATAGGTATTACAAATGACAATGACCACCTTAGGTCAAGAAAAGAATCTTACGATACGACAAATGTAAACCTATTGTATTCTAATTAATTTTATCAAGTTAAAAGTCAAAATGTTGAGCAAGACATATCCGTCCTTCATTTTATTAAACGCTATTATAGTTGCTAAAAACCTGTCGTGCACGCACAGTACAAAATGTCTAAAAGGAAGTTCATTTGTAATTTATTATTTTTGTGAAATTTCGTTAGTATAGTTATTTGCAAATTACTACAGCTTCCGTGGCCAGAGAGCGTTCGGTACTATCCAGAGGTACTATCGGGGAATTTTTCCGCCTGAGTCACCTGACCACTTAACAATTTTTCGGCTGGCTCGTACGGAAGCGCCGGGTCACGCCCCATTGGCCTTAGAAGAAAGCGATAACTCATTAGTTGCAATCTGCACTTTGCAGCTTCGTAACGTATCCTGTGTACTCCTTTTGTTAATTTTACGGACGAACTATTTGACCTTGGCGTCAAGTGGGCGGGGCTAGAGATGTTCATTTTTCGAGCGCAAGCAAAAATGTGCTTAGTGGTGGTCAGGCGCAAATGTCCCCGATAGTACTTATATTGATTCGAGTCCCGGTTAGGACACTGTCAAATAAAATTATTTAAGACACTATCCCTAATTCGGTTGGGATATTACAGGCAAAGTCACGAAATTTTCCGAAAAGTAAAATGATTCCGTACTTCGACCATTATTGACGGAAGTCAAATCAAATCAATCAACGGCCCGTTACAGTCCATTGCTGGACTATGAGCCTCCTCCACTTAAGTGGAGGGTTTTGCCATAATCTCCACGCTTGGCAGGCAGGTTGGAGATCGCAGATTAAAAGGTTACTGTATCAGAGAGCGCTGCTGCCCGTTCCCTGTTCAATGTGTAGTCCCTAAGTCGCCTTTTACGACACCCACACGGGAAGAGTATGGGTTGGTGACAAATGTATTCTACTCTGCCGTCACCACACGGCACATTATTGACGGAAGTAATTATTACATAATAGGTCAAGTCAGAGGCTCTTTGCAGCTCAATAACACTAACAACAGGGCTAGAGAGAGACGTTGGTCATCAACATTAAAACCTCACAAAAACAGACACAGACAAAAAACAGCCTCCGTGGCCGCGAGTGGTCGAGATTTCGACGCCTATTAAGGAAGTTCCAGGTTCGATTCCCGGTGGGGATACTGTCAAGCAAAAATCTCTTTGTGAGACTTTCCCCAGTTTGGTTAAGACTTGCAGGCTGAATCACCTGATTGTCCGAAAAGAAAGAAGGCACGAATGATAATTAAAACCTTCATGATAAGAATGGATGAGATTAGAATATTCTTTTCGTGCCAAATACAGATTCAAAATAGTTCACATAAAGTCCAGACAACAGGTCACCTTCAAAATTTTAAAAAAGCGCGATACATGAAAAAATCTTAGATTCCATACATGCAATCTCGCTAGTAATTTATAAATTTTAATATATATATATTTGGATGTTTGGAAGTATGGAAGTTAGTTCCGCTTTCACGCCTTAATGATAGATTTGGATGAAAGAATGAACATAGATTTACCCTGGATTAACACATAGGATACTTTTTACGGGAAATAGTCTTATTCCCACGGGAAAATATTACATAACACGAGCGGATGGACAGCTAGTTTAAAATGTAAATATTAAAATCAAGAGTAATTATTGTAAGAAGGATCGATTTTTAATATTTACCCCATATTGATTAAAAGGATAAAACCGTGTATTGTAATTACTACGAAAATAATTATAAAGTGTAAAATATTTTTTTAACAACACGTTTTTATGCACTAAAAAGTATAAAATATTTTTATTGAGATTTTTATTGGTGAAGTACTCTTGTAGGACTTATAACGAAAAACCTGGGGTGTTTTATTATTGGAAAGACTTGCGTTTGACCATTATTCTAGCTGATGGAAATGCATTATAAGGTGAAAGATGGACCACGCTCGCCTAGAAGATGTTTATGTCTTTTTTATAAAAGGGCTAATCTATAGTTTTTTGAGAAACACGGTTATGCTTCAAGATCTACTCCATGCACCCCACGTTTTTCGTTTTAAGTCCTACAAGAGTACTACACCAGTAAAAATCTCAATAAAAAATATTTTATACTTTTTAGTGCGTAAAAACGTGTTGTTAAAAAAATATTTTACACTTTATAATTATTTTGTGCTTTTTAGTCCAGCGTATTTAAATGTTGCAAGATGCCCTGAACATCACGTAGGACTAAATTGCTAAGACTAAAAATCCCAAGCATGCCGAGATTATGTTGTTACGATGAGATTACCTTCCGGCTTCACCATGCGACCCTGGACATTACGTATGACTAAAGATCTTGTCAAGACAAATCCATGTGTGACATCGAGCAACCCACAATGAGTTAGAGTGGTTGGCTAGACCTGTAGCCCTAATATTCAAGGTAGGTTTGATCCCCTCAATGGGAAACATAACGTTGTTTTTTTACAAAGTCGCCTATTCATTTAGCAATATGTTATGTATCAATAAGTAGTACAGACAGACATGAAAATAAGACAATGAAAAGATTACAGCGTCAGCTATGCTGTTACAACGTGTTTCGATCGTCCGTACAAATTTTCAAGTTTGTAAGCGATGTTTAAGACTCTACAACACCGACTCAACTTCGTACAAAAGCATCATTATGTGAGGAAATAACAAACAATGTACTAAATGACTATCTTGTTTCTTGTAAGAAACAAGTGAGCGAACTACCTTCTCAACTTGTTTTACCTTTTCATTAGATTTTAGATTGATTTTAGATTTTATAGTGTAAACACCCAGAAACCTACTGGCGACCTGCGGTGTCCAGAAAATCCTTGTTTTTTTTTAGTTAATGTGACATCGTATCTGTCTATGCCAGTAAATATCATGTCATTTAAATATGTAAGTGTTTATTTAACTTTTTAATTTCACGACTAAAATGCGCATTGCGCACGTGTTAAGTGCTGTAAGTAAGTAGAGCTACACGCCACATCAGGAGAGTTCAGGACGCAGTAAATAAAAAAAATAAGAATTAAAATTAAAGATAACGAACAATCCGTATTATTTAGGGAGCCTGTACATTCTCTGTCTGTTTATGAGCGCTGCACTTGACAAAAGTGTTCGGATCAGGCATCTGCCTCACACCTATGTACAGTCGGCCAATAAAGAGGTTTACCATTTTTTTCTTTAGTTTCCCATTTAACGAAAATTTCAATAAGTTTTATACACGGCAAACCAAAATAAACTTTGTTTTTCAACTTTACACATTACGTCAACCTTAGAGCGGTAAACCAATTTTTTGGCCGACCGTACATGTAGAGAGTGTGAGAAAGATACCGTCGAATTCAAGGTCAGCGCTCATAACACATTACGCGAACATTAAAAACAGGTTATTTAGCAAAGTTGGACAAAAGCTAATAAACATGATGTTTGATGAGCTAACAGACAATCTATATTTATTTAAATCCATAACATATTTTCAACAACTCACCGGTTACTTCTTCAAATAAGTACTGATATCCTTGCCACGCTTTCCCGATAATCGCTGCCATCCTCACTTATTATTCCACCAAACACTATTATAATTCCGTCTTCTCTAGGGTACTGGCTGGAAGCGTGCCTCTGTGGCTATGGACACGGGTTTACTAACACCACTGGGTTAGCAAGTTAGCAGTGATGAAACCGCGGCCACAGACCTCCACTCCTCGACACCTCGCTACTCGTACCTGCCACTGCCACTACAGTTGCATCATTTTCCTACGATTTTTCAATTCAACTATACTTGCTCACAAGACTACGACGACACTACAACTGTCTACAACTGTGTTAACGAATGTATTTAAAAAACAATATGGTGGCCTTTTAATTAGCATTCTCATTAAAAGTGTATGTCGAACGAATGATAGTGATTGCTTTTGACGATTATTCAGGTAAAAGTTTAATAACATTTAATTAAACCAGTTTAGTTATGAAGATACCAGCCGTACAGAAAAGCAATTTTAAAAATCTTAAGGTTTAATATAATAAGCAAAGGAGAAAACTTTAACCCAGTTTTGTAAAAAATATATTTTTAAATTATATTAGGGAAGACCTGGGCCCCGTTTCACGAAGCTTGTAATTTGTAACTTGTAGCTTCGTGAAACGGCCCCCTGTAATTGACTGTATATCATATATTAATGTTTATGAATATGTTTTCGTTAGCTGTTGGTTTTCCTGAAAATCAAAATAAATTATTAAAGTACTATTGAAAGTAGAGTTGAAAATCATCATTGACTTCAAAAATAGGCCTCTGATTTTAATTTTATAGAATTTGTGATTATCCTAGAGCCAGTTTCACGTTATAGGTATAATATGTTAGGTATATGTACATACCTATACCTCTTTACCTTTTGCCATCTGGCTGTTGCTGGACGTAAACATTTGGATTTATTTGAATTTGGAATATAAGTTTTGACTTGGAAAAAGAGAGCAGATTCTAGGTTAGACTGCGCGTGTGTAAAGATCTTTGAAAAAGAAAATACAAAAATATCTGTTGTGAAATTATCAATCTTTAAGTTAAAAAGACCACCTCCACCTTCGTTCCATAATACTTGGCCCCAAAATCAATCTTCTTGGTCTTTTATATGAGTTTAGCCAAAGATGCTGACTACGTAACGTTTTGTATACGACGAAGGTAACATTTTAATGGCACAAGACCTAACAAATACGTACCTAATACCTATATTATTATGTCAAAACTGTTAGTTAAATATATCTTTTGTTTTACATACTACATAAAATATCGCCGGCTTCAAAATTAGCTTCTTATCATCGAAAATTAATAACGACACGATTATTTTTTATTATTTGTGAGAATTGACGTCAATGTTGATGGAATCAGCATACATGTACTGTTAGTAATAGTAGACATAGATAGAGATAATACGATGTTATGACGACGACGGCGCGAAGCACGTCGATGCTAATAAAATTATAGGTTGCCCGTAGTGTTGCCAGACGTCCCGGTTTAAGGGGCTGGTGTGAGCAAATGGCCTTGAGCGTTCCAGTTCCGCACCTCCCTTCATCCCGCACCGTTCCCCGCGCTGACGGTTTATACGAGTTCAACGAACCTTTTTAAGTGACGCCATCTATTCACATCAGAAAGAACCTTTACGTCCAGCACCATCTGTGCCATTCTTAAAACAATTTCTCATTCTTTGCTCGTATCCCAACCCATCACTAAACCAAACTAAAATACTTTTGTATTTTGTAATTTAAATTTGATTATTCTCTTTTTTATTTGCATAGAAGATTGTTTTTATTGAATAAAATATAACAATTGACGAAACTTTTGATTTACCTACGTGTGATAATTTTATTAACTAACAAACGTGAAACACCTACTTTACATACCTACTTTACGTATTATTCAGTGCGTATTTACACTATAAACAAGTAATAATATCTAAAAAAGTAAGACAACTATAGACTTGGGTGTTCTGAAAAGCCGGATGACGACCGACGACAGTTAACCATAATAATATACTACGTTATGACAGAAATAGTGGTATTTATATTTCTATTTTAATGATATTTATATTATTATTTAATGATGTTTATGTTTATATTTAGTTTCTTTGAATGAAACAAAATAACTATGATGGGTAATCAAAAGTATAATTTTCACAATATTGAGAATATTGAACATGTTCTCATTGCTTTCGGGACGTCAATTTTTCATTCTTTTTTTTGCTGCTTCTTCTATGGAATGTGGGTCCTTTATTGGCATTCCTCGTGGATGACGCGGGTCAACAAGCTCAGGTAATAAACAATCCATGTAAAATTTTACCAACTTCTCTTTCATGTTTTTTTCCCAGAACTCGTCATCTTTGTAAATGGTCGCCGTTTATTCCATCGATTCTTTCAATCGAATTTCTGTAAAGAAATAATATTATTAGAAAAAGAAAAAATAACTACCGAACGACAAGGATTGAACTTCTACTCTGAAACCAATAATCTGGATTGATTACGACGACGCCACGGCGGTGCGAAATAAGGATACTTACCCAAAGCAAAGACAATAATCCCGGGTCGCGTCCTGCCACCGCCACCGGCACCATGAGCAGGACGCCGCCGGATCTCGCTTTTTTCCCTAAATATTTCTGTCCGATCCTGTTGATCCCATCCAGTCTTTTGTTGAGAGAGCCATTGCCAATAGAGTACACTCCACAGAATGCCCTTCTGGTAGCAACCGCACCCGCCGGCGGGGACGCGGTAGACCCAATCAAGTTCTGCATAATCCTGGAAGACCCCGTCAGGGTCATTCCTCTCCCACGCGCTTCTCGCCATGGCAACGTCCTAGGCCGAGGTCCGTGCCCCCAAGTGGGCGCCCTTAGGCTGTTGCTATAATACTAGGGGTAAGAGCCTTCCGCTCCCCCAAAAGTCCGGTTACGCTTGATACGTCGATTTTGCGACACAAGCATTAGGTCCTTGTCAAAAAAAAAAAAAAATTCCCTAAATACTAAGTAAATTTTTATTTATTTATTTGCAAAGTGTATTATTATTGTTTTAAAGTTATTAAAAAAATTGTAGTATGATATCATGAGTTGTATCGATATAATATTTTTATGATGATTAAACATCGTATTCATTGAAATGTTAAAAAATATATACATATATTAATTTTTACCCGAACATCTTTGATTTCGTCTAAATAAACACCGCTATAAGTAAAAGTATGACAGTTGTAAAAGTATAATTTCTGAACACATGGCTATTTATTTTTTCAGTATTTTTATATCATTTTACGCATTAAGCGATGCAGATTCTATTTACAGTTTGCAATATATTTAAAATCGACGAAATAATCGTCTGGACACACTTAACGTTTCCACTCTGTATAATGATTTAAAATCTTTGACCGTGTGCCGTCATACGACCGACATGGACTAACGACATAAATACGAAATATATGTATTCGTCAAACGTAAACAAAGCTTACTTTGTACAAGGTTTTTGTAAAATTATATAAGATGACGTCACAAAAGTCACATGGGTTATTTGGTTTTTTGTTTTTTTAACAAATTCTTTAACTTTTTTCCGTTAAAAGCACGAAAAGAATAGTGTTAAACCATAAAATCTCGAAATGGTTTTCTTATTTCTATATTGTTTTAGTCCCGCTTTTTTTTTAATGTCCCGATGATTGTTTGGAAAAACCTATCTGGCAACACTACCTGTCGTCTGGGGAAAGCTCCAATTGCAAGATCTGAGATTGCAACTTTCTTGTATACTTAGGTACGAGTACACGTGACTTGGCAATGAAATTTAATTCAAGTACATTTCTATCTGTACTAAGTAATGCAATTATTAGTTTAAAATAAAACTCGTACGATGTTCCTTCCTTTATCATGTGGGTCGTAAGGTCGACGACCGACCTTACAAACCTTGGTGTTATAGAGCCGCCAAAGGCAACTGACATGGATCGTGTAATGATTAGATAGTAGCCGGGACCAATGTGGCTTGACGTGACTTCCGTAGCACGGAAACATCTTCATTATCGGACGATCTGCAATTTCCTAACCAAACTGGGGAAAGTCTTACAATGAGATTTTTACTTGACGGCGATCCCACCGGGATTTGAACCTGGAACCTCCGAAATGATAGTCGAAATCTCGACCACTCGACCAGGGAGGTGGTATATTAGGTACCTAATAGATGACAAGTATATAATACATAGTCCATAACTAAATTATTTTAATTTTTGCTGGCGCACCATTCCTAATCGCACTGTCATGTTTATTTTTCTATATCACATTCACATCACACTAATATTATAAATGTGAAAATATATTAGGATGAATTTTTTGGATTTTATTTTTGTAATTTTTTATTATTATATGTTTGGATCTTTGTTCCGCTTTCACGCCTTAACGGATTTGGATTAAATTTGGTATGGATATAGTTTGTACCTTGGATTAACACATAGGATACTTTTTACGGGAAAAGGTCTTATTCCCAAGGGAAAATCTTACATAACGCGAGAGTATCCGCGGGCGGAAAGCTAGTTTTAAATAATGACTAAGTTTTAGAAGCATCAAAGTCAAAATTAATTTATTCGAATTGAGATTTTTACAAATTATTTTTCGACGTCAAGGCTATCATGGATTGATCGTTGTCATTATAAAGAATGTCTAATTAGTTACGTTATACAACGTGTTAGCAAAATAATGCAAAACCTCTCGGTAGGTCAGCCCATGAAACTGAACAACATTTGTTACACAACTTTTTTAAATTAAACTTTCATACAAATACAAACTGATCAGCTGATCGAGTCAATTTGTATGAAAGTTTAATTTTTTTTAGCGAATTTTTAAAGTTTGTGAGAGAACACGTTTGTTTTTTAGCTGTTTGTTATCCATAGTCACACAGCCACAGTCCTAATAGTATAAGCTCTGTTTAGTTTGTGGGGGGCCGTGTGCGAGATGTCCCCACATATTTATTATTTTAATTGTCTACCTTCTGTTTCTTATTATTATTTTTACTATAGGTAAACCTATAGTAAAATAAAAGCTGGCCAAGCACGTATCGGACCACGCAAAGTGTAGGGTTCCGTAGTTGCCTAATATGCAGAAGTTAGCATACGGAGCTAATAAGTAATGATAAAAAAATTCCTTATTTATATTATAAAGCCGAAATTTTGTAAGTAGGGATGTTGTTTTTTACTCTTTCGTGGATGAAATTTAGAATAAAGATAGTTTGTACCCTGATATAAATAAGCTCCGCAGCGCGGCGCGCTTTATTCGAAATTCAAAATAGTTTTATTCGAATGTTTCAAATGTTCCATTCGCGATTGTTACACATTTAAAACTGACTGGTAAATAAGGTAAATAGGTTATGAAATTATTTTAGTAAATGGTGTTATGACTTTATTTTTTCGCAATCTTTTTACTATTCTAATACCTACTTAAATTTACTATCTACATAGACGGACTCCATCAAGTCATTTTCTATGATACTTGTACTGAATTTCTTACTTAGCATAAGTACATTTTAAAGTTGGTATTTTATTCGTTAACCTGTCAAGCCTACTTATTTCACACTTTTTTTACTTTTCTCGTATTTAAATTTACTACATAAACCGTTTAAACTTTATCAAAGTATTTTTTTATGATATTTGTACCGAATTTCTTACTAGTACAAGTAGGTACATTTCATAAGTTGATATATTATTCGTTAAGCTGTAAAGCCTACATGACGTTGATAGTTTTCCTTTTAAATTCATCATATACATTACTACCGTGAATTTTTTCACATTTCCAAATACAACGGTTTCGCTGGTAGGGGGGGGGGGGAACTTGGCTCTAACAAAAATAAGCACTTAAAATATTTCTGAAACGTAAACTAGCATCGATGGTTTTAGCATTAGAGTTATTGAAATCTAACCTAACAAATAGAGTAGGTACAAGTGACTATTTTGGATACATATAATAAAAAATCAAAAACTATCGAACGAATTGAGTCTGAACGACTACCAATCACCTCCAGAGTGCCGCAAGGAAGTATCCTCGGGCCTCTTTTGTTTTTGGTTTATGTCAATGAGCTACCATTAATTACCAAACATTTATGTGTTATGTTTGCTGATGATGCTTCGATATTTATTGCAAAGGAAAATTTGAATGATGTTGACTTTATGAATGAAATAAATTGTACTTTAAATAAAATTGTGACATGGCTAAATGTAATTAATCTTAAGGTAAATATAAGTAAAACTAGGATAATGCAATTCAGGAATTATAAGAATGGTCCTTTAACTCTAAATATTATTAATGATTCTCAAAAGGTAGATGATCTTATCTACGATCAATTTTTTGGGTGTAACAATTGACACTCATTTAAACTGGAAGGCACACATTGACAAAATTAATAGGAAATTATCAAGTTATTGTTTTATATTATCAATTTTGACCAAGGTGACATCAGAGGTAGTATCAAGAAATGCATACTTTGGTTACGTGTATCCCCAACTGAATTATGGTGTAATATTTTGGGGTAACTCAGTAAATGCACAATCAGCATTCATACTTCAGAAGAAATGTATAAGAACCATCTATAACATGCACTTCACTGAGTCCCTTAGAACAGTATTTATAGAAAAAAAAAAAATTGACATGTATTTATATATTGGAAATTTGTATTTTTGTTAAGAATAATAATGACTATTTTATAAAGATCAGTGACATAAAAAGAAATTTGCGTAATGTATATAAATACGACTACTTTAACAAAAAATTAAATGCGACATTTATCGTAAAAGTGTTCTTGCTTCTGGAGTAAAAGTTTTTAACCATTTACCGCACTGCCTGAAATTTCTAGATGGATATAAATTTAAGACTAAACTAAAGCAGTGGCTTCTAAGTAAAGGGTTCTATAATTTGCATGAATTTTATGACTCAAATTGGAATGCTGTTTAAATTATATAGTAGTATACGTTATTTTACTTCACTAACATTCTCACAATTCGCGTTATTTAACTTGTTTGTATGTACCTTACATTATACATCCGAAATGGATAGACTGTTGGCTCTTATGTTTAAAATTAACAACTTATGTACACAGTTTGACAATAAATACTATTCTATTCTCACACCATAAGGTAATCGTGAATTAAAAAAACTTCACGTGTACCAGAGGAACACTAAAAAAATTTTTTTTTTTGGATTTTATTCTTTAGCTTTGACGGCATAATTAATATGTATGTCCATGCTAAATTACAGCCTTCTAACATTCATCAAAATATTTTTCTATGATATTTGTAGTACCAAATTTCTTACTTGTACTAGTACTTTTTATAAGTTGGTCTATTATTCGATAATCTGTAAAGCCTACTTGATGTTGATAGTTTTCCTTTTAAATTCATCATATACACTACTACCATATTTTTTTCACGTTTCCATATACAACGGTTTCGCTGGTAGAGGGGGGGGGAAACTTGACTCTAACAAAAATAAGCACTTTAAAACGGAATATTTCTAAAACTTACACTAGCATCAAAAAATGGTCTTAGCAAACCCCCATTGATTTTAAAAGACCTATCCAACGATACCTTACACTATAAGGTAATCGTGAAAAAAAAAATAACCCCCTCTTGACGTGTACCAGAGGAACGCTAAAAAATTATTTTTTTTTAAGATTTTATTCTTCAGCCGACAAACGGCATGATTCATATGTATATCCATGCCAAATTACAGCCTTCTGGTACTAAGATTCTCTGAGCTAAGCCGCGGACAGACAGACAGACAGACACACAGACAGGCAGACGGACAGACCGAAACTATAAAGGTTCCTTTTTTACTACGGAACCCTAAAAAAACCAATATAAACCTCTTATTATTGACTGATGTCAGACATATTTTAGGTAGACAGATAGTCCGACAAACAAAATGCTTCACATAGGTAATAAAGGTATTTATTGAAATACAAAACATAAAAACACATAAAACTATAACTCAAATACTTAAAAATTAAATACAAAATATTTATTTATTGCATTTCTAACTAAAGCAGCGCAGCGATTACATACACCTCTTGAAATCTAGTGACTATACATACCTACCAACTTATCTGTCAAATTAAGGTCGGGCCACACTTATCGACGGCGATCGACGGTTTGCCTATACCAAAACGCGCGCAAAGTATAGAAATCCTTTCGCATCGGACGCGGCAAATGATGCGAAAGGATTTCCATACTTCGCGCGCGTTTTGTATAGGCAAACCGTCGTCGATCGCCGTCGATAAGTGTGGCCCGACCCTTAATGATCCAGGATTTTTTTCTGGGAGTGGCACAAGGGGGCGGACGGGCAAAAAACCAAGTGCGTGAAAGTGATGCAACGAACAAAATTCGCAATTCCAGCCAGAAATAGACAAGAGATTCTATGGTACAGACCACCACTGTATCTTTTTTTTTTTTAATTATAAAATGTAAGGTTACATTTTTAACATAGATAACTCGCCAAACTTCACAGTTTGATGGCGAGACGCACTCGTTTTCGCACATTTACCTTTACTTATTTCTATTTTCTATTTGTCGTACCTATCTTTCGAGTACTTACACTTGTAATGTCTATGAAATGGCCAAAATTTGAACTACTGCTATTACTATGGAAATGACAACTTGCAAAAAAGTCGTGATTGGTTGGAAATGTAATTTTGTATTACTACTAGCGCCGCCGCCGTTCATTTCACAGATAAGTTGGTAGGGTTGTAGGTCTGAACTTCGGATTTTCGGATTATATTGCTGTGTTTGTGTTGCACTTGGAACGATAAATAAGTAATGCAATAGAAATGACCGGTAAATAGTTATCCGAGAGTGAGAAGTATAAACGCAGCTTAAATTTACCGAAGCATTGTTAAACAATCTTACAGGAACTACATTAATTCTGTGCTTACAGGGTAAAAATTATTTCAAAACTAAATTTACTCAAAATTATAAATATATGAAAACGTAGGTACGGAACAAATTAGGGGCCTATGATTTGAGGTCGGTGATAATAAGTACTTTTCTTAAATGTTGGTGCCAGACCTAAAAATAGCCCAGACACGAATCAAATAACTGTTTTAAAATGTATCGTATGAAGTTTCAGGATATCAGATACGCGGTTGCTCCAGGCTTTCCGCTTATTCTTTTTTATTTTTGGCCTTGATGTAAGTTTTGTAATAGAAACTGCTAAACATGTAAATGAAGATCAAAGATTCTCCTGACACCAACCAATTGTAGACTCGAGGGTAGTCGCAGGTCCTAAACAAGACGCTGAAGTTATGCCAGAATATCATAAAGAATTGAATCTGAAAAGAAAAAATAACGCAAATTAGCAAAATTAAAAATAACGGAAACTGAAGTGTAAATGAAACGAAGTGTTACAAAACTGATTATTTGAGAAAAAAACATAACGGTATGTTTTGGTTATTAGAATACAAAAACAGGTCCTAAATCAGAAAAAAAACTTAATTTGAATTCGTAAAAAATAAAAGGATTGTGCGTTGTATGTACTGTGAAAATAAAGTCCTCAATTGGAATGAACTTACGTTTAACATTCAAACAGTTGAAGTTTACTTATAAATTAAAAAAATACATCTTGAAAACATATTTAGATTATAAACTTGTTCAAGCTAGTCGAAATTTTTCAGTTTTTGTAAAGATTACGATACATACGATACATTTTTTACGACATTCAATTAATAAGGATACAATAACTATTTCACTAGATTAGTTTAGTGATATGATTATATCCCTAGTAAGATAGTTAAAGACAGCTTCCATATGACTATCATCCGGTATAAGATCATATCACCGCTATAACCATCTTACTGCGACATATACAACACAATATATTAAAATACAACACTCATGATCGTGATTATAAACCCTCGCCGGCGGCTCGGGCTTACAAAAGTCACCTCGTTTGTAATTTGCCTCCTACGATCCTTGTATCGTAATTTACTATTACATTGTTAGTTATGTTGTGTTATTTGTTTGTGTATTTGAATTGAACTGAAATTTTAAGATTTTGACTTAATTTAATTGATTGTTCTCATCATGTAAAATAGGAATTAAAAAAAAATATTGATATGGTATACTGTTAATGTAAAGACAACGACTTAATGTTTTCTTATTCTTATAAGGGTCGGGCCACATTTATCGATGGCGATCGACGGTTTGCCTATACAAAACGCGCGCAAAGTATGGAAATCCTTTCGCATCGGACGCGGCGAATGATGCGAAAGGATTTCCATACTTCGCGCGCGTTTTGTATAGGCAAACCGTCGATCGTCGTCGATATGTGTGGCCCGACCCTAACCCATGGTGATTCTATGTCTAGAAAACTTAGAAATAATGATCATTTATATACAGAGTGGGAGTTTTAATGCCACCTGGAGGGAAAGTACTCTACAATGGAAATAGCAAATTACACTCAAAGGGCTCGCATTTCATGATTTTTTTTACTGTCCATTGGCCACATCATGATGTGGCTTGGCCAGATCAATGATAAGAAATCGTTTGTCGATATGTTATTATGTTGTATGTATACGAGTTCCTATGGCCACTTTCCGGCTCCATCATGAGACCATCTCCATGATACCATAATATTGCATTGTCATCGAGAGCACAATCGAATGCTCCAAAAATGGGTTTCAAGATTCTACCCGAACAAACAAATAGACAAGAAAGCGAGTTAATAAAAACGTGTTAAAAAAGCTCTATCATAGGGTTCATATCACAGGGTTTTCCAGACAAAAAATATTTAGCACTTGAGTTATGTTTGCTTCTCAAATAATATAAATCCAATTAACTATAGATAGGAGCCGGTATATTATGTAAGTATAATTAACTAATTTATTTATTTAAAAAAAACCGTTCGTTGAGCGTCGGTGGTCTAGTGGTTAGGGCCGCTGCCTCCCGTCCGGGAGACGCGGGTTCGATCCCCACCACGTACCAATGTGTTTTCGAATTTCGAATTCATATTATGTACGTTTATTCGACGTTCGGTGAAGGAAGACATCATCGTGACGAAACCTGCACACTCCCGCGAAGAAATTCAAAGGTTGTGTGTGAAGTCGACCAACCCGCACTGGGCCAGCGTGGTTGACTAAGGCTTAATCGCCCTAATTCAGGGTAGGCTCGAGCCCCTCGGTGGGGGAGGGGGGACGTATATGAGCTGTTGATGATATAGGAATCTGTTCTCCATGTAGGAAGATCGCCTTTATTTTTCTATCCTCATCCATTTCGAATACCTCATTGAAATAAAGAGTTGCTACTTTCAGCTTTAACAAAGGAAGAAATAGTGTTAATACAGACCAGTTGTAAGGCAGTAAGATGTTTCTTCCACCAAAGGTATTTTTGGCATTGCGGGCCCAGTCCAGCAACTAAGTAGTAACTGTACATTATGATGTGTATGAACGCATTAATCCAGCCTACGAAAGTGCCGTGACCACCTGTAAAATACAAGATAATACTGTCACAGTAATGATCACAGTATCTATCTATACGTATACATACAGGTGTAAATGATAGGTCTCTGCAATACAAACTGGCATTCAGCCCATGATTCCGAAGGATTTGACACAGAATTTGCACTTCGCAAAATGAGCACTCGACGCAAAATGTCCATTTCGCAGTTGGTGCACTTCTCACAAGGGGCACTTCTCGTAATGAGTACTTCGCAAAATGTGCACTTTTCTAGGGTATGAGCCAAAGGTAAGTTCCAAAATAAAAACTATATGATTTGTATTTAAAATAAACACTTTTACAAGGTAGTCATTTATTTAAAAAATATTAATCAAGACTAAGTTTTGATCGTCAGACAAATATTTCGATATATTGTTCGTATAATATATAGGTAGATACTTTAAACGTAATGGAATTAAAAAGTAAGGAAAATTAAGGAAGTAAAAAATTATTAAAAAATAAAAACATTTTGCATTCTTTTATTTTGTAGTCAATTATTTTTAGTTGTAGGGTAGGTGTAGGGTAGGTGTTAGGGTAGGTGTAGGGTAGGTTTAGGGTAGCTGTGGAGTAGGGTAGAGGTAGGAAAAATGGCAGGACAATATTTTTCAAATGAATGATTACTTTGTAAAGGTTTTTATTTTATTTTAAATACAAATCATATCGTTTTTATTTTGGGACTAACCATTTGCTCATACCCTAGATAAGTGCGCATTTTGCGAATTGCACATTTTGAGAAGTGCACATTATGAGAAGTGCCCGGTGTGAGAAGTGCACCAACTGCGCAATGCAAATTCCGCGTCAAACCCATTCCGAATCATATTACACCGGAATCTCTCTCCGGAAACTTTTTTTTGTCATTTCAACATTAAATATTATGGTACCCAACGCCATCTATGACGCCCCATGTCAATCTTCAGTTTCTTCAAGCTGTTAATAATTTATCTCTAGACGCTAGAGTCTAGAAGATGCTGCTACTTCAACATCAACATCAACGGCCCGTTACAGTCCTCTGCTGGACTATGAGCCTCCTCCGCTTAAGTGGAGGGTTTTGCCATAATCTCCACGCTTGGCAGGCGGGTTGGAGATCGCAGATTAAAAGGTTACTGTATCAGAGAGCGCTGCTGCCCGTTCCCTGTTCAATGTGTAGTCCCTAAGTCACCTCTTTCGACACCCATGGGAAGAGTAGGGGTTGGTGACAAATGTATTCTACTCTGCCGTCACCACACGGCTTAGGGCCGCACTTATTGATAATTAATAGGCTACCATCATAGTAGTCCTCGGGAGTATATTTACTCATTCCAATACCACCAATTCATGATCATAATATTACCAGGAGCAAATGTAACCCCAACCCACGCAGCTACAGGCATAACTGTGTGGTGAAACACATGCAAAGTGGATATCTGGTTTTCCTTCTTCCTCAGCACGAAGAATACTGTGTCGAGCAACTCGGTAAGCTTACAAAATAGGTACAGCCAACAAAGTTTTGCTATCTGTAATTTAAATAGAATACAATAATCAGCCACAACATAAAATCAACATCATAATTAATTGATTATACTAACCCTAGCTTCTGTCGATGACTCTGTACAGACCTACCAACATATCTGTGAAATGAACGGCGGCGCTAGTTAGTAGTAATACAAAATTGTATTTCAACCAATCACGACAGTCCAAAGTTGACATTTCCATACTAGTCGCCGTAATTTTGCCCATTTCACTATTAACCTTTGCGAAGCGACGCTCTACCGCCTATTATGACCTATTAGTAACTAAGTACCTAATTGAAACAGTGTGTACTCGTGGATATTCATAAGCAGGCACATTTAATGCAGGCCACTACAATGTCGCGTTCCTTTTGAGTTTATTGACATTTAACATAAGCATCGTCGTCGGTTCACCAAGTAGAATAATAAGTAAATAACAATGCAAGACTATTCTCATACCCGCATACCCGCTATTTGCCGCTGCCTTCCATCCTGGAGACACAAGTTCGATCTTCACCACGTATGAATGCTTTTTTTTATTTGACGATTATTTGATGCTCATAATATGGTGAACGGAAACATCGTAAGGAAACCTGCACACTCCTGCGAAGAAATTCAAAGGTTGTGTGTGCAGTTGACCAACTCGCCTGGTCGACTAAGGTCTGATCGCCCTATTTCATGGTAGGCTCGAGTTCGTTTTTGGGGGGGGGATATGTAGGTACGAGCTGTTGATGAATATATAGGTAGTAATAAATAACTTAACACTTACGTAGTCTTCTCTAGGGTCATCTGTATAATCTACAGGTTGACAGTTGAAATTATAATGAGCAAACCATCCGTGTACTCCACCCTGTAAATTGATAGACACATTTACACACAAAGGTCACACACACACCACAGCAAGATTATTACTTTTGTATTGTCTGAAAATCTAAGCTGGATAAGCGTGTAGGTATTTGAACCGAAAATTGAGTTGGTAATTATTGCGAATATCATGCAATTTGTCCTCTTCGCAAAATGTTCGATTAGCAAAATGTCTGATTTGCATAATGTTTGATTCATATTTTTTTATCGTTAGATTGTATTTCTTTTGTAATTGATCATTACCTACAAGTAAAAGTAGGACATTGTGCGAATTGGACATTATGCGAATAGGACAAATTTTTGCGCAATGACATTACGTGACCCGCTGCAAACCACTTTTTAAAAAACTAAATGTTCTTCCCCTACCATGTTTATATATAAGAGATACTTTCTGTTTTGTAAAATCATTCCCTAAACATTTTACGCCATTTACAGAACATTCTACAAGAACACAAAGATCAAAATACAGAAATCAGTTATATCAACCTCCGTGTAAAAGTTATATTTATGAGAAAAATGTATATAATATGTGCATTGTAATATATAATAACTTGCCTGACTGTATTAAAGAATTAGATGGACATCAATTTAAAATTAAACTGACATTATGGTTGACTGAAAAAGGTTTCTACAGTGTCAAAGAATATCTGACAAATAAATATAATTAATGACCAATTATTTTAAATGCATGCTGATAATTTATTCTTTTCATTCAAGAAGTTTGTTGTGTTTTTAAAAATAAATTACCTACTATATCACGACAAAAATAAATATTTGCACGCCGGCTTGCTGGCTTGATATATTGGTTCAAATGTATTTAGTTTTAAGACCTTGTTATTAATATATATCAAAGCAAATATTTTTTTCTTTCTTTCTTTCTTTCTTTCTTTCTTGAATCGCGCGATCTATTATTGCTCTTTCTATTTGAACAGAGTATAGTTATAGTCAATTGCTTACCTCATAAAATATGAACACACTGATGCAAACCTGTACCAAGTTGTACACAATCAGAACATTCTTCAGGTCATAGGGATCCCGTTTCTTCATATATCGCGGCCCGGCGCGCAGAGTAAAGTATAGCCATACCAGAAGCAGCGAAAGTATCACAAGTGGATTTGTAAGGAGCCAGTCTTTTGTCCTAGGATCTTGAAAATACAATGTGTTAGAAAAATAACACGAAACCTCTCGGGTTGTAGGTTGAATGAATAGTTTTTTTTTTATTGTGTAACTTATGGTACAAAAGTTGTTCAGTTTCATGAGCTGACCTACCATACCACCCGAGAGGTTTTATGTTTTTTTGCTAACGCGTTGTTATAGAGAAAAGGTACTACAAAACCGTCCACTGCTGGACTATGAGCCTCCTCTACTTAAGTGTTTGGTTTTGCCATAATCTCCACGCTTGGCAGGCGGGTTGGAGATCGCAGATTAAAAGGTTACTGAATCAGAGAGCGCTGCTGCCCGTTCCCTGTTCAATGTGTAGTCCCTAAGTCGCCTCTTACGACACCCACGGGAAGAGTAGGGGTTGGTGACAAATGTATTCTACTCTGCCGTCACCACATGGCACAATAACCATGGGTAACTAGTTAACTACTGACTACTGAGTGCGTATGGTAGTAAGTAACTGGATAAGTATTTATCGTATAAACTTCAAACGGGACCCTTATGTAAAACTCTAGAAGAAATCGTGATGAAACTGTGAAGAACTTCAAGGGTGTGATGAAGGAAGGGCTCGCGGGTGCAACGAAGACTCTATGTCCATAACATAGGACAATTAGAACCAAAATTAAAATCTGATACTTACGAGAATTTTCATCCAGCGCATATCTGAATCCATCCCAAATTTTATTCACTATTAAAACCATGATTGCTTATTTATTACAGGCATACAGTCAGAACATAGCCATAACTTTTGTTGCAAAATATTAAAATTGATGTCAAAATAAATTGCCTACTGAACTGAAACGTCTGAACACTGAACAAAATTATGTTTAAATGCTGCAAGTAAAGTTCTTGGCGAAAGCCAATGTCTTGCAAACATTAATGCATATTCGTATCGTATGACAAAGGGTTCCAGTGTGATTGACTTTGTCCTACGCTAATAAGCATTATTGCGTACGAAATTCATTTCTTAGGACGTCATTCATGCATCAATATACTTTTAGAATAGTCTAGCCTCGTTACTAGAATAAAATAGAGTAGGTATACTTTTTGGACACAAGGATGAAGTGGTGTACAGATAGGCGGCCTTATTGCTCATGTAGCAATTTCTTCCCAACCTTAGAGCACAATAAAGTTGCATTGGAACTGTGGGACGGTGCACACAAGAAAAACCAAATAGGAAGCTATTACTATTAATTAAATTTATATAAACAAACTACAAAAAAAATGTTTAAATTGAATTTGAATTTTACTTATACGAGTACTTAAGGCATACAAACCTACAAACATAATAAATCAAAATATATACATAAATAAATAATAGGACTACATACTTGCTGTTTTTACTAACTTACATATTAACTTGGATGATATTTATTATTTTATACTTTTGCGTTAAAAACGTGTTATGTTAAAAAATATTTTTTACATAATAGTAACTATTACGAAGTATCATCAGGATTTGCACAGTAACGCCTAGAATTAGTAATATAGCAACCGTGTAGAATACGCCGCCGGCGCCGCACCGCTATAGTTGGTTGCTTATCGATCAGGCTTTATTATTGTTGATGTCCATTAAAATTTCCTTGTTCTGTCAAAGCATTGAAATCTCGAAAGTAATGATGAAAACATCCTTGCATTCCTAGCTCCAATCGTTTCTATTTCTGACTAATGAATAATGACTAAAAAAGTGCATCTACCTACATCTTTCCCAGTGTCGCCTCACCACTCCGAGCCAACATCAGAAAGAGACTGGACTGGATAAATAAATAAGCTTCTAGATTCAGATCCGAAGAATATATATCCAACTTAATACTGCTGGGCCCCGTTTCACGAAGTTACAATTTGATATACATTGCGTAACCAATTCGCCTAAGCTGTAAGCCCGTATCGTTTTATATAATCGTCTACGCAATGTACGTAGAACTGGGCCCAGTTTCACGAAGCAACAATTTACTAGTAACAAGTTACAATTTGATATACATTGCGTAGCCAATTCGCCTAAACCGTAAGCCCTTATCGTTTTATCTAATCGTCTACGCAATGTACGTCGAACTGTACTTGTAATATGCAACTTGTAGCTTCGTGAAACGGCCGGCCCCTTGGGCGTTGAGATTTTTATTGGCCTTCCATGAAGTTACTCTGTATGTATCGAGTTCGAGGTACTACGACATTGTTCAGTCTGTGGTTTCGATAGATAGAGCGGGTAAAAGATGTACCAGCTGACACCAAAGGTGCACGACTGCTTACATGGCCAAGTAATCGTCGCGGTTATAAAAAAAACATATGATATAAAATACAATTTATTGATTGTGATTATAATACTAAAAATAAAATTATAAATCTTCTTGATATAGAATAGGTAGCACACTTATGATAACATTGTAAAAATCAAAATCGAGTTCAAAACACGACGGTCATTAATAGGATTTACTAATGTAGGTGTACATTAGATAAAGAAATTAAAAAATAAGCGATAAGCGATAGCGATAACGATTACACTAAGTTCCCATTTCTGCTTGAATATAAATGCGATACTAAAGGATAATGCGATAAATCTTAAAATTAAATGTGCAAAAATGCTTCATTGTACTCCCTGAACTCACTATCAGTGAGAATGTATTTAGCAATTTGCTTGTATTCATATCGGCTGTCTAGAATTTGCAACACTTTCTCCACGACTGTGGCGTATCTATTCAGAGTGGCCCTGTCCACTTGTCCAATGAGATTATTATTTTTATTCCAGAAGTATGGGATATTTCCAGCGATGAGGTATTCGTGGAAATTCTTCAGCATCAGCCTGAAGAGCACGGCGGGGGACTGGTTCCAAAACTCTCTGTCGTTCTGGTGCTTCATTGCCTCCCAGAAGAACATTGTTTTGATGTAGTAACTCGCGATTTTGTTCATGTTCTGCGCGTCACGGAGTTTCTTTATCTATAAGAAATAATAAACAGCATAGTAATTAGTAAACTAGTGGCTCTGTGAGCTGTAGACTACAGAGTATTTTTTTATAGATGGGAACTGTAGACCTCGCGAGTCTGTATATCTTTTCATATTTATTTTTATTTTTCTCCACAAACATCCCCAACCCCTTGATTTTTCATTTTTTTTTTTAATTTTTAAACTTTATTTTATTTTATTGGTTAAGAAATATGACCTGTAGAGGAAAACAGCCTCAGCGGTAGACCTTGTAAGCTGGCAACCCCCATAACACCGTATTTTTTTTTAATTTCCAAAAACTGACTCGACAAAACAATTCGATTAATTTATCGAACCTGCTCACAAAATTTCACGAAAATCGGTTGAGAAACGCGACCTGTAGAGTGAAACAAACAAACAAACAGATGGACCGATGGACATACAAAAGCAAATTTGGCCAAGCTGAAACAGAGACGCTTCGCTCGCTTCGTTCA
This sequence comes from Carpatolechia fugitivella, assembly GCA_951230895.1. NCBI lineage: Eukaryota > Metazoa > Arthropoda > Insecta > Lepidoptera > Gelechiidae > Carpatolechia > Carpatolechia fugitivella. The sequence goes on from OX579651.1 coordinate 5,086,539, forward strand.
CTCTGCTCTCACTCAATCTTATCCTTATTTTGTCTGATAAGATAACAAATATATTCTTGTAAAATGATATTATAAAAATCGAACAACGCAACTGTGCCTGTCTTTGATCGAAGGCCTAAAGTCACTGAACTCTACATCGGTATTGGTACTTTAATGTCAGTTGTTGTCGTAGTTGATTCCTTTGATAATAAAACTAGTGACTCTGCGAGCTGTGTAGGTAGACCTCGCGTCTCGAGTCTATAATCTCATTCTTTATATTCATTTTTTCTCCACAAACTCCCCGACCCCTTGATATTTATTTATCTCAAATATTATTTATTTTATTTTTTATTTTATTTCTTCTTATTTTGTTGTATTTTTTTATTAGTTGACAAATGTGACCTGTAGAGGAAAACAGTCTCAGCGGTAGACCTTGTAAGCTGGAAAGCCCCAAAACTCCGTCATTATTAAAAAATCCAAAAACTGAGTCGACAAAAGAAATCTATTAATTTATCAAACCTGCTCACAAAATTTCACGAGAATCGGTTGAGAAACGCGACCTGTAGAGTGGAACAGACAGATTGCACAGACAGATTTTGGCCAAGCTGAAACGGAGACGTTTCGCTCGGTCAATTATTAGGTTTTTAGTTTCGATGTTGAGGACCTATTTTATTAATTTAGAATACTTTTTATAATTTATTGAATTTTACTACGTGTAGGTACAAATAACCGGCCAAGCAGTGTAGGGTTCCGTAGTTGTCAAATACCTGTTTACCTGTTTAAGGTGAGACATTCAAAGTAATAACTCATCTTAGGGGGCGTTGCTAAACAGGTTCCAAGCCAACTGAGTGAAGTCGCAGGCCTGATTCTACTTACAAATCGAATGGCCTGCTTCATATTGTTGACATTGTGCATGAGCATGGCCTCTTGCTCGTGCAACGCGACTCGCCACGACCTGATCTTGTCCTGTTCAGTCTGTCCGGCCTTATTGGGTTTGGGCACCACCATCCAGTAATCTTTGCCGGCACATACTGAAGGTATACTCCTGAAAATAAATTTAAAGTGTTTAGTTCAATGATTTTTAAAACAAATTTAGTGATACGTTTATATGACGGTTTAAAGTCGAAGTAAAACATTGTAGAAAACCTGTATAGTGCATTCCTGCTAGGAGATTTAAAGTGTGGGTGATGTCGACCAACCCGCAATGAGCTGCCGCCGCCGAGCCGCCAGAAAATTACTAAATTGATAAAAGTACCTGTAGCTACTACAGATGGGCCAGCGATCGATTGGAAAACGCAATGCTGGAACCAAATCCACATCCAACTTAAAGTTCCTAGACTGATTTTCAATATAAACTGTCATAGCTGGACCACTTTCAGACTTCTTTACAGTGTATGGAACTCCATTTACATAGAATATTGGAGGTAAGCTACGGTTTTCCACAAATTCATTTAGCGCTCGGTTGACTACACTCTTGAACCAATCCGAGAATTTAGAACGGAGAAGATAGTTCCTGTCATCTTTCCATTCATAAGCTGCTTTGTTTTTTTGCCATTCATCGCCATCTCTATAAGGAAGCCTCTCAAACTGGACTCCGACTTTGAGCTGGGTGAAGCCAGGATCTTTAGGTTCAATGATGAAGTCGCTCTCTTGTGGATTGAGTGGGTTGCTCTTTATACTAAGCGGCAGACCTATTACAATGTCAATATCAAACTCGTCAGGCTTGTTGATGCGTAGTCTGTCAGGGTGGCTGCCAGCAAATTGAACCTGAAAATGGTCAAATTATTATTAACTCTCTCTTTTTTTTTTGACCGAGCGAGCGAAGCGTCTCTGTTTCAGCTTGGCCAAATTTGCTTTTGTATGTCCATCTGTCCATCTGTTTGTTTGTTTGTTTGTTTCACTCTACAGGTCGCGTTTCTCAACTGATTCTCGTGAAATTTTGTGAGCAGGTTCGATAAATTAATATATTTTTTTTGTCGAGCCAGTTTTTGGAAATTTAAAAAAAGTTACGGAATTATTTTATATATTAAAATATAAAATATGAAATATAAAATATAAAATTTTAAATCTAAAATCTAAAATATAAAATACAAAACATAAAATAAAATTAAGTTTAAAAAAAAAACAAGGGGTTGGGGATGTTTGTGGAGAAAAAATAAAAATAAATATGAAAAGATATATACAGACTCACGAGGTCTACAGGCTCACAGAGCCACTAGTATTAGAAGAAGATTTAAAATTACACTTCTACTGTACTGGACTCCGACTTATGTTAGGTTGGTGAAACATAGGTGAAACAGCTACATAGATACCAATAAAATAAAACACTGACATTTTCCCTGTTAAATTAAACCCTTATTAAAGCTAAATACTAACATGAATTCGGAGGGAGATAAACTCAACGTTCCGTGTGTTGACGACAGATGGCACTGGTATTTCAGTGATGAATTTTAAGTATTTTCCATTAGTTTAAAGACTGGATCGGGGTTGTCTTTTTATAGACTAGGTGGGAGAATTTATAATAAATTATTCAAATTCCTATCCTATTCACTCACCTGAGAAGAATATTTATTATAATATGGATCAATTTCTTTCATTTTTTTATGCAACTGGAGAAAGATCTTATGGACCACGCTATAGTAATTTTCGAAGTCCTCATCATTAAAAGCAATATACCGCAAATATATATCATCAAGAAGGGAGTTCATATTGGTTATATGGGGATTATCAGGCACTGAAGACCTTGGCACACCACTGAAAAATAAAAAATTATTTACTAAGTAATTAATTATACTAATACTATACTATTATAAAAAAGAGACAAATCACATCACATCACACACTAATATATAAATGTGAAAATATGTCTTGTAGATTTTCCCGTGGGAATATAGTTTTTCCTGTAAAAAGTATCCTATGTGTGAATCCAGGGTACAATAGTTTGTAGCAGAATACAAAAGTGGGTTTATTTCTCTCGGCCACTGTATAGAAAAGTTGAGATTTTAAAAACTAAAAATATTATGATATTATTATTGTAAATAAACGTTCTACTTTGATCAATGTCTTTTACACCCCGATACTAGGAGCCTTCGGTGCTATTCGAGGAACAAAATAATAAAATATTTCTATTCCACTTAGAGTAACGGGCCGTTGATGTTGTTGATGATGATTCCACTTAGAGCACCTGCAAAAAATGTTCACAGGTGCTCTAAGTGGATAGCTTTGGTGCTATTCGCACAGGTGCTATTCAGATGGGTGCTCTAAGTGGAATACATCAATATAATTACCGTCTGCATGGTCCACTTTGACTCCCTCCGCTTTGACTGGGAGTATTAGTTCTTTCCAATAAGTCAGAAATATAACCAGATACGCTGCCACTAGGTTGCTCACTTTCAGAAGAGCTGCTACTAGACATTGTACTTTCAGAAGCTCTATTTCTATATTGTCTTGTCTGCGCCACTTGGGCTGATGGCTCTTCGGTGTTCCTTTTTGAGAGTAAGTATATACCAATACCACCAGCGATGGCGGAGAGCCCCACAGCACCAGCTGTAGCCCATCCGCTCCACCCTCTTCCATCTTCATTATTACCTCGATTCGTATTATTATTTCTATTCATATTGTTCACTGCAAAAAATAAGTAGATACCTACATTATTATTAGGTATACCTCCCAATTAAAATTACCTGGGTACGAAGTTGCCTACCTAGGAAAAATAACAAATGTGATACAAACATAATAGGAAACATAATAGGAATTACTAGTATGCCTAGCCAGGAATCGAACCCGAGGCCTTTGCGCTAAAGGAATAGGTACCAACCACATGTATCCACCGGTCATTAATATTTTTGTATTAGCCGTTGTGGTATTAGAGAGAGAGTATACAACTTACCTACCTGTTTCCGTTCTCCAATAAGAAATAAAACAAATCACAAACAAAGTACAATAGGTGCATGTACCTACTGAATCAACAAAGAAATGCACTGAATTAAAAATAATTGGCTAAACAGACCTCAACCAAACAGCTGAGCAGCAGATAAAACGAATTTCCAAAGATTAATTTACTATTTATAGAAAGACTGGAAACAACGGCGGCGGTGTACGTGTGCGTGTAAGTAAATGATTAGATTACAATTTACATACAACATTTATGAGCTGTCATGAAATGCCTGCCATAAGAAAAAAACAAAACAAAATTAAATTATTAAATAACTTGTAATCGCACCGTAAGTATGCCGTCCCTGACAGCAGGCAGGAAATATGGAAACCAAATAGGTGCAAAAGAGACAGAAGAAAAATTGTACGTATATGACAGCTGTCAGGACGGCATTCTTACGATGCGATATACCACTAATTTAAAGCTGTAATACCTACAACGAACCCGGACGAAAACGGTGGCGTAGTGTACCGTGGCAAAACGATATATTCGTACTTATTTTATAAGTACACCTACCAATTAAATCGTATATTTTGAATTCGCAGAAAATCTTTTTGTACCAAATTATGGCTTAGCGATGGCAGCACTGTAATAACGCCATATAATTTTGGGGATTTCCCTTTCTTTACAATATGGATACAGAAGAGAATCGCTCGCTGCATGGATTCGATTCATGCAGGCAGAGATTCTTCACTTTGATTTTGGATATAAAATCCTAAATAAAACCACGTTTAATATACCTATATACTTTTATACCTTGTCATACAATCTACTTGCAATCTTGTATAAATAATTCGTGACGCTAAAATTATTAAAAAAGTTAGTAAATTGACGACGGAGCATTGTCATTATTTATTTATTTCTTTATAATTAAAATAAAACTAATTTAATTAAAACTGTTATTTTTATGAGTCTGCTTTTTTGTAATCCTATCTCACTAGGTCCGCGTTTAAAATGGAATTTGGTTATTTTACTCGGCCCCATGACCTCATCTATACTAATCATACCAAAGAATAATCATTCAAAATCCCCCATTCCATACTTAGGGAACACATACGCACTACACGGAATATTACCGTCCGGCGGCATGGCAGTACGATTTTTTTACGGTCCAATGCCATATTGGACCGTAAAAAAAATCCAATCGGAAACGTAGTTTTACTTCCTCTATGCGGACGCCGCCGCCGGACGGTAAAATTCCGTGTAGTGCACGTATCCGGTTCTTATTCGATTCTTATCCGTTTCTGATCCGGTTTGGCCGTCCTAGTAATTGTATGGACGCTTACGTATCCATCCATACGTATTCGGTTCGTTTTCGATCCGTAAATTCTCACTCCGGATCATTGAGCTAACATTATACTTCAATGCTCCGGATCGGTTTTTTCACGGATCAAAACCGATTTGAAGTGGCCGCCATACAAATTGTACGTACGCTTGCGCACTACACGATTTTTTTATGGATGAAGAGTGAGGTACGGGGAGGGGAAAGCTCGCGCTGCTAGCGATGTGCCAAATTGACTATTTTTTTATAAACAAGTATTTTAGTACTCGTTACAAAAATAATCGAATGCACACTCGAGACAAGATACTCCAGGATTCTATTTACGTGAAACGAACTATACGAGTAACGTGAGCGACTTTATTGCGGAATATACATTACATAAGTAGATATAATTAAAAAAGATCAACCTAGTATTCGAATTTTATAAGTACCCGAAATCTATACTCGAGTACAGTCGACTGCTCATTAGTCGGTGGTAAAGTGTTAACACTTTGCCCTTAAATAGCATTATGGTCGAGATCAGCTCAGTCAGTCAGCTCGACTCGGCACATCACTACGACAATATCATGCAATATCGATATCGTCTCAAATACGAATGAAAACCGGATCGGATACGGATGAGTGCGCAAACGCTAGACGTGAATTTACCGTCTGTTTTTTTTTACGGATCATAAACGGACCGGATAAGAATCGGATACGGATGAGTGCGCAAACACCCTTAGACAATGATATTTTAAGAAAGATACGTCACGTTATACTGCACGCACAACGTAAATTGTTCCGCGACACAGACACGGTCTCCGTCTAGCTAGCAGCCTCACCATCGATTTTGATCTTCACGTCAAGCGTCAAGCTGGAAGCCTCACCAAGGGGGTATAATATCTGGGCTCTTACTGGACCAATTTCGTTTAAACTTTGTACACGGGATAATCAATTTCCAATCAAATTTTTGACATATAAATCATAATGATAGAGCCAGTCTATCTTGGTGAGGCTGCTAGCTAGACGTCGATCTAGAAGCCTCAGTAAGATACTCAAATATCTTCCAAAATACAATTAAACTTTTTCTGAGATTTATAAACAAATTTAATGAAATTTCAATCAATTTTTTGACATGGTTAAAACCATCAAAATCGATGGTGAGGCTGCTAGCAGCCTCACTAGCTCGTCTAGCTAGCTAGACGGAGACCAGACACGCTATAAGTGCGACAGGAAATAGGCAAAGCGTAAGAGTGAAAGAGACAGCGGTCACAGCTCGACTGACTGCAATGGTCACAATTAGGACCAATTCGCGGCACGCGTTTGATGTGTTGGTGGCGTATCTACCTCTTGTATGTATATGTCGCAGTAAGATGGTTATAGCCGTGATATGATCATATCCCTAGTGATATGATCATAATATACCGGATGATAGTCATACGAAAGATCTTAATAACTATCTTACTAGGGATATGATCATATCACTAAACTAATCTAGTGAAATAGTTATTATCGATCAAATGACTGTACGAAGCAATCCATTATTATAAAAAAAAAAAATACAGTAAACAGCACATCAAACTATAAGCCGGGGTATCTCGTTGTTGGGTGGTTGGTGCGTTAATTAACGTCTAGTTTGCAATGAAAATGTATAGCATGAACTATGAAAAATAGAAAAACAAAAAGGCGGCCAACTTTTTTGTTGGACCGATTTTGATAAAACTTGGTTTGACATGCCATTTTGGCATAAAAACAACAACGCAATGTCTACATTTATAAAAATTCAAGATGGCGGCCAACTTTCATGTTTATCGACCGATTTTGATAAAAGTTGGTTCGACGTACTGTTTTGGCATAAAAACAACAACGCAATATTAAAATTTATAGAAATTCAAGATGGCGGCCAACTTTCATGTTTATTGACCGATTTTGATAAAACTTGGTTTGACATACTATTTTGGCATAAAAACAGCAACGCAATGTTAAAATTTATAAAAATTCAAGATGGCGGCCGTTTTTTTTGTTTACGGACCGGTTTTGATAAAACTTGGTTTGACATGCTATTTTGGCATAAAAACAACAACGCAATGTCAAAATTTATAAAAATTCAAGATGGCGGCCAACTTTCATGTTTATCGACCGATTTTGATAAAACTTGGTTTGACTAGCTATTTTGGCATAAAAACAACAACGCAATATCAAAATTTATAAAAATTCAAGATGGCGGCCAACTTTCATGTTTATCGACCGATTTTGATAAAACTTGGTTTGACATAATATTTTGGCATAAAAACAACAACGCAATGTAAATTTATAAAAATTCAAGATGGTGGCCAACTTTTTTGTTAATGGCCCGATTTTGATAAAACTTTGCGTGGTCCGACACGTGCTTGGCCAGTTATTTTATAATAATGGACTGCTTCGTACAGCCATTTGATCGATAATAACTATTTCACTAGATTAGTTTAGTGATATGATCATATCCCTAGTAAGATAGTTATTAAGATCTTTTGTATGACTATCCTCCGGTATATGATCATATCCCTAGTGATATGATCATATCACGGCTACAACTATCTTACGGCGACTTTTTTTTTTTTTTTTTGACGGGCCTAATCACTATTTATACCAGTCCTTACGGCGACATTATATAATATCATTGCCCGAGCGATTTCGCACTAAGTCCGATCCGAATCCGTGAAAATACGGTACCGGAGCGGAGGAGTCGTAGAACGTTTTGTATACCTAGTATTCGATTTTCGTCATACGAACTATCATATAAAAAAAATCTACGACTATTCCAGAGGTATTTTCACGGATTCGGATCAGATTATGAAACATTGAGAACTAATTAGCATTTCCGATTAATGAGCTTCGGATAAAAACTATTCAGAGGTATAAGATATTACCCTTAACTTTCCACATGACATGACTGAGATGCGTTGCTAATAATAATTAGGTACCTATTTATAGATGACTTATTATGCAGGCCCACCTAATGCCCATATTACTTACCTACAGAACCGAATATCGACTCGAATGTTGCTGTCAGAATCGAGGTCGTGCCGGTGATAAAAATCCTCATTCCGGCTGCAACTTCCAGAAGATTCTTTTAAAACCGGTCGACGAACGTTGGTCATCTGGGAATTCCCCAAAATAGACAGAATTTTATTAATAAAGTCATTTGCTTGCCATAATTTTGTAAAACCTACTAAATGGTAGGATTTTATATTGGATTTTATTATAAGATTTTTTTTTATTTGTTATTATTTGGAAAAAAATCATATTATTTTGTTTTAAATATTTTTAATAAGCATCTTTGAACGAGCATTGCATTGCTCCTTGAATTAAAGTTCTGCTCAAACTGTCGTGAATTCCGCGAGAGTTGCTTTAGTGCAGTTGTATCGCATACTTATTCAATCGCTTACGCACGCGTGCCTCTTATATCCTAATCACTCATGCGAGCGAACGAGTGACTGTAATATAGTCACGATGTAATGTAACGCAAAATTCCGTGTGGGACGCAAGATTGTCTACCGTGCGAAAATCTAAGAGCTAGCGCGCACTGGCGACTTTTGTTGCGGTGACAGTATGTCTCTCTCGTCAAGTTTACTAGAGTGCGAAAGAGAAGCACATAGTGTCTCGAGAGACGAATATATATCTCTGTCGCCTATTTACTCATAAAATAATACACTATAACAAATAAGATCTACAAATAAAAGGCAACACTAGTAGAAATACAAAATTGTATTTTAACCAATCACGACAGTTTTAAAAGTATTTCACTCTTTATTCATTACGATCACCTCTTTTGGGTTAGTTACCTACCTACATGCAGTTGTCTTTCATCCTCAATCAGAAATTCTGATAGGCAATTTTAGTTTTTCAGTTTTCGAAACCATCCCGTATGATTATCTTTTTTGTAAAGATTTCATTTTTACTATTTAGGTACAGTTTACTGATACAATATGTTCCAAATTATGGCTTTCCCTTTGTATAATAGTAATCTTTGATTATGGCTCATACGCGTTTGCCAAATGTGGTCACAGAACACTATGACGTGGTAATGAAACCAACTACCTATACATCAGAATGACTTGAGCATGACACTATCTATTTATTATAATAATAATAATATATTCTTTTTTCAGATTAAATATGTCCATAGGTAGTGGGTTAGTAACAAAATCTTCTTTTAATCTAGGTTAGTAAAAATATAAATCGAAATGCCTGAAGTACTATTTATCTTTTCATAGGTATAGCTAGCCGCAAACTTCTTGAGCAACGATCTTGAATGCGCAGAAACAAAAAATAGGTCTCTTTGGCATTGAGCTATTATTACTACGTATAAAGAAGACACCGCCCCATCTCAAGCATTCCGTTCAACTGTGGCCAGATGGCCACAGTTCACTCAGTTGCTTACTAGCTCTTGAGCGCTTCAGTCTTGTTTGTTTCAAAGTGAAAAAACGTGAAAAATCATCAAATATTTGATGGTGGTGTGGTGCAGGACGAGAAGGCGGGGCGCGCTAGTTACTATGGCAACACGCATAGGATTGGTTGGTCAGTTGACCCTTGCCTCCCGCACCGCGTCGACGTCGTCTGTACATGCGCAAACTATCCCCCACCACCTCACGCGATGCTCAAGAAGTTTGCCGCTAGTTGTACTATTCATTACTATTTAGGTACAGTTCTATAGTATACATATTATCGTCAATTTTTAGACTCCTATCAAGCGGTCCTGACACTCACGAACCCTTGTATGGGAATGGGAGCGATCCATAGTGTGCCGTATTTACATTTTGGCCATTCCAGAAGCATTTCACAGATACTTTGAACCGTTGGTTCTTCTAAGTAGTCTGTGATACTCTGATATCTAGAACTGAGGTCTGTAGCTTTATTTTTTCTGGTAGGAGTTACCAAAATAAAATGGTAACACAGGTTTTGTCTTCGTCTCGTCGTCGTCGATGATTTTCTTTGGTTTATTTCCGAGGTTTGTTTTTATTTTATTTGCAGTTATTTTCATGCGTGTCAGTCAGCCATTATAATTGTCTATTTGAATTAATAGTGGATAGTGGATTAATAGTGGTGTAATTAGTGGATACGACGATCAACAAGAATCGAAAATTGCCGGTACGTAAACTTTATAACATTTTTTATCTTAACTAATATTAGTGTGGTGCTGGTGATATGTCCATTTTTATTATACCTATCAGAGTATTTACTTACTATATAACCAAAGATTCGCACTAATGTACAAAAGATAGTTATCATTATTTTAATTTTATGTCTAATTAGCTTTCCGCCCGTGGTTTCACCAGCGTTAAATGAGTTTTCCCGTGGGAATGATGTATTTTACCGTGGTAAAAAGTAGCCTATGTCCTATTCCAGGACTTAACCTATATGTGTGCCAAATTTCATCCCGATCTGTTCAGTGGTTGAAGCGTGATTGAGTAACAAACATCCAAACTTTCGCATTTATAATAGTAGGATAGTAGGGTACTTAATACCAAATTATTCTGTAAATAGAAATACTGTGAAGCACGTCTGTGAAAAAATTCTAAGGATGTGTTTCAAGTCGCGGTTTAAGCTCAAGTCCTTGGTGGTGGGGTTACCATTTAGATGTTTGAAAAGTCTGGACATTTTAGTAAAAAAATGCATGTGCATGTATTTACAGATGCGAGAGGAGGAACTGATTTGACTTTTCTTTTCTTGTGTTATTTATTATGCATATTGTAACTAGGCAAAAAAAGTTGGACAAAGTAAAAAAATGCATGTGCATGTATTTACAGACACGAGAGGAGAAACTGATTTGACTATTCTTGTATGTGTTATATAATACGCATATTGCAACAAAGCAAAAAATACAGACTTTCAAAGCTGGACAAAGTCGAGACAAATCCGGATGGATGGTAACACTACCTATTCGGTGGGGACAATGTGCTCAATAATCAATATTATAATTTTAGTAAACTATGTCATCGAGAAAGAGGAATTTGGATGTGTATCTTGGAGAGATATTCAAGCACTTTATTGCAATCAAAGATGATGACTACAAAAGGTCGCAGGAGGTCTTTAAATGTGTCTTTGAACAAATGAAAGCAAAGATGGGAGAAAAGTGCAATTATTTTCAACGATATGGTAGCCAGGTAAGGCAATAAGAAACTGAACGTGTTACTATGTTACTGGAAACCAATAGTTTCAGTTAGGCTTTTAATCATCTCCCAGATATCTGCACTATAATAGGTCAATAAATTGGAGATGGTGGCAAAAAATCTCATCAACCCTTATTAATAAATTTCCTTAATTTCTTTCTTTTTCCTTTTTTATTAATTTACTATCTAGGTACCTATCACTAATCTTTCTATATGGTGTGGGTGGATTGTATATTGTATTTGATTTAAAAAGAAGCAAAGAGCATTTGGAATACTACTTATTTCTTGGTTATATCTTTCTTATATTTTTTTATTTCTTGGGGCTTCCCTAACACATGGCTCTGATCTTATTAAAATATTTATCATTTTGTTTCACTATCTCCAGGTCATGTATGCTGGCAGTGTATATGATGGCATCAAGGTATCCAAATTAGATGAATTTGATATGGACATTGTGATTCGTCTTCCAATTAACTATGATGATATCACCATCGAGCCAGAACAGGCAGGCTTTGTCAAACTGAAAATTGAGAATGCTTTTGATTTCTTAGACAAGCAAAAAGACTGGGAAAAATGTCATGTTGTTACCAGAGATTGGAGGGATGGCGACAAATATTTCTTACAAAACAAATTTAGATTCTGGATGCACAGTATCGTGCAGAAAGCATTGAATGATTTAAATGGGCAAGTCACAGTTAATGGAACAACTTATCTTGTGAAGCTTGGAAAGCAATCAGGTCCGGCCCACACTCTATTTATAGAGAATGATAAAGGCAGTGAGCCATTCAAACTTGATGTTGATTTGGTGCCGGTAATCCGATTTATGCATCCTCGCTGGCTAGAAGGCTACAGGTCAGTAATAAGCATGGGCAACTAATTGTCAGTTCTGTACTAAGAAACAAATTAGATAATAAATAGCAGCTGTGTTTGTTACTTAAAAATAAAATATCTATAAGTGGTTTGGTACTTATTATGTAATGTAAGTAGGTAAATAAAAATAAGTTGTTTTGATTAAAACTCTGGTAACACAATTCGAAATATGAATGCCAACTGGTGATCATTGCTGTTACAGTACTTACTGATTTACCATCCTAAGTGTAACGCTGCTGCTATGTAATTTAAATTAGTCACGTCACAAGATTAATAAATCCGGCTGATAAAATGTTGATAAAACCATAAGTAAAACAATCTGCAGTCACTACACAGCGGGGAGAGCGAGGGAACAGGGAGAAATGTCCGATGCACCGCGAGTCCGAAGGGCGGCAACCGTACTGGGAATTAGGGGTGAAATAGTTCTTCAAACAGAGCAGGTCACCGTCTGCGCTCTGTCGCAGGTGTCCCCCGTCTGCGCTCTATCGCAGGTGTCCCCCATAAGACATACATACATACACTACACAGTGGTCAAAAAGTTCAGATGAAAAGATAAACATAAAACTTTAATCGACATTAGATTCTACAAAAGGGCTGCATCAAAACATTTGCTCAATATCCTTACTATATTAATTTAATAAATGCGAAAGATCCAGAAAAAAATGTAATAGTAGGTATTCTAATTTACTTATTCCATTTTATCCAGGACGGTAGAAGAGGCCCAAGTCAAAGAATGGCTGGTGGTGCCTAAGCCTAACAAGGCGTTGGCGCCTGATGCTCAGAACCGGTGCTGGCGCCTCTCCTACCAGGAGTTCGAACGTGAAATGATGAAAGGCTGTCAGCAGCTGAAGACAACCATCCGTTTGGTATGATACTCTCCTCAATCCATTGACTAACAGCCCAAATATTGGTCTCTCAGTCCTCTTGCCTCGCATTCGTGAATCTGTGAGCCGTAGACCTCGCGAGTTTTTTTTTTTCGAAATGGCTGATTTATTATTTATTTATTTTATTTTTTTCTGATTTATTTATTTTTTTACGTTTTCAACCCCATATCTCCGCCATTTTGAAAAATTTCAAAATACTGACACGACAAAAATAATATTATATATATTTATCGATTCTGCTCACAAAATTTCACGAATATCGGTTGAGAAACACGACCCGTAGAGGAGAACAAACAGATGGACGTACAAAAGCAATTTTGGCCAAGGTGAAAAGATCGCTCGCGTTTCGCGCTCGCTCGGTTAATAATATGAATGCGAAAGTAACTTAGTCTATTACACTTCAGCTAAACTACTGAACTGAATTTAATAATAATTGAAACAAAGATAATTTGGTACCTACCTACCCAACCAGACTCACACAGGCATATGGTTGTAGCACCTCATCCAACACAGTAAGATTACTAAAACTTACAACGCCATCTATGTAACACGCTCGTACTACTGCGTGTTACCTAAATAACGTAAAACCTCTCGGGTAGTTGTACAGTCTGTAAAACTGAACAACTTCAGTTCTGTTACTATTCTAAAATCTCAAAAATAAAACTTCATAAACTCATCATAAGCTTTTCAATTCGGTTAACACGTTGAATTGTAACTCCGCGCTCATAGATGGCGATGTTAGTTTTAGAAACAAAGAAGTGTATGAGACGGGCGGTAGATGGAGCTAATTGAGAGCGGCAAAAGAGTTCTGAAAATTTTTAAAATAGAATAAATCCAACAACACAACAAGATTTTATTTTATTTAACTCTTTATTTTCAGTTTGCAGCGATGAAGCCGCTAATGCCTCGAGTATCGCAAATATACGGTTGTTTATCTGAAGGGCCGCATGTTTGCAATGCTACGGGAGTTCGGTGACAACTGTCAAACCCGTCAGAGCTTCGCCAGAAGGAAACATCTATTACAATCTAAACAAAGTTTGCGTTGTTTACGAGTATTATTCAACTTTTACCACAGAATTAATATAGCACTTTTACATCAGAATACGTTCCAATGTAACCTATCGAAATACGGAATTACATATTTTTTATTTACTTACGCTTAAAATTGCAGGTAAAAAAACTACGCGATGCACTAAAAATGAATGACATTGCCAGCTATTACATCAAAACTCTGTTTTTGTGGAAAATTGACGAGACTAAAGACAGAAAATACTGGCAGAAAGGTTTAAGCACGCTTTTCCGGGAAATGGTCGAAATCCTGTACAAAGCAATCCAAGAAAAAAAGATCAAGTACTTTTGGCATGAGGAGAACAACCTCATAGAAGGTTTAAAGCCGACAGTTCAGAGGATATACGCGGACAGTCTGAAGAATGTTCTAGACGCAATCGATAATAACGACGTCGACAAGGTTGCCGCTTACTTGCTGACGGTCGACGAATTCCAAGAGTTCAAAAAATCCGACTTTTATCAAAAGCAGATGGAAGTGATCCAGCGACAATTGGCCAGCGGCTTACTTTCTTCAGGATCACAGAACTCGATAAGTCGCCAAGAGTCTACTATGTCTGTGAACAGCAACTCGGACTGTTCGAGAGATGCCACAGATTCCCTAAGCCAAGAAGCGTCTTTAATAGAACTCGTGAGGGCCATCCACGATAAAGTGAATGTTATGGCTGACGATCAGAAGCGAATGAAGAAAATCGAGGCGGATTGTAAAGGGTCGATCACGAGAATAAATTCTGTAGCAGAAATGCTCAAGGAAATTAATGACAAAATCGATAGTCAGAACGAAACGTTGAAGAAGCTAGAAACTGTACAGGCGGAAGAAAAGGAGCAGTTGAAGGATAAACTTGATTTGCTAATGGATAAAATGGCATCTCAGAATGAAAGACTGAAAAAATTGGAGATTGAAAACAGAAATTATAAAGACAATATTAATAGCGTTGGGGATGCTTTAGCTGTGGCTTTGGATATTGATTGATCTAAAGCAATAACAAGAAAGACAAACCAACAAGTTTTGTCTAACAGGATGGTTTTGATACTCCGTTTTATTAAGAATTATTATTATTATTATAAATTATTATTTTTAAGAATTATTACCAAGGTTATTAGTTTATTCACGCAACCGCGGTAAACATATAAAATATTATTTTAATCGTAATAAGTAAAAAATTGTGCGTCCAAAGTATATTGTCGAGAATGAGAGTGAGTGAAAAAAAATTGACGAAGCACATCAGCGGCGTGTGCAATAAGTATTTCTTATACGACTGCGCCCAAAAAGAGTGTAATATTTTCAGCGTTCATGTAAGTATGTATGTATGTGAGTTTTTTTATTTCACCATAGCTTTTCTGAACAGATTCAGATGTAGCGTTAGAATGTAAGGATACATTAGCCCGAGTGGCACTGGTTATAAATTTTGGCAGCGCAGTCGTGTTTTTTATTTAGATGAATTATTTTTATGTATGAATGCAGTTTTATTGTCACTAAAATCGATGACATGGTTCCTTAGAACAGATCTTTCTATGTCGTATAGTTTTCAGAATTACCCATACTGACTCATCTAAGTGGGCCACCCTGTATAAAGATGTACCTACCTTGCATTTTTAGTCACTAAGGCTCTAATTATTATAAAACGTATTGACTGAAGTAGTAAGTAGTAATCAATCACATCGAAATCACATTTTAATTTGTACTCAATATTATTTTAATTTTTTAACTATTAAATATTTTATAAAAGAATCGTGTTTCTTTTTTTAGAAAAATAAATTAAAAGTTTAGGAAAAATCAAGATGCAGCCCTTATAGTATTTATTTCTTTGTTAAAAACATAGTACAAACTAGAAAGAGTAGTTCTTGGAAATATACAACGCTTACACATACTTTGATCATATTCTCAACTACTGGTACTATTGACAATTTTGTACAATGATCTACTATACCTTGGTACAACATAATTTAATAAAAATCTTTTCAAGTAAAAATGAGCCACACACAAGTCATTTATTTTTTTTGGAATAATAGAATAAAATATACTTTATTGCACACGAACAGATAAACAGAAAAATGCAGTTCAAATAATGTGTACAGATAGGCGGCCTTATTGCTAAGGTAGCAATTTCTTCCAGGCAACCTTCGATACAGGAAAAACCTCAACGAAATATTTTTCTGCACAAACTGTCAATAGATACAGCGTACAGCTGATACATATCATACAACAGTACATAGTGGTTCCAATACAAATTCGATTTTCAATTTTACCTACATTATTTACATACCTACTTTCCAAATAATATATCTTTGCGCATTTTTTAAACAACGTAGTTGCAGATAGTAATATTTCTAGGTTTTATAACTAGAGGGGTTGCATTTGTGTTTGGTATTAAAGGCTGAGCCTACATCCGAAATGTTAATTTCGCGTTAGTGCTTCTTGCAAGCGCGCAACATACGGGCAATGTAAAGAATCCCTTAGCTATACATGTACCTATATAAACGCGTCTATAAATCCGCTACAAATGACATTCCACATGGGCTGTTGTGCCATCCTTCTTAAAACTGTGGGATAGCATGAAAAAAAAACTAAGCAGCTTAACCTTAGTAAATTAAGTAACAACTGTTAGCAAATAAGTTAAATACTGAATTATACATGTTCTATTTCATTGTATTTTCTCGGCTAATAGCTAAAAAGCATTTTAGAGATAGTTTACATAGCGCGGCATAACACGCCCTTTGCAGTCAAGTTATAAGAACTGTTAACCAAAGACTACTTAAATATTACTACCTATATATTTGAATAATTTCGCCGCTGACCGTACACTACATAATAGTGAGCAATGTATATTTTTAACTAGAAATGAATAACACAATACATTTTGTAGATATTCTTTTTAAGATATATTTTCAATTAATTTAATCTACGTACAAAATAATATATTAACTGGGTTGGATATTACAAATACTTTTAATTGTATTTGCTAAGAAAGTTGTAGAATTAGGGCTAGCGCTCACCTAGCAAGGCGCGGCGGAGACTAAGCAATTAAAACTGAACCTCAACACCTACAAAACACGGTTGAATACATCGCGGCACAAGCGGCGATTATTTATTTTTGACAAACCATTTTCAACAACCGCGTTTTATCTATCTATATAAACCTTTGTATTTTTGTATGTTTGTATTGTAACGAATAAACTCAAAAACTACTGAACCGATTTTAAAAATTCTTTCACCATTAGAAAGCTAAATTATCCCTGAGTAACATAGGCTACTTTTTATCACGGGAAATGTTTTTTCCACGGGAAAATTCAAAAATAAAGCGGGCGTAGCCGCTGGCTGGCCGCTAATATAATATATATGGTAAGCTTTAGATTTAATTGCTTAGCTTCTCAATCTCTTCGCCGCACTTCGCCTGGTGTGCACTGGCCCTTAGGTTACGAACAACTGGTAGAATCGGTATGAAAGTAAAAAAAATATCCTATCAAAATACTATTAATTCGATTTTGCTAAGAAAATCTGTGCTATTTTGTCGTACTGCAAATACAAAACAGTACTACAGTCAAAAATTATGTTTTTACAAATATCTGATATATCCACCGCATATCACAATAACTATCAACTTAAACATACATACAATCTTAATATGGTTGGAGGTACAAACACAAACACAATCGGTTCTTTTATTATTTTAAATTACAATTGTTAACGAAATGTGCTTAATCATTAAAACTATAAGTAATGTTTGTATGTTCTTTTCTTTTCTTCTTTTGTTATCATGTGACAAACTTTTATCCTCAACTCGGAAATTGTAATAATGCAAGAAGGGTCCCTCATATTAGTTTAACATGCCAAACTTTCCATCACAATTGCATTATGCAACATTACCAACCAAAGCATATTAATTTTAATAATATATTACATATTTGTTTCATATAAACATAATGTGCAGTCGAAGCAGGATTTCTATAAATTACAATTCTAGTGACTTTTAACTTCTATACTTCAAAATTTTTAATGTGAGCCTAATTTTGCTACTGATACAATAAAATATAATAACTTCAGGGTCCCGTTTCACGAAGCAACAATTTACAAGTAACAAGTTACAATTTGATATTCACGCCAATTCGCTTAAACTGTTAGCTCTTACCGTTTTATCTCATTGTCTACGCAATGTACGTCGAATTGTACTTGTAATTTGTAACTTGTAGCTTCGTGAAACGGCCCCCAGATGTACAATAATTTTAATGTAAGCACATTAATATTATCGTAACATTATAAAATGTAAAAAAATCACTATTTTTAAGTATTAGGAACAAAATTAGACCCACACTAAAATTATTTTAACTTAATTGTTTTAGTTATCAATATGAGATAAGTATATTTATAATAATAAGTAATATTTATAACACTAATATTGTTAGAGAATCTAATAATAATCTAATACAATACGTACATAATTTATTCGCAGAGGCCAATAGGTAGAAATTTTACAATTAGGGTTGTCAACCCCGGTAAACGCAAGACGAAACCAAGATGGAAAAATACAGGACCAAAATTAATTTATTCAAACTTACTTCATTGCACATAAACTTTGTCATAAGTGCGATATTTCTATGTGTTGGCGGAAAAAAATACTTATTTTTTGTGGCACCATATAAGTAATACTTTCACCCGGAACTTTTTCGTTGATATGTCGCGCTTTTATACGACCACAGAAATAAGTCATCGATATAATGAAAAAAAAAAACATATTTCGTGTACTGTAGGATGAGCTCTGACAGATTAAATTTTTAAAAACTTTTTAATATTATTTCGTTTATTTATTTATTTATTAAGTAAAATTACATACTGTTTAATGATAAAATAAGAGGTGAAGTTACTTTATTTAATTATGGTTTAAAAACTGAATATTATTTTAAAAAGTTGTTAACGTCGTATGAAGAATTTTGAAGCTGTCAAAACTCATCCTATAATAACCCAACTAATCGTTTTCACACTTTGCATGCAAGTGACAATTTAATTGCACTTTAATGAATATCAATTAATATGACTTAAATCTCACGTGTAAATTACTGCCTTTTTTCAGTTTTGAAAAATATATAATGGACCGCGATCAGTAGGCGCGTGACCTAGACTCATTATCGTGCCGTCCTTCACAAACACGGTGGCAAGAACAGGACAGCACGATAATAGCTAAGCGTGATTTTACTGCCCGTCTGACTGCGACCCGATCATAACCGAAGAGTAATTTTTGTGGTCGTACTGTGCTGTGTTTTATTTCAGTCTATGAGTCTCTGCGAAACGAATGTTTTGTGTACAATCGGATGTGGCAAACAATATCTTACTAATTTATGGAATTAGGATTAGGTACATTACATTATGGTAGAGTATGCCTTAGATCAGGAGTACCTATGCTATAAAAAAAACCAGCTTAAGGCCGGGTTATGCCAAAAATTAGCAAATCCACGCGCTTTAGTTGAAAGTACAACCGACGCATTACTGAAATAATGTTCATACGAGTATTAGCGTGCAATGGTTCACGATGGTTACGTCCGACACTGCGCAGGAATCGTGCTATAAACTCGTTTTTCTTGAACTCTTTTGCTTATGACAAGAAAACGGCAGAGTTTATGAAAAATGTAATTGATTTAAGTCAATAATAGATAAGTTAAATTAACAAAAAAAAAACGTTAAGTTACGAGATCAAGGACGTCTAAAAATATTTTTGCTGCTTTTTTAAAAAAAACTTGTTACATACAAAAGTTGCTGTAAAATTAACATTTGTTTGGTGGTAAGAGAATGTCTGCCACATCCTTTGAGAGATTAACTTTAGGATCACTAGCCACGTGGCCATTGCGGCAGGGGTGCAAAGGTAGCTGAGAGATTATTATTTTTAAATTTTTAGGAAAGGGTGTTAGTGTTTGCTCAAATTTTGTTTGGCTGGTAAAATACTACTTTGTCAAGAAAGTACCGGGAAAAGATAAATAATACACAAAATGTTAGTTATTCATCCAAATTTATTTTATCACCTTCAAAGTATGCTCATTCAGTAACGATACACTTCCGCCAACAAATAATCCAATCATCATAACTTATTTTAAACGCTTTTTCCGGAAATGAGTTCAGTTCTCGCCGTGAATTCTCTCGCCTTTGTCTTTTAACGAATGAAAACGGGTGCCACGAAGTGGTAATTTGAGTTTAGGAAAAAAGAAAGAAGTCGGCTGGAGCCATATCTGGTGAATACGGTGGTTGCTCGATGGTATTTGTTGAGTTTTTGGTCAAAAATTCATTCCAATGATGACCTTGTGCGAAGGCGCATTATCGTGGCGCAAAATCCAATAATTTTCTTTCCACAAATCTGGCCTTTTTCGTCGAATTTGCTCTCGGTACGAATCGACTCGTGAGACACAGAAAGTTCGGCGGTTATCTCTCTCAAACTTGAATGTGGATTTTCAATCATATCATTACATTGACGGTGTCCTGACATGTCGCCAACGCATGCGTACTTTTACCAATAAGATTGGCTACTGTAGCCACTTGAGGACACATGAAAGGACAAACTAGTAAAAGTCACATTTAGATAAGCAGTCGCCGTAGCCGAAATCGGCATGTAAGTTATATATACACCACTCATTAGCACGTGTTTTTGATAAAGTCGATTCACCATTAGCCTCCGTAACATTTTCAGTGACTCCGAACACGAAATTCCATTGGCGATGCAAAATTTAAGACCTAACTCTTTGTTCGATGGTTTTGTCCATTATGAAATTCGCAATACACACTAGATGTAAAGAGATTGGTGACATAGTAAACTTTCATAACAGAAGCGAACCTTTCTCGCCTTGGGTGCCAAAGGCGAGAAAGTTTACGATGTCACTTATTTCTTTAAACAGCACTGTATTTAATCCAGATTCAACTCAAACTTCGCGCCAAAATGGAAAACAGATATGCCAATTTAACAACAAAAAAAAAATGAATTTGGAACCATAAACAAATCATCCATTCCCGATACTTTTTTGACTGAATGTAGGTACTAAGCTATGCAAATTGCGGAAATTCGTGAGGAATAATTACAGATTTTAATCTAAATTTGGCAACACAGTAAGTTTATTTTCTTTTTGTTTTTCCTTCAGAAAGCTCTGTAGTAAAAACCAACATATTTAAAAGCACTATGCTATAACTTTGTATACGAGGACTTACGCCCTAATTCAGGGTAGGCTCGAGCCCATTTGTGGGGGTGCATATAAAGAGCTGTTGATTGATAATGATGACGAGGAATTTGAAGCATGACACTTGAACACCCCTTCCCACATGCACAAAATACTTAGATACAGATAGTCCACATAATAATCGCGATCACGAGCACACTCAATATAGCTTGTCAAAAAGAGTTTGACGCGGTCGAAATAAAGCATTAGGCGGCGAGAAAACGGATAGTTGCTATATTCAGGTGGCGTTAGTGGAAACTCCCTTTTTTTAGAGATCGCTATATCAAGCGTCTATATGAATACACTTGTAATCGCGAGTAAGATTTTCTGTGCCTATATATTTTGTGGCGCAGGTCCCGCTAAGCGCACGTTGCGACCCGGCCAGCTATGCCATAGTTGTAGCTTAGCGCGCGCTACCGGACTTACTGTGCGCGATGAGCCATTGCAGGGTGATGTCTATGTTGTCCTTCTCCTTACACGAGATTGAGTAGCAGCAGATTTCGCGGTCCTGAATTGCTGATAAGTTCCTGATAAAGAAATGAAGGTTTAATTTAATAGGCTTGACGACGTGGCAAATAAAGAGGCCGTAGATACTATGTATACGAGGAGGGATCAAAAAGTAGTGAGAACGACATACTCCTTGGTAAGAAAAAAAAATACCGGCAGGCATAGCTCAGATACATATTTGTAATATTAATAAAGAAAAAAATCTTCGATTCTCTTTTGTTTTTTCTGAATGTAGTCATTTGTTTGCTTCGTGTCGGAACGTGTTCTCGAAAATGGAGAAAAACGAAGTGCGAGCCGTTATTGTTTAAAAAAGTTAACGACTCAAGAGATTCATTGCGATTTGGAGGCAACATTAGGAGAGTCTGCTCCGCCGTATTCTACTGTCGCAAGGTGGGCTTCTCAATTTCGAGTAGGGAGAACGAGCACGGAAGACGAACATCGTTGCGGCTGTCCATCGACGTCAGTCACCCAAGAAAATGTTGCGAAAGTCGAGAAAATTGTATTGAGCGATCGAAGAGTTACCATCCGATACTTAATTCAAGAAACGGGCATTTCATATGGAAGTATTCAATCCATATTGAAACAATCTTTGAATATGAGAAAAGTTTCCGCAAGATGGGTGCCGAAAATGTTAACCGACAGTCAGAAACAAAATCGACTTGACATTTTGAAGATATTGTTGGACAAGTTTCAAGAAGATTCTGAGAACTTTTTGTCTCGTTTCGTAACAATGGACGAAACATGGGTCCATCATTTTGATCCTGAGACAAAACAGCAATCTTCGCAATGGGAACGGCCATCATCACCGACCCCGAAGAAGTTTCGTGCCGTGGCATCAGCTGGCAAGGTAATGGCCTCAATATTTTGGGACTCAGAAGGGATATTGTTGATTGATTACCTGGAGCGTGGAACCACTATTACAGGCTAATATTATGCAGCTTTAATTCCCAAGTTGAGGAATGCCATCAAAGAGAAAAGGAGAGGGAAACTTCGAAGGGGCGTGCTGTTTCATCACGACAACGCACCCGCGCACAGGTCGGCAGTTGCGATGGCTGCCATTCAGCAAGCTGGCTTCGAATTGGTTGACCACCCCCCTTATTCACCAGATCTGGCGCCTAGCGATTTTTATCTGTTCCCCAAATTGAAAGAATACTTAAGGGGAAACAGGTACGAAGACGATAACGAGGTGATGGATGCCGTGGAGAGCTTTTTGCAGGACCAAGACAAAACTGTTTTTTTAAGGGATTGAAGCCTTGGAAAAGCGCTGGACTCGATGTGTAGAGAGACTCGGAGACTATGTAGAAAAATAAATTATTAAGTTATCAATAGTCATTATATTCTATTTCATTCTCACTACTTTTTGACCCCTCCTCGTACTTTACTTAATATTGCGGCAGATCCCGCTTTTCACCTAACACCAAAACTGGGATACCAGTCGACTGTTTGTTGCTTCTCGAGTAGTGAATGCAGCTCGTTCCGCGACGCTTCGATATTTACTAAATATACTATGTATTTAAGTTTAGGTACTTACATTCTCTCGATAAGGCCGTGTTCGTCGAGCGCATGTGGCAAATCCCGCTTGTTGCCTAACACCAGAACTGGGATGCCGGTCAGTTGTTGCTTCTCGAGTAGTGAATGCAGCTCGTTCCGCGACGCTTCGATCTTATCTGGGTCAGCGGCGTCTACCATGTATCTGGATATTTGCATAAGGAACAGAAGTTTTATAAAAAGATAAATAAGTACTAAAAAAACTGCAACTGCAGAACGTGCCATCAATGCCGACCTGTCAAGAGTAATTTATAAATAACACAAAGTCTTTACTCTTTTAAACATACACAAAGTGTCATCTGTTTTATTTATCTTTTGTTTATAATAATAATTTAATCATCATCATAATAAATCATTTATTTTCAGACAACTAGGCCCATCATATACAAAAGTACTACATAAAGTTCAAAACAAATTAAAAATTAAAAACTTAATACTATCATTTTACAATTTTGAAAATAATAAATCAATACGAAATAACAAAGTTAATTAAAAATTAAATTAAGACTGAAATTTATACTGAAAATTAAATTCATACTGATGAAATAATAAAACAGCATTATATATATACTTACAAATCTGAACAATTTTCTGTGAAACATACAGATTTTACGTCTAGGCTTTGGTTCGTTACTAAGGCATAAAAATGCAACAGTTTTCGATGGTTTTATGGCAGCAACAGATCAACGTGATTGTTTGCAAAAGGTTTAACAGCTGGAGAGTGACACAGACGACTCTTTACCGCAGGAAATGTATTAAATCTACAGAAAAAACGACGAGCGCGGCCCATAGCTATAGCCTTAGGCTGCTTTTCCACCAGAGATGTGCGAGGATGCGTTGCGAGGGATGTGTTTTTCAAGAATCAATAGAATCGCTTCATTTACCTTGCCTCGCTCAGCACAGCTCTGGTGGAAACGGCTTAGCGGAGCGAGGTTTTTGTACGTACAAAACAAGCGAGAGATGTGTGCGAGGTTTGCGACATACTATACCAGTCAGTCACAGGCTCCGCTACACATCCTCGTATGACACATTTTCCTCGCACAGCTTTGGTGGCAATCAGCACACATTTTTAAAGCACAGCTAGACATCCTCGCACGACACATTTCCCTCGCACATCTCTGGTGGAAAAGCAGCCTTAGCGGAATAAACTTGGATAAAAGTTTCTTGACCCGAACTTTGGTCAGTTGCGCGAAACTCGGCCGCTCTTTTGTTCCTCCATTCTAGGAACTAGACGTGAAAATGTTTGCCACACCACGCAAGGTAAGGTCACACGCTTACTCCATCTGTTACTACGAGAAGCGATTGCGATAAGTTATACCATATTTAGCGAGGTTTCGCAAAAACGGTGTATGTTGGTAGAACGCAGTTGGTGTGAATGCACTTTAATCCAAGTTTATTTCGCTCAGACTTATAGTACAAGAACTACTCGATCTTACTCTGGCATGTCTTGTTAATAATAATGGGGACTCAACGAATGATAAACACCGCGATCGTACGCCGCGCCGCGCCGTCTCGTCGCCTCCTAAAAGCTTGAAAGCGATGACATCTAAAACATCAGAACATTTTTCGTCAAAAATGTTCTTAGCTATTTATTACAATTTATAACTTACACAATAGCATTGACTCCTCTGCAATACCGTTCCCACATGGAGCGGAACCTGGGCTGCCCTCCAATGTCCCATACCTGATACAAAGAGTACTGTTATAATAATCAGACATCGGAATCTGTCGGCAATTCCAGGTTGGCATTGAAAGGATAATGTTGCCTTCCCCCAATTGTCACAATTCAATTTAAAAAGAAAAAGGCCCCAATCATATCACTTCAATGTAGACCTGGAATGACCGGCAGGTTCCGATGTCTGGTTATAATTAAAGAGCTGTCAGAGAATCCCCCATTCTGTGGTAGAGATCTGATTACATTAAAAACAGATTACAACATTACCTTGATAGTGACATTGCCCTTGGTGATTTTGCGCATGTTAAATCCCACTGTTGGTATCATGTCTTCACTGAATTGACCAGACTGTAAGCATAAAATTAAAACAACATAGAATAACAGCTTAAAATTAAATGAACTTCCAGTATTATAGTATTTTTTAAGTTAGGAAAGAACCTTGGAATTTGTCCAAGGAAAGAACACATGGACAGTGCAGTGCAGTTTTATTTAACAAATGCACTCTAATATTATTCAAGCTCCGCCCCGACTGCATTCTACATACATTGTGGTTCAAAACAAATCATGTAGAGCAAATGACAGCTTAATTTTGTCAGAACATAAAAACAAATGCCAGGTGGACTGATGACCTGAGGAAGGTAGCTGGTGGTGACTGGATGAGGAAAGCGGGTGATTGTGCGCTTTGGCGTGCCCTTGGGGAGGCCTACGTCCAGCTGTAGACTGCAATAGGCTGATTGATTGATAAAAACAAAAACTATGTCTACTTTAGTTTTAGCAACATACATTTTTGTCTTTGAGACTGCACACGGCAAATTAAAAATTATTATAATATAAAAATTTCTTTTCCTTTTTAGTATTAGGTTAAAATAAATAAATTTTAAGTTAAGTTATCTATCTATATATCTGGCAACATTTGGCTGTCATTTTATCTATGATTATGAAAAAAAAAAAATTGCCCTGTTGTTATGATGTAGATAGCCTGCAAATCCGTTTATAGTACAGGCCAGCAACAATATAAGATAAAATTTGCCATCATTGAACTTTCTCAGTACATTCTGTCTGACAGTCAAGTATTAATAAACAACAATGTTTATATCTTATTTCAGTTAATTATACATTCCTGTGGAGCAAGTATTATTTAACAAAATTTACCCTTTTCTTGATTTTATTGATTTGTAACAAGAAAAGGAGGAAAACTAAATATTGAAATTCTATATAAGTGCACAGGAAAATATTATGATGTGATTTGTCAATTTGATTTTAAAAAATAATATAGAATGAACTCTTAGCAAGAATATCTTGTAAGGGTGTTGAACAAAGGTATTGCATAAATTTTACATGTTGGACAAAATAGTAGGTACTAAAAACAAAAAAATCATAGGAATGTTATAAATTTATTCTACATAAGACTTGCAATAAGTATATCTAAAATTTGTTATTTCCCATGCAGTTTCAGCAACCGCCCGCATAACTATCGAGCAATGGTTTTAAACAGTAACATGAGTAACAAAACATTTTGTCTAATGGTGTGTCATATTTTGCGCAACTACTAAGACCATTGATAATATGCATGTCAGTAAACCATTTTTTACAACCGCATACAGTCCCATATGCCCCAGCAGAGCTATTTACCACCATCTGACCCAAATAATGATGATTATTCAACACAATAATTATTGTTTTGTGATAACTTACGGCAATGACGTTAACAAAAGTAGTTTTGCCAGAGTACTGTAGCCCGACCAGAGTCAGCTCCATTTCTTCCTTCCAGAACAGGCTTTTGATCCAATCAAGGATACGATTGATCAAAGCTAGCATCTTGAATGATTTTACACTATATTATTCCAGAAAAACGTAAATTAAAACGCCTCTTCCGAAAACTGCTGTGCGGTTTGACAGTCACCAAATGCGTTTAATTTTTGCTAGCCTGCTCGCCAAGCTCAATAATTTACAATTTTAAACCATATTTACACATTTCAAAATTCAAATGCTTCAAACAGAACTACAACAAAAGAAAAAAACAGTGATTAAATTAATTTATCCACGGTTAAATATTTAAATCATAAAACAACATAAACATTATCTACGTAATTTATACAAACTGATGATCAAAACGCAAGATGGTTGCGTCAAACCTGTGTTGCCCTTTACAAAACATTATTTTCCTTAAATCTCAAGTAACAAAAAATGCAGCACGATGACAAAACTTTTTATGCGTTGTGTAAGATATTGGTGTTGATTCCCGCAGCGAAACTAAATTTAAATTTTATCTTAGTCTTGTCACTTTCTGACCCACGACGATGAAAAAGGACAGGAGATTGTCAACCATTGCGAGTACCAAATTTTATAGCGCAAATGACAAGTTTAAACGTGTGCCAGCCATGTAATTTTTAAAAAGCTTGTTTTAGGATCCTGCTTAAAATTGACGTTTGTGACATAAAATTTGACGTTCAAAAGAACCGACAATCTCCCGTCTTTTTTCATGGTCGTGGGTCAGAAAGTGACAAGACTAATACAAAATTTAAATTTAGTTTCACTGCGGGAACACCATTGACAAATAGCCAAAGATAGAAAGCATGCACTTACAATGCCACGTCTTTTTTTTATTAAGGTGCGGCGATTTAAGGTGAACGCATACTTGTCAGAAGCGAACGCGGCGAACGAGCCGAACGAATCCAATTTTAGAATTCTTTATACGAAATCTTATGAGACCTCGCACATAATACTCGAGTCGAATCTTACGAATCGGGAAGAACCTCAGAAATCCTAGACAAATTCAGATGACGTCATCAGATTCCCTGCGGGTGTGGTGTGAACGAATCCACTGATGCGATCGACTGAATTCACCAAACAGAGGAGAATTTCAAGTCGATTTGTGATTTATTGGGGAATGACATAATGCGGGGATTTATCGCCCTGATTTGACGTTTATATGTATCAAATACAATTCTTTATGAAAAATTATAAAAAGAAACTTTAGTAAATCTAGTCATTGAACGCCATTTTTAATGAGGTTCAGTTACGTACTAGACAATTTTGTCATAGAATGTTTTTTGTTTGAGCTAATCTATTGTCAAATGTATAGTTCAGGTCAACCAAAACAATCGTGGAATCTCATAAATTAGTACAGCTAGCGCCTCTGATTCTAACAGACTATTCATTTTTTTTTTTTTTTTTATTGTGATACTGAAGTCTACAGCTTTAAATTTAGTTACATAATAATACAAGAAGTAAACGAAACATTAGCCAATTACAGACTTCCATTTTGTAAGTATAACATTTTTACAATATTATTGTTATTGAAGGTAAATTAAAAATAATCTTAACAATAATAAAGGTGTTGCACAGTGTGAGTGTGAGTAATGAGGTGTGTTTGTGTGTGAAAAGGAATTCCTTCGGCGCGTTCGATTCTTTCGGCGTGGTCGATTCTTTTTCGGTGCGTACAGGGTCCCGTTTCACGAAACAACAATTTACAAGTAACAAGTTACAATTTGATATTCATTGCGTAGCCAATTCGCTTAAACTGAAAGCCCTTACCGTTTTATCTCATTGTCTACGCAATGTACATCGAGTTGTACTTGTAACTTGTAGCTTTGTGAAACGGTCCCCAGGTGTGCGAGGCTCCCTTGATTTCGATTCGTTCGATGCGTTCGGATCGGACAAGGTGTGCGTTCACCTACATTCTGGTTTCGATGACACACGTTTTAATAGAATCCCGAAATTTTGGCAATAGAAAAGGTGTGGCAACTCAATATTTTTGACAGATTCAAAAACATTATTACTATTAGGGTTCCGTAGCTATAATATAAAGCAGAACCGTTGCTAAAGAGTCGAAGCTGAAGAGTCGTCACTAAAGAGTTTTTAAGTGGTGGCCCATTTAGATGGGTCAATTCAGTAGTCAGTTAGTCAGTATTATAGTACTCTGTGATAACTGAAAATATAAGACACTAGAGGCCCGCACCGGCTTCACATGGGTAGAATATTTCATACATATTTTCAACCAACTTCAAATAGGAGGATGTTCTCAATTCGCATTTCAGCAATACGCCCGCAACTGCGTTCTAGTGATCCGCCCGCGGTTACGCTGCTCGCGTTGTGTAAGATTTTCCCGTAGGAATAAAACTTTTCCCGTAAAAAGTATCTTTTTTGTTCTTTGTGTTATTCCAAGGTACAAACTATCTCTATTCCAAATTTCATCCCAATTTTGGTACCCGCCCCGCATTTCGTGCCTTCGCTACATACACGGCTGCTTTGCTTCTCGTTGGGGCAACACTGGTCATTGCGCGGCGGCGCGACGGAATGACGGCCGGGGTGGACCAAACAAAGCAGTCACACACAAAATAATATCATTGGTCAGTGGTCACACACAGAATGGCCAAGGGGCACAACAAGGCAAGTGGGCAGACCACCAGCCCGATGGTCCGATGACATTGCCAAACTGGCAGGATCAGGCTGGATGCGGATGTCACAGGACAGGTCGACCGTGAGGAGTGGCGCAGTCGAGAAGAGGCCTATATATTATATACCCAGCAGTGGGTGGATGTGGGTTGAAAATGATGTTTTTTAATACGAGGCGTGCGTGTTACAAGAAATTGAGTTTGATGTTTGAATATTTATCTATAGGTAGGTACAGTTTAGTTTATGTACTTACCTACTACATTTAATTATCTTTTTGTTTTATTTATCATATTATTGGAATGTGTGCGATAATGTAATATTATTTTGGCCTTTCCTTATCGTACAGGACAAACTCTCTGTTTATCACATTTCTTAGACATAGAATCATAATGTAATAAATACAGAGCTCGCATGCAGGGCCCTCTTTCCCACTGGGCACTCTGGGCAAGTGCCCAGGGCCCCGTGATCGATAGGGCCCCCTAGTCCCTGCCAGATCGCTAAACGATAACCGATATTTATTGCCGAAAAACTTATTTTGATTCGAATAAATCGAACCTTACTGACTACAATACCAATTTGCTTATAGCTTTTGCATGCGCGAAGCTAATCTATTCTTACCCAAAAATTAGTCTTTCCGATTTCAGCATGTTTAAATAAATTCTAATAGTATATAAAAATAAAATTCAATGGTATACTAAGTATATAAAATTCTCTAAAAATTGTATACATCATGTCTCGATCTCTGATGCGTTGTTCTCGAGATATTTAATCAATAAAATATAAAAATAGCTAATTTTTCATAAACAGAAAAAAAATATGTACGCTTTTGTTTACAAATATAGATAGCTCTTCTCTCTCGTCACTAAAAAGAGACTGGAAAGCAAAAACCATGAATATTAAAGGGATTAATTCACATTTTAAAACGATTCTACTGGCCTAATAGCTATAGATATACAAAAAAAATATTGTTAAAGTAATTTTTCGAATTGTTAATTGTTAACGGGGAGGTGAGGGCTAGCTTATCTACTTTCTTTGTTTATTTTAACAAAATAGTGTTCTGTCAAAGTCATAGGGGCCCCATTATCCTAATATGCCCAGAGCCTCCAATAAGTTAAAGACGGCCCTGCTCACGTAGTGGCATGGTAGTAGAGTAGTGGTAAAACTGTTTGAATAAAGATAAAAATAAGACTTCAAAATGATTAAAAAGCTCTACGTGACAGTAAAGGCTCGTTTCCATTGTGCAAGTACTTGCATGCAAGTATGACGCCACACTTGCGTACAAGTTACTTGAACTGTAAACTTTAATTTATAGAACTTGAACCTCGCATGCAAGTGTCCGAACCAGGACAAGGACGTGCTGTGGCTATAGCTGTAGATGTAAGCCCGGTTTAAAACCAATTAAATCAATCGGTTTAAAACGAAAAAAAAACGGTTTAAAACCGAAATAAGCCATTGTTTTCGATTTAAAACGGTTGGTGTTGACGACTATGTTTTTCTTTAATATAACCACATTTTCTTAATATTCCGAAGAAGGAATAGAACGGAGTAGGTATTATACCTATAAACTGTAAAATGAAATGTGTGATACCTAGATCGGTACTGATTGTGTGTGTAATATTATTTATTAATAAGTATAGTATGTAGTATAGATATAAGTATAAACTACTTAACTAAAACGAAACGTAACGTCAGGTGACCAAATATTGTCGATAATGAAGTGTAGTTCTTTTATTTTAGTAGGCGAGTTTTAAACCGTCTAAAACAATTTATTTGGGGGTTTTAAACCGC
Organism: Carpatolechia fugitivella; assembly: GCA_951230895.1. NCBI lineage: Eukaryota > Metazoa > Arthropoda > Insecta > Lepidoptera > Gelechiidae > Carpatolechia > Carpatolechia fugitivella. The sequence continues at coordinate 5,117,791 of OX579651.1, forward strand.
CACATTTGGTTTTAAACGTTTAAAATCGTTTTTATTACATCTTTAGCTGTGGCACTTGCGCGCGCAACTTGCATATCACTTGCGCAGACAAGCGTCAGTTGCGCATTATGTTTACAAGTTCAAAACTACCTGCATGCAAGTTTACGTTTCCATTACTCAAGCTGCCTGCATGCAACTTGCAACTTGCATGCAGGCTACTTGCATAATGGAAACGCGGCTTAACCTACATCTTGCACCTACTTAATTTTAAGCAATAGCTCTGCTGACGTATTTAATTACGTTGACTGTCGTTCATGTTTTAAATTTTTGGCCCGATATAGGTAAGAGAACGAAAATGAAAAATTAAGAATGAACGTCATCGAAGCAACGTGAGCAGTTGTCTTGTGGCACATTAAACACGTAATGCGTTCACTCACAAATACTCACAATCAAAACACTCGAGTATCACGGGCAGGCGCGGGGGGGAGCGATGGCAGCGGAGGCAGGGGTCTCAGTCACGTGCCAGCGAGCGTGGCCGGCCGCGGCGCCCTGCACATTCCACCGCCCGTGCTGATCACCAGTGCCATATTTTGACGCGCTGTCACATGACTCGCCGGCCGGTATACACAGCCGAACCTCCTCAGAACTGTCGCGCTTTCCACAAGGATAACACGCCAGTGGTTTAACACAACGACATCGACAATTCGAGCCGTTCATCACCAGCAATGGATTGCGAGGATCTCACCTAAAATCTAGTGTTGTTTACGACTTTGTGTGGTGCGAATACTTTTATCTTTCAGTGATAAATGCTGAAACAGTGATTTCTTGTTATTGTTGTGTGTGAGACAAAGTGAATATGGAAACACGCAATTATTGGGAGGAGAACGGACACGTGAAGTATGATAAGTAAGTTATTATAAAAAAGCCTTTCACTACCATAGTATCTTAAGAATTTCAACAACAACAGGTATGTACTCGTAACGAAAAATTCATAATAGCTCCTGCTGAGCTGAGGCGCCTGCCAAATTATTCAAACCTATGCTGTGCAGTATTTACTATTTACGTGCGTTGATTTTTACGTATTTTATTTTGTTTTATTTAACGAATCGCATCAGATTATCTTTTAAAAATCTAGTACTTTTTATAAGATTTGGAGCGGTAGAGCATTCGACTCTCATTAAGAGAGATTCTGGGTTCCATTTGAATCGCGATTCGAGATGGGGCACTTTGGGTCAATAAAAAAATATTTCCTAAACTGTCCCAATTTTTTTTTGTTAGGTTACCTATTAACAGGTTGAATCATCTGAAAAGCCGTAAAGTAAAGATATTTCTATACTGGCTAATTTATGATTTTTTTACGTTTTCAACCCTCATAACCCATAACTCCGTCATATTTTAAGTTTCCAAAAACTAACTCAACAAAAAATTCTATTAATTTATCGAACCTGTTCACAAAATTTCACGAGAATCGGTTGAGAAACGCGACCTGTAGAGTGGAACAAACAGACATAATATAGACAGATAATAATTATACAATAGCAATTTTGGCCAAGTTGGCTGAAACGGAGTTCGCGCTCTCGCGCTCGCTCGGTCAACTTATTCCGCGGATTTATTTAGATGTGGGGAATCGGTCATTGACCTTGCAACCCACACGATTTGATGATGATAAGTTTTAGAATAATAATAAATTGGCAAGCTAATTGTTTCGAAGCTTATTCAAATTGCCTGCATCAAAATGGTCAGAAGAACAGACAGAACCATCCGTTGAGTGGCGAGTCAATCCATTCGGCCGAATACTGGATTAGGTACTTCACGGTATCATACGTCCGGTCCGGACGTCACTGTGCCAGTTGAAAAGCAGACGAAAACTGAGGAAGACCTGGATCTAACATTATTATAAGTATACTTGGTAGATGGCACGTCCGTCGCAACATGGACGCCGGGAAAGAAAATACATAGAAAAAAATTATGACTGCTTGAATAATATCAATTAATATGGGATAAAGAGAGGTAGGTATTCTGAAAAACTCTCCTCCATTTTCAGATGAATTTTGATCTGTATGCCTGCCTTGCCAGTTACCAGTTACTGCCATCTCAAATAAAGAAAAATCAACGGCCGTTACAGTCCACTGCTAGACTATGAGCCTCCTCCACTTAAGTGGAGGGTTTTGCCATAATCTCCACGCTTGGCAGGCGGGTTGGAGATCGCAGATTAAAAGGTTACTGTATCAGACAGCGCTGCTGCCCGTTCCCTGTTCAATGTGTAGTCCTCACGGAGACATTGTCTCCGTGGTAGTCCCTAAGTCGCACGGGAAGAGTAGGGGTTGGTGACAAATGTATTCTACTCTGCCGTCACCACACGGCCAACTTGTAACCAGTAAATAATTTAAATCATCATTGATGTAGGTGTCCTTCCTCCTCCCTGAAACTAATCGTGCCGGCGCCCATGGCTCTCAAAACCACTGAAGAAAAGAGTATACTTAATAAGTACTCTACTCCTCAGGTCAAAGGAGGATCTTCTAGGAATTGACAGACGGTTACATCTTCTCTACAATGATAGTGCCACAGCCACAAATGTCATAGTGATATCATGAACAAGGTGTTCTGTGTGCTGACCTTGAATGTGACCGCAGACTGTACCTTTCTTACTCTGTAAATGCAGTACATGGGCGTGATGGCGTATATTCGCCGTCACTTTCGCTGAGCACGCAAAACAAAACTGACGCGCGGAGAGTTTCCGGATTTTTCAAAGTTTCTCCGTCCATTTCAGGGTGCCGCTCGGCATAGCTGTTTTGCATGTTAGACTTGTGACGTTTTTAGTTTTTTTTTTATCTTACATTAGGCCCCAGGGATTATAACATTGGTTTAAATAAAATAAAAACTAGTGACAAATAAAGAACATGTATAATAATAATAATAATAATAAAAATGTTTATTTGCTCCTTATATAAATAGTATTGACGTGACTTCCTAAACTTGAAAAATGTTGGTTAGTGTCTCTTGCACGATTTGAACCCTGAATTTTAGGATTGAGAACCTAACGCTGTGACCGATCGAGATAGATAAGTGATGAGATCCTTGGGTCCAGACTAAAGGTTTAAAATAAGTGATAGATTTTACTAGCAAACAGTTATGCCAAATCTAGTATCATACTGAAGGGCCTATAGATATTCTGTTATGTAAATAAAATTGTGCGAGGCTTACTTCGTAGTTGGCCAGTGTCCATAATAGGATTAAGTTCACACATCATCATACATGTGCCAAGCCAAGTCTAGGAAACTTGATAGATATAAACATATACATACAATTATTTATAATAATAAAATAAACTTCTATTGCTACTCTCTCTTGACCATATTCAATTCCAATTTCCGAACTTGAATATAAAATATAATTTATGAGATTTTATTAGCATTGTTTGATGTAGGGCACTTCACTAATATCGTATACCTACAATAATAATATTTAAAACTGATAAACGATCTATAACAACTATTACTAAAATTCTACCAAAAAAGATCGGTGTGAGAGTTTTTTTTTTTTAATTTAAACCACGTTAACTGCCAGGGAATTTTGATATAAAAGCACTTAATTTATTATTATTCATACGGCTGTTGAAAAAGCGCTTAAAAGGTAATCTTCTTCATTCATTATTCTTCTATTCATTTATTCTACTTCATTTCAGAATTTGAATGCCTCTAGCACAGCAGCAGCAGCACCTTTAGTATTAAAGTGACCTAATAAAAAAAGGAAAATGAGTTACCGTATAATAAACAGACCTTATAAAACGTTCCTTTTCACCTGAGCCGTACTAAAACAACATAGTTAGGATAACATTTTATTCTTTAATTTGCGACAAAATAATAAAGTATTTCTAATGACGAGCACAGGAATCTTCAACTTTAAACGAGATTTCCCAACAATTGGGCTTTTCGTGTTAGGTCACTTTAATACTGATTACTGAAGGTGCTTTGCTTTCGTGGCCCGCTAGAATATTTGGGCATCATTCATGAATAACAATAAATTCCTTCTGATATAATCTAAACTTAAGCAGAGTAAATTAATTGCCAGAAATCTACTTTAACGATGACGAAAATGTAGTATTATGTAGAATTTGTAAGTGTGATGAGTTGGAGAATGTCATATTACGAGAATTCAGACTGTATGTTTAAAAAATGACATAATGTAAGGCTAAAATGTATAATATGCCTAGACTTTAGCCCTTAGCTATGTCTATGACTTAACTCGGTCATAGTACCTATACATAATATAAAAGGGTGAAATAAGGCGTAGACTATATCTTCTAGGTCTAGGGGTAAGAGCCTTCCGCTCCCCCAAAAGTCAATCTTATAGATGGTCACATCATGACTCACGTCACGTACGATACGACATCAGAGCTAAAGCTGAAACTAAAAAAAATATTTGTTTCGTTCATAAAAAATCATAATACTGTCGTCATGACTTCATGACGTGAATTTTATTGATGTTTTATTATTTTTTTCTGCCATTATTAATATTCAAAATTTCTGTCTCACACCACGGCGTAATTAATAATATTTATATGGCAGAAACGTTGCTCTAGGCACACAGTGACAAATTGAAAATAATACAATGCTCTAAGAAAATCTTTGATGAACGCTTTCTTTTTTTCTTTGTATGACGTGTACGAGTTCAGCACCTGCATTCTGACGTTACCTAAGGCTTTATTTATAGGTACGGTACGAGTTCAATGCTATTCTATAATAATCGTTGCTCATCTCGGTCGATGCGTGCGTGGCATGTGTGCAGCTAATTCCAGTGATTTACCTGCCTGAACAATATAAACGAAATAATATTATAATAAAAATAATTTAATTCACAAGGCCTTATTGGTGTTAAATATTACAATACAACAACCGTATATAACCGTGGTAACAAACCCGCGAATTGTGAGAATGTTAGTGTTACAATACAACAATATAAAAAGTAAGATGTGAATGAAAAATTTAATACGGAAACTTTGCACGTTATGTAAAATTGCGAAACATAAAATTTATCTACTGTTTTCTTTCTTTCTTTTTAGAAACTTACAAAGAGTATAGCTAGATAGAGATTGATTTTTAGAAGTAAAGCGAGGCAAACAAATAATAAAAACGAAACCACGTTATAATAACTAACATTAATTATTACGCGTATATTTAAAAATGTTAAGGATATTTTGCTATTAAACTACGAAAAAACTTAAAAAAAAAACGATGAAGTTGACGGCATAATTTTACTCCTGATTTTTGTACTCATATTGGTAAGGCCAGTGGTATGGTGGGTCTACTCTACCACGATGTCTCCCCATTCCCCAACCGTAACATTTTTCACACTTCAATCGCGCGCGGTTCAAAAATATTATCACGCACGAAGAAACCAAAGTGACCTTCAAACGTAACGTACCTACTTATTAATTAATTCGATATCGTAACAAATAAGCGGCGAAAGCAGGCGAGTCAAAAATAGCACTAACAGCCAACACGAGATTTGACGAGACATGCGCGCTTATGAGGGGAAAGGGGCGCCCCGCGACGTCCTCCACACGCCGCGAAAAACGTGACCGATGACGCACACATCCACGGCCGCCACGTAAAAACACACACAAGTGTACATTATCCTCACGTTTGTATCGCCCGACGTGGACTATACTCGAATGTTTTTCTGTTTATTTGTACTTTGAAAAATAAAAAGTACTGATAGAACAAGAAATAAAATATTTTTTAAATGTAAAGTAAAATAATTAAAGAATGGTTCGATTTTATTTAAAGGAAAATTCTGTAAATGCTCGTTGAATACAAACGGGTCCCTGAAATATAATTATAAAGCACGGTACATATTTTTTATTGTAGCTATATATAACGACTTGTAAAGAAGAAAATATATTGAATTTTTCCAAAACATCCTTGTATTGTGACGTACTTAGATCATCATGACTGACTGGGTAGGGTAATAATAATTTTCTTAACCTAGGTCAGGCTCGTACTGACTGGCCTATTCATAGCAGCGCAGTGCATACATTTTATATTGTATTCAAAATGTTCCTGTATAGGTAAAGGTACACAACTACGTCTATTTAAATTGAAGAAATACGGTATAAAGTATCTGGAACTTGAAATATTTTGATTAATGAATTTTAAAAAATTGTGTATGTCCCTATGACAAATAGGTAATAAAGCAAAATAATATTCTATCTACCGAATATTCGGTGTGCAATGTGCAAATATCTAGATATATACATAAAAAAATATGTAAATGTGATATGACACAAAAGGTCTACAGATGTAGAGTCTTGCTAATATATCTTGTTTTCCCTCTACATGAAAGGCATCCTAGCCGAGCAGATAACCAAATACTAGTATTGTTTCAGCTCTATAAAAAGCAAATTGTAGTGGATGCAAGGGATAACAAAAAAAAAATTTTTTCATTCCAAAAAGTTTTTAGGAAGCTATAAAAGCTTTAATAAATTATTTTTTTACTATTTTTATAATTGAACACACCATGGATGGAACGAACGAAACTATTACAAGGTTATCTCAAGGTCGTCTAGGAAATCAGAATATTTCCCTACCTTTCTGTCATACTTGCATGGACGAGCGATGACGTCATTGTTGATTCATCGACTAGTTGTGTGAAAGAGAAAGTTCAATAATTGTAATGCGTCTGTTCGCACGTGCGACAGAAATAGAAATGTGTGTATAGTATACATCTCTACCTCTGTGTACTGTGTGTGCCTCAGTGGTACGTTAGCGAGATCGCGTGCAGAGAAACGTGTCGCCTCTGGTTATTTCCATCAGTCCAGATCGAATTGAGGCCCATTCACAATAAATATCGCATCGACTACGTATTGTGCAACCAATCCACATTCACGTCGACGCATGCCTTATATCGTAACTTTTGTATTTGTTTCTGCATAATATTATTCTGATAAAGGTTTTTTTAATTATAAGTATTTAAACATATTTTATTATTATTTTCTATGGTATTACAATATTTTTTTACAGTTTTTTAAGGCTGTCCTACTAAACCTTTTCGGTTTTCACAAGGATAGTAGTGAGTTCTAATATTATTAACTTGTTATATTATATACTATATCAAATCTCAACAAACACATATACCTACACATAAAATACCTATAAAAAATATATATTTGTGTTAGTATTAAGTAATAATTGTGGCTCCCACGGAGTGGCCCCCACCCAATCTTAGCGTCTTGAATCCTGATCACTTCACTGTTTTATTCATAAAGACGACAACGTACGGCTTTTCTTCGCAATAATAAAAATTACTTAGATAAGTTAGGGAATGCTCTTCGTTGATCATTCTATTGTATGATGATGACTGATTTTAAAAGTAACATAAGGAGCTTAGAAAATTATAATTAAAATGTTTTAAAAGGTAAATTAATGTAGAACTTTTCTTTCCTATTTTAGAGGTAGCTAACTAACCCGTTATTTTGTCATCGACACGCAAAGAAGAAGAATGAATCACACTTCGCAGCCCTAGGTTAAAGGAGATCGTTCAAGTTGCATAATTTTAGGTATAACCTACCCATTTTTGACAAGTGAAAAGTAGCCGGCCGTTAACGAAAATAAATGTGAGAATATCAAATTAGCAATGATGTGATATATTAATATACACTCTAATATAATAGGTAAGTACCTGTAACATATAGGGTATATCATCTTTATTTTGACAACGATTGAATAGCGAAATATTATTTTGCTTTATGATAGAGCATAAATAATAATAATTGATCGTAACTCGTTTAAAATAGTCAACAGTAAAAAAAACATCTTTGCACGTGTCTTCGCCTATCTATATAGCATACTTATGTTATATATCACGCACGTGTCGACGAAGACTGCAACATTGTAGCATTGTAGTAAAAAATGAGGGGAAATTTAGTGGAATAGGTAGGCACACGTGAGTATTATCATGTTTTTTATCAGCAGGTAGTTTAGGTATTGTCTATACTAATATAATAAAGAGGAAAGATTTGTATGTTTGTAACGAATAAACTCAAAAACTACTGAACCGATTTTAAAAATTCTTTCACCATTAGGATGCTACATTATCCTTGAGTAAAAAGTATTTATTACTAGAAAAAAATAGGGATCCTTGCTAAAACTTCTGTAACGTGAACCAAGGTGTAAAAAAAATAGCTTAAAAATTTCTTTCATCGCATACGCTGCGGAAACTATTGATGTCAGAACAAAAAATGTTCTACAATATTAGAGGACATACCTATCAATATTTACAAAAAACTTTGCGATACTATAATGTCCAACTATTGTAGTTATGTCACTATAAACACTTTTTACAAAAAAATAATAATAAAAAAGCTGACCAAAACCAGATATCCTCGAATGATTTTGTTTGAAGCTTGAACGTAATTGAAATTCTTGAAGCGAGGGACGCCTTTATTCATTAATTTCATTCGTTTGGTTGGATTGGAGTAGGTAAACTTGTCATCGTCGGCATAAATAAATAATAATAATATGTATTTATGTCAAACAAGCTAGGCCTTTGATTCGAGCTGTCTGTAGTCTGATTATGTCAAATATCATAAGAAAAAACCACACGTAAACTTGCACTTGACCTTACAATATAGACGACGCAGCTGTTTAAATTTGGCCCAGTTTTTTTTTTTATTTTATCTTTATTATTATCGATGGAGAATTATCGATTATTAAGTATGGATGGATTGCGTGAAAGATGATATGTGAAAGAAGGGAGTGAATAGTGATGTGACGTCTGACAGGGACGAATGGAAGAAGAAAACATATTGCGCCGACCCCAAATAAAGGGAACAGTGCAGGAGAATGATGATTATCGATGGAGAACCAGACGTAGATCAATATAAGTACTAATCTAATTACTAAGGTATGTATGTTGACTAGGTTGGTTACATAGGTACTTAGTCCTGCTTCTAGGCTAGCTAGGTAGATCTGTACTGTACCTTTCAACCCTACTTACTACGCGCCACCACTGCGCTGTCTGTAGCGCTTATAGATGAATGATGATGACACACTTACGGACCGTATTTATATATAAATATGCATATATATATTTATGTCAATAACTCAATCGTAGATACTTCAAGTTGCCATGAAAACGCTATTAATTATGAAGTAAGTAGGTATTAGATAATAAATTATCTGTTTCGAATTGGCATCGTAGACGTAGACCCTGAAATTGCTGCTATGTGGCAGTCACGTGCTGCGAACACGGCCGCACGTGAGTCTGCGGAACGTGGCCGCAAACATCGAGTCACTGACCGCCCTGCTGATCGCACAACCTTAACGATTATCGCGTTGCAAAACTATGTTTGAGTATTTTGATATCTGCAGTCAGCAGATACCGAGTGAAATCGAAATCAAGGTAAGGTTTGGGGATCAGTCATTAAAATTCATTTGGATTTACTAATATTTTTCAAAACTGTTTTTAGAAAAAGAAAGAAAATAGTCTATCCATTTTTTTTTTATTAGATCAAGATAATCATATTTTTGTTGTTTTAGAGAAGTCTAGTAGGGTCAGTGTTAATAAAGATTTTCTATTTAACTTCGTACCTAGGTATAAAATATTGAAGAAATTTCATCTGCGAGGTCGAAATAATTAATTTCATAGGTACCACGGGTTCTGAACTTCTGATTTCGGAGCCTTGATTGAGTGGTATAATATCAAGGAGTACTTCGATCAACTATAAAATTAATTAAAACTGATCGAAAGCGGTATGGGTTACCTAATCTAGGTAGGTGGTAACTTAGTTTGTTTGTAAATGTTTGGACCATTTTCTTATGGCTTATTATTTTCCGGTTGACATACTTCCGTCAACTCTATTTTTTTTACCTATAACTTTTACTTAAATTAATTATTAATGAATTAATGGTATTACGTTTAATTTAAATTATAATCATCATTTTCGTAGTTTTGCCTTATAGTTCGCAGCTAGAATAAAGCTCAAAGACTTCAATTTGATGGGCAAAAAGTTTGCATGCTAAAAAATACTCTAAATTTCAACAACGTGAAACACGTGATTTGATTAACTTGGTAAAGCTACGTCTACCTACCTACATAGCCAAGCCACCACGGAAAGTAGTTGCCTGCCTGCTTACGTACTTCTTTGAAGACGACGTTACGAAACAATCCTCCTACGTGTGTCGGTCGGCCGGCCTAAGTAGGTACGAGTAGGGTTACCATTTAGAAATAAAAGTCCGGATTAAAAGCCGAACTTCTCGATAAAAGTCCGGATTTTAGTCACAAAATGTAAATACTACGAACGTAGTTACAAACGCAAAAGGAGGAAACTGATTTGAATTTTTTTTTTTGTATTATGCTATTACTCATATTCCAACTGAGCTAAAAAACCTGAAAAATTACAAACCCAGACACAGTCCAGATTATAGATGTAAGGCCGGTTTAAAACCAATGAAATCAATCGGTTTAAAACGAAAAAAAACGATTTAAAACCGAAATAAGTCATTTTTTCGATTTAAAACGGTTGGTGTTGACGACTATGTTTTTCTTAAATATAACCACATTTTCTTAATATTCCGAAGAAGAACGGAGTAGGTATATATATACCTACTAACCTATTACTTAATACTAACACAAATATTATTTTTTTATAGGTATTTTATGTGTAGGTATAAATGGGCCTCAATTCGATCTGGACTGATGGAAATAACCAGAGGCGACACGTTTCTCTGCACGCGATCTCGCTAACGTCCCACTGAGGCACACCTCTGTGTACTGTACACAGAGGTAGAGATATATACTATACAAACACTTCTTCAACCCAATCAAGTTCTGCATAATCCTGGAAGACCCCGTCAGGGTCATTCCTCTCCCACGCGCTTCTCGCCATGGCAACGTCCTAGGCCGAGGTCCGTGCCCCCAAGTGGGCGCCCTTAGGCTGTTGCTATAATACTAGGGGTAAGAGCCTTCCGCTCCCCCAAAAGTCCGGTTACGCTTGATACGTCGATTTTGCGACACAAGCATTAGGTCCTTGTCAAAAAAAAAAAAAAACAAACAAACACTTCTATTTCTGTCGCACGTGCGAACAGACGCATTACAATTATTGAACTTTCTCTTTCACACAACTAGTCGATGAATCAACAATGACGTCATCGCTCGTCCATGCAAGTATGACAGAAAGGTACCTGTCACCTGCACACTTTATTTATTAAAGCTTCCTAAAAAATTTTTGGAATGAAAAAAATTTTTTTTGTTATCCCTTGCAAACCACTACAATTTGCTTTTTATAGAGCTGAAACAATACTAGTATTTGGTTATCTGCTCGGCTAGGATGCCTTTCATGTAGAGGGAAAACAAGATATATTAGCAAGACTCTACATCTGTAGACCTTTTGTGTCATATCACATTTACATATTTTTTATGTATATATCTAGATATTTGCACATTGCACACCGAATATTCGGTAGATAGAATATTATTTTGCTTTATTACCTATTTGTCATAGGGACATACACAATTTTTTAAAATTCATTAATCGAAATATTTCAAGTTCCAGATACACACAAAAAATAATTTTGTATACCTATAAACTGTAAAATGAAATGTGTGATACCTAGATCTAGGTACTGACTTGGTTAGGTTCTAGTTGGTGCAAGTGCGACCGACCAAGCGTAGGCATTACCTAGCTAAGTTATAAAAAACTATAGTTAAAACTGTGTTGGTTGTTTTTAAAAGATACAATACAATCAGTTTGATTCGGTTTAAATACGGTTTAAAACCAAACTCACACACTCGCGCCGAGAGATGTCAAGCAAGATGCAACGTTGCCAGCTCGCCTGCTCTACTGTGTAGAGCGATGCCCGACATGACGCTTTGTATCGATATATCGTATCGTAATGTATCGATACACGAAATGAATCGAATATCTTTGTATCGATACTGATAGTATCGTATCGAAAATATCGTACTGGATATTAATGCGTTTTTATGTATACTTTTTTTAAATCGATCAATCTGAGAAATGCGACGTTGTCGTTTTACCCTATGCGCGCACGGGCGACATTTTGTCTGATTTGTTACAAGTCTATGTATGTGTGTGTAATATTATTTATTAATAAGTATAGTATGTAATGTAGATATAAGTATAAACTACTTAACTAAGACGAAACGTAACGTCAGGTGACCAAATATTGTCGATAATGAAGTGTAGTTCTTTTATTTTAGTAGGCGAGTTTTAAACCGTCTAAAACGATTTATTTGGGGTTTTAAACCGCCACATTTGGTTTTAAACGTTTAAAATCGGTTTTTTTACATCTATAGTCCAGATAGAAGTCTAGGTACGAGGTAGCATTAATAGAAGCAATTCAAAATCAACCTGTCTTCTTCAAATAAGTTATTCTGTGGGTGGTAAAGTACAGATTTTGGGTTACCTTCCATTTATAGTTCGCGCGTGATCTGAATGCAGCTTCGATGTAATGTGATACGGTGGTACCTATGGCCACGTACGATACGACTACATTTTGATTCATCAACGGCCCATTACAGTCCACTGTTGGACTATGAGCCTCTCCTCGGAGACGGAAATGGTCATGTTCACTAACAATAGGGCTCTTGGTATGTACACTCTACCTAAGCTCTTTGGAACGGAACTCCAGCTGGCAACAGAGGTGAAGTACCTGGGCATCATCCTGGATAGCAAGCTCAACTGGAGTAGCCAGAGTAGGCAGTGTCGAAGAATGGTGGGGAAAAAGTGGGGACTTTCTCCCAACATCATTCTTTGGCTGTACGTGACGGTAATCCGCCCTCTCGTCTGTTATGGAGCTGTGGTGTGGTGGACCAGGACCAAACTAACCACAATGGTAAGCAAACTCCATAGCTTCCAAAGATTGGCCTGCATGGCGATCACAGGTTGTATGATGACAACGCCAACGGCAGCAATGGAGGCCATGTTATGTCTTCCGCCACTCCAGCTGTACATACAGCAGGAGGCTACCCTAGGACTATGGAGAAACAATAGGACCCCGCACGCCGCCATCCTAGGGGAAGTTCACAAAAATTTCCCCATCACAATGGCTTGCAGTGACAGGATTCCAAAACAATTTGTTTTCGATAAGAAATACAAAATACAATTACACGAGGACCATCGGGTTGAAGGGCTCGACATTAAAGAGCTCAGAATCTTCACAGATGGATCCAAAACTGAGGCAGGCACAGCACAGGTTCAGGAACCTTCTCGGAGGACCTAAACATCAAGCTAGCCCTTCCACTGGGTGCCCATAAAACAGTTTTTCAGGCTGAATGTATGGGCATCATCACGGCCGCTAATGCTATAGCATCGAGAATGATAAGAAACTCCTCCATTCGAATCCTCTCAGACAGTATGGCCGTCTTACAAGCCCTAAAAAGCAACACCATCAACTCGGGACTAATCTACGAGTGTCACAAACGACTAATGGATAAAAGGACATAGCGGGTCTAGAGGTAACGATGCAGCGGATGAGTTGGCTCGTAGAGGTTCTAGCTTAACAGCATATGGACCCGAGCCCATCATCCCTCTTCCCTTCAGGATGGTACGTACATTACTTAGAGAATCAACTAGGAACGAACATGCCATTGTTTGGACGAACCATGAAGAGTGTAGACAGGCGAAGCTGGCCTTGCCAACCCTCTGTGCCAGGCTCGCTAAGACCCTGATTCGGCTAAGTAGACCACGCTTGCGTTTGGTGACTGCAGCATTAACTGGTCATGGTTCTTTTAACAAACATCTATATGTCCCAGGTGTTACTGACAGCCCCCTTTGCAGAGCCTGCTTGGAGGCAGAAGAAACGGCTGCTCACGTCCTCATGGAGTGCACGGGAGTGGCGGACTACAGGGCTAAATACCTCGGTCAAACGAGGGACCTTCCAGGGATAACCGGTAATGTAAAGGGCCTACTGGGTTTCCTGGAAGAGTTGGGTTGGCTCGAATGACACCGCATTCCCACCCACACGCAAAATAGGCGCATTAGACGTCGAGTTGCGGAAACCAGCCCGATATGACAATTGACATTGACAATTGAGCCTCTCTTAAGTGGAGGGTTTTGCCATAATCTCCACGCGTGGCAGACGGGTTGGAGATCGCGTATCAGAGAGCGCTGCTGCCTGTTCCCTGTTCAACGTGTAGTCCCTAAGTCGCCTCTTACGACACCCACGGGAATAGTAGGGGTTGGTAACAAATGTATTCTACTCTGCCGTCACCACACGGCACATTTTGATTGAGCGTATTATATTAAATGACACCAGTTTTCTTGGATCAAGCTCCATACATTTTTCCCATTCTCCTTTTTAAATTCATCTATGACCACCATATCCAGCCAGATTTTAATTCAACTTCTTACTTTCCTGCGCGTGGGGTGCGACGATCTGTACAAAACACGTTACACAGACGCTAGGAGTATAGTTTTCTGGTGTAAGACGTCAGCCAGTTGGATACTACTGTAAACTAAATACCTAAGTTCAAATAAAAAAGGCATAATTTTTTTTAAACATTTATTATTATTCGTATAATATCTGTCATTCCTTCCAGTTAATCTGTAATATTTTTTTCGATCTCTTCCGATATTGAGCTTGGTTTGGTTGGATTATGTAACTTGGGTGAGTGACCATGCAATAATATTTTTGTACCTTCGAACTAATCTGATGATGATGTAGCCACAGCATTTCTCATCTACACAACATAACCCTATCGAGTTTGGGTTCGTTGAATTTGCCTTGACAAGCAATATAGTTTCTACGTGGTAAACATCTGATGACGGAGTAGGTAGGAAGGTGGTTATAATAGCATGTCCTCATCTATATAAAATAAACACATCGTGTTTGGGTTCATTGGTTTTGTTTCGACAAATTACTAATTTTAAACTTAGTTAAAATAGTTTGGTATCCTGGGTCTGATGTCGTGTTTATGAAAACTTGATTTTATTATATAGGTAAATATTTTTGACAGTATAATACAATTATTTAATATTAATCGCTGATATCTATTCGCTTCAATATTTATTATTTATGTCTGACTGAATAGCTTAGCGAATCAAAATAATCATACGGCTGGCGTCATTCGTGTCATTGACAGGTACTTACCGTTCCATGTGTTTAGAACAGAATATTAGACGGGTAAGTAAGTAGGTTCTTAATTACCTATGTAGTTGTTATTCATTATAATATTTACTTCCGAGGTACATTATTTATCTAAGCAATTTTTTCTATATTTTTTACACTCGCATACCTCTAACAATAATTATTATGCAAACCTAATTACTTACCTCACGAATTAAATAATTACTTAATTACGAATTAGTTTTGATAATCCATGGTACCTATCTACTTAAATACCTTATCTACTTATTGACCTAACCTACTCGTAAATCGATTTTGTTTTAGTAAATTGTTAACCGAGGGGTGAAAGTGAAACCACCAAAACCACCACCCACCAAAAGCTTCTACTTGGTTCTGTGATCGCGGCATGTCATTACATATTATCATAGACTGACCAAAGACGTGGCTCAAACAAAGGCTTTGTTTTTTTCACGATGACTTTATCGAGATTCTTACTTTTGCTCGTAACCGTGAACGTAGTATACCTCGAACCATTTTATCAATGCTTCAACACTTTCTGGAATCTCTTCGTTAAATTTCAATCTATCGAAAGTCGGTGCGATTTCTTCCGATGGCAAAAAAGCGAGAGCTATTAAATATCTCACCTTAAGAGCAAAATCACAATCGTTACCGTATTGTGTGGATAAACCCAGTTTTTGGATTTTCTTCCACACATTCTGGCCTAGGTGAAATAAGCAACATTTATGGATGCTTTCAGGAAAAACTTCTTTGCAGGCATTGATCGTTGCTTTTTCGAAGTCAGTTAATATGTAAACTGGTGCCAAGTCAAGTTGACGAATGTTTCCAATGTTTTTTAACTCTCGAAAAATATTTTGTAACATTCTTCAGTTTTTGATGGTAAAAAAGCATATACCAGTGGTACTCGGCGCGAGATTTCATCATTTCCCACTAAGGCATGTATTGTGTACATTTGGACAAAAGAACCAGGAATACACTTAAATGTACCATCCATTATCCAATATAAAGCACAATCTAAGTATTTTAAGTTTTCTTCGGTGGTGAAGATAAAAATTCGTCCGATGCCTTCAATTTCAACAAAAATATAATACTTGTATGAGTAGCCCAATCAGGCAATTCATTTAAAAATATAACGTTTGATCGTTTTTTTTCGTCTAACTCTGTTAATAACTTGCCTGAGAGCATTTTTATTTGGCAAGTAGGGCGCACTTGCAGTAGGAACATTTTCCATTGCTGACTGTATTAGTTGAACTGGTCAATCCATTGAACTTTCGGCGTTGTTTTTAAGTTGATTAATCAAATTAAGCTTGACTTGGCGCTGTGGTTCTGGTGTATGATTATGCACTATTTTATCAATATCGGACGTTATAAAAGTGCCAATGTCATTACTCACTGTTTGTGTTAAACTGGTACAGTGTAGGTCCTTTGCATTGGTACATTTCCAGTATGTAACGTTGTTGCGTGCATTGTTTTTCGCAAACAAATATCCATTAACTTCCAATAAATCTTTACCTTTTTGCGATTTAACAAATTTTACTCGAATCATTTTAACTTAACTCGATCACAGACTATTAACGAATGTAGGATGAATTTACATTATCTTTAAGATTGTATACGTACCTACCCACAATATCAAAATGTAATTTTAAGAAAAAAATCAAAACGAGATGATATAATATTAAAGCGCATGTAATAAGTTATTTTTACTATTCAGTACGATTATTTAGTTAGTATTTTACCAGTTTCAATATAATTTTACGAAAATGTACAAGTATTTATTAAAAAATGAAATTACCAAATACTCGTATATGGCGCCATCTGTTGAGGTTAATGTAAAGTATGTTTTTTTTTTACAATACATACAAAGGGTGTGTTCCGAATCAAACTGTCAGCGCCGTCAGCGATCAGTAAACCAAAATATTGTGTGGGTTTCGCCCGTTGACAGTAATTTGGTACGCGCTTTGAGTGCGCTAAGATCGGAACGCAGGGAAAAATTGCAAAGCTTGTAAAAAGACATGTTTTGACATTTGTTGAGATTTTGAACTATTGCTCTAACGGACTGTTGACTTTTTGATCTGTTGGTATTTTAAATCATTGGTCAAATAAGTTATTGGTCATACGGTGTTGGTATTATGATTGCTGGTCAAATGATTGTCGATATCATCAAGTATCAATCCCTTAAATACCTTATCTACTTATTGACCTAACCTACTCGTAAATCGATTTTGTTTTAGTAAATTGTTAACCGAGGGGTGAAAGTGATCAATGACACCCGAAGTATTTTGGAGCACGAGCGTAGCGAGGGCGCTAATAGTTTGAGGGTGGAATCACGAAGAGAACACTCTGCTTTTCATCTCGATTGCGAGGAAAGTGAACAAAACAGTTTGTAAAAAAAATGATGTGTGAACTACATACCATATATGCACCATATTAGTGCACCACACCCTATTTAACACATAAACTAGGAAATTTTCAGTTGGTTTTAAAGAAATAATTGAACAATAATTATTGATTTTTAAAATTCACGAACAAGCCTTGATCAACTTATTTTTTCATCAACTTATATTTCCCGCCTTTTTTAAAAGTGTCATTTTAGTCAAAATTTAAAAGATTAATCATTGTCATTTTAGTCAAAATTTATATAATGTTTGGATTTGTTTCTTTTAAATTTTTACTAAAATGTCAATGATGAGTGATTCTTTTAAATTTTGACAAGATGACACGAATCGCGCACCTAAAAAGCCGGGGGAAAAAAATTGGTGGAAAAATTATTGTTGTGGTTGGTGTGCGCTAGAGAAGAGACTATTATTTCTTCTGTGGCTAGAGCATAACTTAAGAGAATTCAAGCAAAATGTTTTATTTTTTATTCAAATACAATTTATTGTAGATTTATACGTTTATTCGAGCCTACCCTAGCCCCTCGGTGGGGGGCGACGTATATATGAGCTGTTGATGATGATAATGATATTACGTTTATTTCTTTGCCATTTATTGTGTGCAACTTCCTATGCAAATAGTAAAAAGAACGCTTCGAATTTCAAAGTTACTTACATTTACATCCTATGGGATGTAAGTTCGACTTACATCCTTTCGTTGGGGTCTTTATTGGACTACTTTCAGAGCATGAGAGATGAAAAAGTATATTACCTACCTACTTAGGTTCTTTTTCCATCAGTGTTTTCTGCACTTACCTATCTAGTAGGTATAACTATAGGTATACTTATAAGTACCTAGGTATACCTAAGGTATACTTATAAGTACCTAGGTACTATGTTTTCTTATGACGTTTAGAGTTTAGAGCAACCCGACAGCAGCGTTGAGCTAAAAATAAATTAGTACCTTACTTCAGTACTAAGGAATTGATAAGGCTTCAATTCAAGTTACTTGCACGAGCATGTGGTGTTGATTTACATTTCAATGAATCGGTAGGTTAATACCTCCTTCCTTACATACTTAGTTTTGTTTGAATTATTACTTACAATTGTTTTTTGTTACTTTCTTTTTTTTTTAAAGTGTAATAAATACCTAGGTACCTTACCTACCTCTACTATATTATCAAACGTGGAAGTTATTTATTAAACAAACTGGCACTCTAGGTATTTTTTGTTTTTAAACTGTTAATTTGTTATTCTATGACTGTACACAAGCATATTTTTAATGATAAATACACTTGTAGGTAGGTGCTCTTAGATCTCAAGCACAAATCCGCTTGATTTATTAAATATTACTTATTTACCTATAAATATGTTATGGTTGAAGCCCAACACGTTTTCCCATCACATGTGTTTGGCGAATAGCGATGTTAGCCAGACGGCAAGAATTGTTTGTATTTGTAAGGCTTGTTTTGAATCCATACAATTTTATTGGCCAAAAATACTATGGACGAAACCAATATGAGGTATTTCTATATAGTTTATTATTAAAAATATATTTTGCTATAAAACGAGAGTGTTTTTGTTTTAAAATAATATTACTGGAAATACGTGATTCACTAAATTTTATAAAAAATGCATAAACCCTGTAGTCTGTACTCTCTATGTAAATAAATGTACCTACATATTATGAATATGAAATCGCATTACTGCGTGGCGGGGGCGCGCGTCGGCCACTACACATATTATTATTATGGTCAAAAATAGCCAACACGTTTCTGAAACAAAAATGTAGGTATAGTTGGTTTACTGTAGGATGAGCTCTGACTGATTAAAATTTTAATTTTTTTAAATATTATTTCGTTTATTTATTTATTCATTAAGTAAAATTACATACTGTTTAATGATAAAATAAGAGGTACGTAACGTACGTGTACGTAAGTAACTTACATTATTTTTATTTATTAGCTATTATGGTTTTTAAACTGAATATTATAAAAAAAATTGTTAACGTTGTATGAAGAATTTTGAAGCTGTCAGAACTCATCCTATAATAACCCAACTATAGTAAAAATATATGCATGGTCAGATTTTGATGCCCCTTCGCACAAGGGTTTTGTTGAGGTAGGCGCTATTGGTTCATAGACAACTTCGCAAACAAATTTGCCCACTCTCCTTTTTGTTTAATTTTGCTTCTCTATTCTGGTTATTTCATTTAGTAAATATATATTTTTAACTATTCTTTTTTTTATTTTTTGTTGTAGTTATAACTCTAATGATGGCTTCACGCCGGTTGGTGCATCAGGCGAGCTGAACTTCGCAGCACCAGCATCTGAAGACGAGGCAGAATTCCCGCCGGGAGTATTTCTGAAGAAGGGGAAGGTCTCGAGGGCAAGTCAAACTAAACATGCCCGATTTATATTTCTTTTCATAAAAACGTACAACAAATTAGTTAAATAATATATTTTTATAAAGTAGTACTTTAAGCACTCTTGATACTATTTTACACTTCTTCATATTAAATAATAAACCACATAGGTTGATTCAAATCAAATCAACGGCCCGTTACAGTCCATTGCTGGACTATGAGCCTCCTCCACTTAAGTGGAGGGTTTTGCCATAATCTCCACGCTTACTTGGCAGGCGGGTTGGGTCCCTAAGTCGCCTCTTACGACACCCATGGGAAGAGTAGGGGTTGGTGACAAATGTATTCTACTCTGCCGTCACCACACGGCTTAGCTTACTGCATTGGTTGATTGATATTAGTTAAAATAATCTGTCAACAGATTGAAACTGAAGAAAAAATCGTTTAAAGGGCGTCACAGACGGTTAAGATACGATATTATAGCACGAGGCTGCCAGCTCTCGTCGCCATTCACTTTGTGTGCAAAGCGGGGGTCAAGCAGAATGGCCGGTCACTATTGATTCGCCATTTTGTTTGACCTCCGCTTTGCATAAAATGTGAATGGCGACGCGAGAGCTGGCTGCCTCGTACTATAATATCGTCTGTGACGCCCTTTATGAAGGAGCACAGGCAGTGCGCCGGCAATGCTTTGGTAAATCCCATTTTGACCTTTTGTATTTTCTTCTTTAGCAAGACCCGATGTCGCATCGGATTATCGAGAAACGTCGCCGAGACCGCATGAACAACTGTCTAGCGGATCTTTCGCGGCTGATCCCTCCAGAATACCTCAAAAAGGGCCGTGGCCGCGTCGAAAAGACGGAAATCATAGAGATGGCGATACGTCATCTCAAGTACCTGCAGGATCGTGTCAACGGTTTGTACCATGGAACAAACAGGCACTACTATGGTAAATTATTCTAGGGTTGAAAAGGTAAAACTTCCAGAGCGGGCGGTTGTGCGTGTACGATCTTCTGTTACAGGAATATAAAAGTGACAGGAGCAGAGAAGATTCTGCTGTCAAAAAGTATGTTTATTTCAAAATAGATATGTACACGTAGGTAATGGAACGTATGCGCAAAGCCGGCCCGCATTCTTGCTGTTTAAATCCTTTTATTTTAGTAGATATCGTAGTTTTTTTTACTTTTTAATCTTTAATTTAGATTATCCTAGTTTAGTGGGTAAATAATAGACAGCTTATATAGAAAACAATTAATTATGTTTATAATTTACAAAATATTAGGTTTAAAATATTAATTTAAGTACCTATTTAATTTTCACGCTGGTGCGCTTTTGCCCAGTTGTGGGGTAGTTGAAGAAAATCCGAATTGGAAAAATAACCACAATTAGTACTTACTTATAAATGATGCCACAACCTGATTTTTGGGGGAATTAACTAGAGTAGTATTTTTGATAAGCCTAGTACCACAAATCAAACAGACTTAATCCCAAAAATAAATCCGTATTTTATTTATTTTAAGAAGTTTTTTTTTGTTACCATAGTGTACTGATTTTGCCTGTTATTGGCCCCGATTCGTGAAATCATGCTCTAATTATAATTTTAAAATCTAGCTATCCTTTTCTTTTTTTATTACCAATAATTAAAGAGGCGATAAATTCAGATGGACGACTGATTGATATTAATTTGAACTAGGAACAAAATTTGAACGAATAATAACCTAAAATAAAGACATACTTAACTGTCAGATTAAGAGATTTTTAAGTACTCAGATGTTATACTTGCTCTCTAAAATTGTGCAATCGACGCGTCTATAAAGAGCGTCACAGACGGTTAAGATACGATATCATATCTTACGAAGCAGCCAGCTCTCTCGTCGCCATTCACTTTGTGTGCAAAGAGGGGGTCAAGCGGAATGGCCGCATCAATCAGTGACCGGCCATTCTGCTTGACCCCCGCTTTGCACACAAAGTGAATGGCAACGAGAGAGCTGGCTGCCTCGTACGATAAGATCGTATCTTAACCGTCTGTGACGCCCTTAAGGTTCAAATTCGATTTTTGACTGCTCTAATATTATATGGAATAATTAGGATAGCCAGGCCATCTCCTATCCCTTTTTATACTTTAAAAGGTGAAAAGGACAGACGAACTTAAATTAAGGATTAGAGTGTGAATGTGTGAATCGCTACCATTGGCTTTCTTTCAATTCTTTCAATACTCCCGGCTACGATTTAGCTGCCTTCAGATAACGTCAGTTATTTTCAAATGTTTTAAGACTGTTACCAAATCAATAACGATATAGTTTGTTTATGAATTTCTTTGATTTTGTTCCTACTGCTGCGCTGGGCAAAAGGCAAAACGGTACGAAATTTATTATGGTTACGCGTATGGTACATTCTCAGAATAGTTGAACGTTGAGAGTTGAGACACTCGGTTATTCAACTACCACTGTGAACACATTGTAAACTACTTTCTTATACAAAAATCCCATAATATTATGTGATTTTCGTTTTTAGTTGATCGTCTTTAAAAGGGTTTTAAAACTAATAGAATCAACATAAAAATATAATGCCTCTGTGACGTGTAGATGGCGCACGGAAGTGCAAAGCCAAGTTCGTGAACTTGGTGGTTGATTCAGGTTTGTAAGTTTACAAATGTGTTCGAGTGAGTGCAGCTCACAGCGACCTGAAGGAGGCTCACGTAACTGGGAGTCGGAAGAGGGAGGTTGCATCCCCTGGGTTCTGTGTTGTAGCTGCTGAGAGGCAGGGTGAGGAGTTCCGGTCCGGTTACCACGAAGCTGTTGCGGAAACTCTGCGCTACCTCGTGGATGTCCATGGATATCAGCCTGCCGATGGATTATGCGGTCAACTTGCTGCTCATTTACATCGACATTGTGATCATATTACCAAAGGTAGAAACTGTTTTTTACTTATTTATAATAATATAAAAAAAGAAACTGAAAATAGGCAGCAAATTAGAAAACACTGTTGCATTACAATACCTTTACTTAAGCATTAAGGTTAAATTATTATTTTTCATACAGATTTCGTCTGTTACAAAATATCTAATAAACTATAAGAGAATGCGCCAGTTTCTGGCGTGGATTGCCGTGGAAGTGGAGATACAAGTTCAAATCCTGTCTAAAATCGATTTTCTTTTCACTTTATAATATTGATTAAATTGATAGTAACTTTTTCAGCCAGAGTAGTTTTGTGAGGTTTATCCAAAATCTCTGTAGTATTTTTATGCCCCATTAAATTTTGATTTCAAAAGTAAAATCAAAATAAATAATAAAATGAAAACTAATTCAACCTCATTTATGTTCCTTTTTTAGCACATGCTGTAATAGTCCGGCAGAAACCACGGCGATCAATGACAGGCTCATCATCAGAGACAGCGAGTTCGTCAAGTGGCTCGCTAAACTACAAACCAAGTGTGATTGCCAGCACGCTACCTCCAGCACCTCCTCTTTATCCAGACAACTATGGCCCAGAGCCTGAGCCAGAGCAACCCTACCAACCAATGGACTGTGATAGAGGTACTTAGATGTTTTTGAATACTCATTATCAATGAAAAGTAAAAAAAATATATTTGGTAAAGTATTTTGACAAAGTTTCTATCACCATTCACCATGGTTATGGTTTGTGTTAAAACAGATTGGTCAATACAATCCCAAAAACTGGCGACGACGATCAAAAAGTTATTTTATTACAACATAATCTTTCTACCAAATTTCTACCTGTAAAATTTTACTATTAATGTTCTTATGCCTATATTGTTTTCCTATCTTTCAGTACCCATGAATCAAATGTCAGCAACATCTGAAGGGGATCCCATCAATGATGAGGAGCCTCTTCCTTTGCTAGACGGTAGACGCAAACGCGAACCCACTTTGAGGGCTGTGCGAAAACCTGAACACATTGAAGATTATCTCCATTCTTACAAATTCAAAAACTCCATTGAAAGGCGATTTTCGAGATCTCAAGATTTTGAAGTAAGTGTTGAGTGTAATCTAAAAAATAGAAATAGTATATAATATATATATATATGTACCTATCCTAAAGAATATCCTAAAGAAGTAAACTAATCATTTACAATGGAACTTCAACAAGACTTAAAGTAAATTCTATCAAAATGTCAATTTCAGGCCTCGTGTCCGCCTGAAAACGTATCAAGGAGATCCCACGTGTCTTCAGACGAACAGGAGTTCCAGCAACCATTCAAGGCGGTCGAAGTTGGTAGTAATACAATTGTGTGTGTTCAGGCAGCTAACGCTATAGCACGGAACTCGACAGCACACCCGCATAACAAAATATACAACCACAAACGGCGACGCGCAGCTAAGCCTGCACCATCCACTTCCACCTCCAACTCAGGATCAACAGAAGAAGCACGGGATACCTCACCACAAGTAATATCATAAATCATTATATATTTATTTCTTAAGAGACTTCGTCAGGGAAATCCTTATTCAAAAATCGTTAATAATTAAGGAGTCATGCTCTAAATTCTAAAAGTTCATTATTTTTTAGGATACCTCTAGCGAGTCACCACCACATCATCATTATGAAAAACCGAAAACTCAGTCACAGTTCGTGCCAGTATTCGCTTTGAACGCT
Organism: Carpatolechia fugitivella; assembly: GCA_951230895.1. Classification (NCBI taxonomy): domain Eukaryota; kingdom Metazoa; phylum Arthropoda; class Insecta; order Lepidoptera; family Gelechiidae; genus Carpatolechia; species Carpatolechia fugitivella. The sequence continues at coordinate 5,142,228 of OX579651.1, forward strand.
CTTGGTAAGAAAATACTCCACTCTTATTTTAATACAACTCATACGAAACATACGAAATTTTTCTCTTCGATTATCTGAACTAATTTTAATAATGTTTATTTTTCAGGAAAGTATTATGTGCCGCTAAGCGTAGAATATTCCTGCCTGTCGCGTTTAGGACCGTTTGACGTTCTGGACGCACGGGCTGCGCAATTAGCAGCTCCTTTACATCCTGTAACAATACATGTCAATTTCCAACCGTGTTTAAACTACCACGTTAAACGGGAACCCAGCGAGCGTGAATGGCGGCCCACGTAAATCGTTTTGTGAAGTGCTAAAACGTAATCAAAAGAACTCGACTTGAATCCAGCCAGATTTTGTGCAATTTTTAAAGAAACTGTTTAATTTAGTTTGAGGAAAATGCAAGGATATTTTTATTATGGTGATCTAATTATGTAAACAAATTCAAAATCAAAACAAACTACTCTATATTTATAAGTTGAATTACTGTTAAAGTAAAATTATCATGAACTTTTTCCAGTCAATATTACATTTAAATCAACAAAACCAGCCATTGTTTTTGTTCTATATAATTTGATCCACCGATTTATTTCATAAGTTTTATGTTCTAAGTAAATACCTACCTGATTTGTATAAGTAAAAATAGTTAAGTGTAAACAAGTATAGTTTAGCCAGCGTATTACTAGAACTTTGTAATTTTACTGATGTGCGCCAAGTGTACAAGAAGTGTGTTAAGTGCAACCTGATTAATATTGTGATAGCCTGTTTTAAGTATTGCACCGACAGTACTGTTTCTTTTGTTGTTCTTCAAATCAAATAGTTTACTTGTAATTTAGATTTTTAAGAAAATGAAGTAGATTCTTTACATTCTTGTAGTCGATTCTTTATGTTTTAAAAAAATTCGGAATTTTAATTTCAACTTTTAACTATCCACCTCATTAAAAAAAACTGAATATTCTAAGTAGCTAGCAAGCTACCTATCACAGATATTTAAACAACTACCTACTTACCTAAAAATAAATGGTATGTGTGGACTCCTACTCTTGGCCATTGACCCTGTAATCCTAAACTAGATAAAGCCTGTATTACAGGTAGGTATCGATTGGACATTGCAGCAGCTGAGCAACTGATATACATACCTACCTTAAGGAATAGATAAGACTTATATACTTAGATAAGTAACATCCAGATAGACACAAGGCAAACACAGCTACCAACTAATTTCTACTTCAAGGTTCATAAAGGCTCTGCAAAATGTTAAAATTGTAATAAAGAATGGAATATATATATATATATATATATGATGATCTACTATTTACTTATCCGTAAATTATTTTTACCCAATATCTAATACAAATCAGGGAAGTAAAAGATATCATTCCCATGACGGTTACCTATCAATATTATTTACAGTAAAGGGTCTAGTCTGTACAGATTGAATATTTTTATATTAAAACCTAGCTGCTAGAGTGTACGACATGGTGCTAAATAATTGTTACCTAATAATATAATCTAGTTTATATTACTTACCAACCTTATACTATGTGAAAATTGTAAACCACGAAACAATTTATCAAAGATCATTTCATATGTTAGGATATAATAAATGCTAAATAAGTATTTGGAAAGCCGTTTGTGATTAGGTTTTTTTATATCATTGATTTATTTATCAACCACCTAACGATTAATTCTTATTTTAGGTAGTACTTTATGTACATCTAAACAAAGAAACATACTTTTTCAAATTTCATAAATTTATAGTCTTCATCTAGTCAAAGTTATAAAAATAACTCGATTTTATTTAAATTACAAAAAGCTTCATTTTATTATTATTGTCCAGTAGCATATATTCTGTGCCAGTGGCGATATAAGAAATAATTCTATAATTATGTGCCATTAAAGTATCTTAGATTAGATACATGTACATTAACCGTATTAAAATTCTTACTGCACATTAAATTTTGTTGTGCCAGGCGCCAGCACTCGAGTTCAGACAAATAATTAATTATGAAGAGTATGAATATCAACCCTGTTCTCACATGTTCATAATAGAGAAGTGAAGTGATAAAGGTAACAAAAAATACCCACTTCACATTATAGGAACTACCTACCTTCCTATCTAGGTAGGTAGTTAGGTACGTCTAAAACCACCAGATTGTGAACTTGGCCAATGCACTACTGTAGACCTTAGCGTTTTTTAAAAGAAATCGTTTTGTAGTAGTTAGTAAAATACTTACCACCTTGTTTTTTATCTTAGTTATACGACTGTGATAGCATTATAGTTTATCAACTATAAAATTATATAACTTTAGCGGGTATCGCAGTATTTGGCGTCATACTTGGTCATACTAAATAAACAGTTATTATATCGTGTATTGGGCGACCCTAGATCTTCAAACGAAAAACACGGTATGTAGTAATTAAATATGCATGGTAAGAAAATTGACATTTAATGTTCAGTTTATTTATGAACCGATTTCTAGTAGGTAAACGCATTCTGGACATGTTAGCAAAGAATATTGAAATAAATTATTATAGATAGGCTCAATACAACAATAAATCGTAAGTCTTCAATTTAGGCTTTGGTTAAGATTCTTTGCTAAATTGCTACGTTGGGAAGTTATAGTTAAGAGTGGAGCGAGGTGTCATATAAAATTAAAAAGTTAGCTAGGTATATAAATAATGTTAAAAATTATGTTAAGTACCTAAATGTTTAGCTTTATATTTTTTAAATACAAAAAGTTTAAGAAATATAGTTTATATTTAACGACGTTTTTCCTTTAAATTCCTAAACTGGCCGTTTTAATTGATATACAACCACTAGAGTCTGGCCAACGAAAGCTGTTCAAAAAAAAAAACGGTGGCAATTTCAAAATTGCGCCAAAAATCTTAAACTAGAGCATTACACTTTGTAGTTTAGTACATTATAACGGTAGATTTTCTTGATCATTCCAAGAAAGTTGTTGGATCGATAGGTTTATGAGCTGAATACGTTCTCCAGCTGCATTTTTTTACTGTAGAAGTGTAAAGGTTTTCTCACGATGTTTTCTTTCAGTGTAGTTTAAGATCAAGAGCATCGAATAAACGTACAATTAGAAATTTGAAGTTGTGTAGAAATAAACACAACCCTGCAAAACCTTGATTATTAAACGCAACACACCCTTGACTTTGCGTTTTGATTGTGGTAAATGCTGCTGACCTTGTCATGCAGAGTAGGTAGATAAAAAAGATATAAAAATAATTTAATATCTGATTTACCTATACTAAATTTAATGAAACCGCAATTTAGAATATAAAGTTAAAATAGGCGTGAGGAAAAATCTTATATTTTTTATATCTTATAAGAATAATTTCGTCGCGTTTCAGTACCAAAACGCAGAAATAAGATTTGACATTTGCCTGCCAAGTGGTGAGTTGTCTGTCAAAAATGTCGGCCAACAAGGAAAATAACCTTGTTCAGGCTTATATTGAGTTAAATAAGTTTTGCCAAAGCGGTGATTATGATCGAGCCTTAAAAGCGACGGGAAAAAGTGAGTACTATCAAATTCATACCCAAAATGTGCACGCTTTATTATAAAAAACCTCTTTTTATTGCACTTAGAAAGTGGTCGCCTTGTTCGATCGATTGTGCACTAAATATTCAATGAATGACATGTTTTACACGTCTGTTTTACTTAAAAAATGTGTTAATGTCACACAAAGTTTAATTTTATACAATAATCTATCTGATACTTGGTAAAATGAATCTAAAAAGTTGGTCATGTGTTTATGATTTCATTATCTTTATTTAGTCCTCCAGCTAGCCCCAAACGAGCAAAAAGCTTTCCATTGTAAGGTGGTATGCTTTCTTCAATTGCACAACTTCAAAGAGGCATTAGCTGTGCTGTGCAACCCTAAGAATGCTGCTCTGGCTGCTGACTTGCACTTCGAAAAGGCGTATGCGCAATATCGACTCAACTGTCCCAAGGATGCTCTGCAGACGGTTGACAACGCCCCAGAAACACCCGCCATGAAAGAACTAAGGTACAAAATTGATTAAAATAAATTGAAATTCAAATCAACGGCCCGTTACAGTCCATTGCTGGACTATGAGCCATAACTACATAAATTTATTAGGTATAACATAAGTTATTTCTTATTAAACTGCTTCTTGCCTGAAAAGAAGATAACACTAAGTATCACTTTTCTCCTAAATTCATCTATTTTCCTGTAGGGGAGACACAGGGGTGCCAACCTTTAGAATTTAATTTTTTATCTAGAGTGTGTGATTTTACCTACTTTATGTATCAGCTGTAGATAGAGCATTGTTTGACAACTGTTTTTAAAATTGAATTTATTACTAAGTGTAACCTCTGATACTTACTACTTTTTAGGGCACAAATTCTGTACCGATTAGAGCAGTACCAGGACTGCTACAATTTGTATCGAGACATAGTGAAGAACTCCACTGACGAGTATGAAGATGAAAGAAGAGCCAACATGGGTGCCGTGGTCGCCAATCTGGCTGCTCTCAATCCTGTGAGTGCGATACAATATTGAAATGTTTGATTTTATCCAGAAAAACTATTAAATCTTAAATAATCTCCCATCAAATCTACTTTTGAGTGAAAAGATTATGTATAATATTCTTTTGTATTACAGTTTTATTAGAAGCTCCTGTTCTTAATATTATGGATCAACCTTTTTGTCTCACTATAGAATCAGACGTTGTATGTATGTATGTATAAGGGGGACGTCTGCGAGGAGCGCAGACGGGTGACCTGCTCCATATACAGGAACTATTTCACCCTTAATCCCAGTTTTGATGGATGCTCCTTTCATGATAGCGCCGCATCAGCTCAGCCGTATCACGTGATACTCATGGTAGGTGAGTAGTGTTAGGTCTATCCCTTGTTCTCTCCGCTTCTGGCATGGGGTGACCCAGTGGCCCCAGCGACTACTCAAGGAGAGCCAGCTTGGCAACGGCTATTGCTACTACCAGCCAGCCCCCCCGAGCGCCGCGTGAGCCCCGGTGCCCCCCACGCCTTAAGCCTCGAGAATACTGGGTTCCCCCACACGATTGTTCTCCCCCCGTGAGATCGCAATCGGCCGGGCCTGCCATCGCCCACCCTCGGAGCACCCATCGAAGGAGTACTGGTTTTACTGTAGCTCCTCCGTGATGGCCCCCTCAAATCTGCCTGTTGCTTTGCAGTATCTCAGTATGTCCTTGAATGACAGATTACTCAGTTCTTCCTTTTCGATGCTGTCTGTTCCTAGTATTTCCCATCTCGGCAGTGAGTACATTGGACATTCTGCCAGGAAGTGTAAGCTTGTTTCATCTTCGCCGCACTCTGGACATGAGGGGCTCTCTGCTCTCTTCATGATGCTGAGATGTCTCTGTAACGTGCAGTGTCCTGTCACTATACCTGTGATGACTCTGACGTCTTTTTTCTTGTGTTGAAGTAGGTGCTTAGTTCGTCTGCGATCAAGTGTCCTGATGAAAAGTTTAGACTGCCGGTATCCGGTGGCCTTCTCCCATCTGGCATTGGTTTCTACTCTTGTTTTCTTCTCAATAACTCCTTTTGTAATTCTTTGTGGTATTGGTAGGCGGGGCTCAGGACCTGTGAAGGTTCTATCCGCTCCCTTTCTGGCCAATTCATCTGCAGTTTCGTTCCCCTCGGTGCCTTGGTGTCCAGGCACCCAGGCAATAGTAACGCTACTTTTATTTGCAAGTAGGTTAGGTGCTGACTTGCATTCTTTAACCAGCGCCGATGTTGTTACTGGTTTATCTAATGCCCTAAGAGCTGCTTGACTGTCACTGTATATTACTACAGTGTCAGTCTGTAGATCTTCCATATTTTTGATCTGATGAGCACATTCTAGTATAGCGAAGATTTCCGCCTGAAAGATGCTCGCGTACTTTCCTAGTTCTATTGAAGTCTTTAAGGACCGCTCAGGCCCAGTGACGAGGATGCCTGCCCCTGAGAGTTCTGTTAATTCTTTCCTTGACCCATCCGTAAAACATATCAACGCGTTGTCATTATGCTTTACTTCCCATGATGTTCTTGGTCCTATGTGTATTCTGTATTTTTTGTCGAATATTCTTTGCTTCCTGATCAGATCATTATTAGCCAGAATCATCGACATGTTTCCCTCAAATTCTTTAGCTACCACAGAATGTCCTGTGTCATTGGTCTTAAGACACCACATTCCGTGGGATTTTAGTCTGTAGTATTGTTCTTGTGCTCTCTTTTTTGCTTCCAGATCAAGCGGATTGAGATCGAGTATCATATCCAGCGCTGCTGTCGGAGTGGTCCTAATTGCCCCTGTTGTCATTAGCCCTGCTAATCTCTGAACTTGGGCAAGCTCTTTGTAGTTTTTCTTGATGCTTGCTCTATGCCACCATACTATAGACCCATAGAGAAGCCTCGGGAGAATAATGGCCTTGTATATCCACTGTGATATACGTGGCTTCAGACCCCAAGTCCTCCCTATCAGACGTTAGGAGTGTGTTCCAAAATGGGTAGAACAATTACTTGACACTGACTGAACTTGATTGTTTACTTGAAGTCATAGAATTTAAAAGAAGTTCAAAGTGAAATAATCACACATTTTGGATTGCACTCTTCAGATAAAGAAGACGGCCAATAATGCCAACATGACATGACTTATTATGTTGAAAGCACTATACAATAAAAAAAATATTAAAAACCAAAAAACCCGACTGGTTGAAAATTTTAAACTTTCAAACTTAATATATTTGTGTTCCATCATAGCGTTTTTATGAATTATGAATATTTTGATGCCTCCGACTGCTATTGTGAACACTATCAACCACAATCATTCAGAACAAAACACAAAAACTTGTTTGCATCTTTTCAGTTCATTTATTTATTAAGTTTGAAAGTTTAAAATTTTCACGCAGTTGGATTTTTGTTTTTTTTTATTTAAATATTTTATGTTTTGTAATGAATGACCGATATTGTTGTGTCTCTTCCACACATTATAATGGTAATTCAATTTAAAATGTTGAAATTTTTGATGTTTTTTAGCATTTTCCATTCCAAATTACATTTAAACATATAAGTTGTAACATATATTTTTGAAGACCATTCTTAAAGCCCTTTATTTTGATACCCCACTCGATAGGTTTTCGAGAGATAAAATTTTTGAAGTGTTTTGGCGTCAAAAATCGGCCATCTCAGTTTTTTTTTTATTTTGATATACCCAGTGTCACTTTCACAAGTGAGACGAATCTAGCGACATCTCTTTAGCTAAATACAAACATACATACATACATACACTCGAAAAACATAACCCTACTTCTAAAGCAGTCGGGTAAAAATAACAAGTACAAGTCTATTTCATTCATTCAAAAATGTTTTAGAATGAATAATAAAAATTACAGAACTCAGACCTATCGCAGCTAGATGAAAATACCTACGAGTTAGCCTACAACGCTGGCAGCACACTTGCCATGCGCGGGAAATATAATGAGGCCCTTCCTGTCCTTAAGAGGGCTGAACAAGCCTGCTCTGAGAGTGTCATTGAAGATGGAGGAACTGAGGAGGAAGCCAGGGAAGAAGCTGGTATCATCAGGTATGTTTTAGAGATCTTGGAAGATATGGATCATGTTATTTCAGATTGGACAACATGCATGACTTGATTTCCGTGAAACCATGATGATTATGTGAAAGGTGATTTACAGTCAAAAATGTGCTGCGGGACTGCTATATTGATTAGTTAAACAAAATCTGCATTTTTGTCTTTATAAGCAAGCAGGAAACTTTCTAATATTATTAAAACTAGTTATTAATTGTTCTGTATGTATGTTTCCGTGTTGTGCTTGTTTGATCTGTGACCTTTCAATTTGTTTTCTCCTCCGTGGGTCTACTGGAAGATATTTCCATGGAAATAAGTAGGCCTGTTGTGTTGTTTTACTGCATGTCTTTTTCATCTTTATTGTGTACAATTAATTGTTATATAAATAAAATTATGGATACCAAAGTTTGTTAGTTTGCCTTTTATTGCAGCAATGAATCAATCACATGAATATTTTATTTATCATTTGTAACATAATAGGTAGTTTTTCCTGCCAACAATTTCTCGTAATAACACACTACATTCTTAATTTATGTCTTAGGGTTCAACAAGCCTATTGCCTCCAGCAAATGGGCAAGGAGAAGGAGGCTGCTGGAATCTACCAGGGTGTTCTGAAGGACAAGCCTAGTGACCAGGCCCTCATTGCCATCGCCAGCAACAACTTGGTGGTCATCAACAGGTAAAGAACTGAAAATAATAAACCCTTATTTATGCTCTTAGGGTAGAGAAAAAGAAACATTGCAAAAAAACTTGCACAGATTCTTTAAGAATTGAATCATAGCGCCATCTATGAACGTGGAGGAAAATACAGTTATCGTTCCAAACGATGATGTTAGATGGCGCGCTGGCTGTTAGTTTTAGTAATCTTGCTTAGGTAACACCTATTATGGTAGGAATAAGACATTTTTCAGCGAGGAAAAAAGTAGCCGAAGTCCGTCCTTGGGTACTAAACTATATTTGTTTGTACCAAGTTTTATCAAAATCAATTCTGTGGTTTAGCCGTAAATCGTAACAGACAAACATAGTTACTAATTCATAATATTAGCAGAGAGTAACTCAGCAGGCTTCGTGAGGTCGGTTGTTGACTTTACAAACCTCACAAAGAAGACTCATGATGTATTTTCCACAATAGGGATACGAACGTTTTCGACTCTCGCAAGCGCATGAAAGCAGCGACAGCGGACGGGCTCGAACACAAACTTAACTCGAGGCAAAGGTCTGCCATCACCTACAACCAGGCCATACTCGCCATTTACTCCAACCAGGTCAGTAGTTCCCGTAACGGCATACAAGCGCACGAAAGTACGATATCTAATGTAAACAAAAGTGTGGCCATAAGAAATTAAAACCTGCCATTGGTGGCAATTTCCGCAGCGAAACTTAAATTTAATCTTAGTCTTGTCACTTTCTGATCAACGACCATGAAAAAGGACGGAAGATTGTCGGCTCTTTTGAACGTCAATTTTAAGCAGGATCCTAAAACAAGCCGTTTAAAATTACATGGCACACGTCAAAACTTGACATTTGCGCTATAAAATTTGGCGCTCACAATGGTTGACAATCATAAATCATAAATTTATTTGCTATCAAATGGTGTGTACAATGGGTCTTAAATTATAAAATATAGCTCCTCATTTGATGCCTTGAAAAGGCACTGCAAATTATTTTAACAGATGGGTTATTACTATACATGCAATTTTTAACTTAATTAAATAATAATCCAAAAATATCATAAAATCCAATAAAATTACAATATTTAGACATTGAAAATAATAAAACATAATAATGATAAAATAATAAAGCATAATAATGATATAATTCGATTGCGTTTGGTCAAGAGTCGGTCAAGAGATAGAACAAAATAGGAGAAAATAATATGTCAAATGGGGAAATGCCAAATTGTTAAAAATGTCAATCTCCTGTCCGTTTTCATCGTCGTGGGTCAGAAAGTGACAACACTAAGATTAAATTTAGTTTCGCTGCGGGAATCGACACCATTGTAGTATACTTAGTATTGCCGATCGACATAATATAAATAAATCTAAAAATCTAATCTATTACGAAAATAGCAAAGCTTCAAAAATATTTTTTGTACATTTAGTTATCATAAAAATGTTCTGTTTAGCCGGACTTCTGCAAGCAATGCTGCGTGAAGTTAGTGCGTGACTTCGGACAGGAACAACGCGCTGCGCTCGTCGAAGCGTCTTCTCTCGCTAAAGATGGAAAGAGACAGCAAGCGGTCACCTTACTCATGAAGTTCGGAGGAAAACTCACCTTCGCTGCGGCACAAATTCTATTGGCACAGGTAAAATATTCTCGTAGATGTTTTCAGACCCTAATAACCCGTGCTGTTAACAGTTTTAAACCGCCTCTAGCCGAATCTAGACCGAATCTAAACCGAATCTAGACAGATATATTTTTTTCATGTTTCTTTTTTTTAGTTATTTAAATACAAAAATGACAGAAATAAAAATTTCTTATATATTTTTTCGTGGTCTGGAAGTTTTCCAACAGATGGCACGAACAAAGCTCTGTCGCCCAGGTAGTACTTAATTATAAAGCAAAACATTATCTTAAAGAAGGCAGCCTCACAAATTCACGATTAAGAATATCTTGAAAAGTTCGAAAGGATTATTCTGTGTATGTATGTATTATACTTATATTATTATTGTATATGTATGTAGAATGTAGATAGGTATCTATTTATCATATAATTTTAATTATTTGTTTAGAATAGGCGCACCGACCCGCACCGTTTTTATCCTACTTAATTGTCTCCATGTTAACCGGTTGCTTGGAAGAAATTGCTACCTTAGCAATAAGGCGGCCAATTGTACTATTTTTACTTCTGTAATTACTGTATGTTTCTGTCTGTGTGCAATAAAGTATATTTCATTAATTCATTTTCATTCATTCTGTTATATTGCTGTGTCCTTCCAGGGTGTCACACTCTACTCTCATCAACTCTTATGTCTTATGTATGAACATGTTTTACAACATATGACTTACTTTATTTCAGATTAGCTAGTAGTAATATAAAATGGTATTCTGTCCAATCACAACAATTCTGAAAGTCGACATTTCCATAGTAATGGTTGTAGTTCCAATTTTGGCCAATTCACAGATACGATGGTGGGTCTGTGGTTGGGAAGCGATCGGATCGCCACTGGCTGGCATCCGACTTTACATGTTTACGCCTTTACGCTCATTTGTGTCTGTTTGTTACTCCTGTTTTGTTGTTGCTTAATGTTATGTACTGTGTGCAGTAAATAAATGTATTCTTATTCTTATTATTCTTAGATTAGAATCGTCTACATATGTTACAATACTGTTTTTGCCGTAAATTGTATCAGTTTTATTGCAGAATTGTCAAAGTTTGATAACTTTTGTTTTCAGAACGACCGCAAAGCAGCGGTGAAGTTGCTAGAAGAGTCCGAATACAAATACCGTCCGGCCGTGGTCGGCGCACTTTGCACTCTGCTCTCGGCCGAGAACGACTACGAGCGCGCGAGCAAACTGTTCACGGACGTGTACGAGCATTATAAGAACGACGAGGTAAGATTTTAGGGTTCCGTAGTCAAAAAGGAACCCTTATAGTTTCGCCATGTCTGTCTGTCTTTCCGTCCGCGGCTTAGCTCAGAGACTCTTAGTACTAGAAGGCTGTAATTTGCTATGGATATACATATTAATTATCGCATGCCACGTGCACTAAAATGTAAGACAGCAGCGCTCTTATGGCAAGGTAGCATGCGACCACGGTTACAATCTGAACACCAACTACATTCAAGTGTTAAAGTTTAACATACAAGTTGTTTACTAATCTACGATATAAAACTGAATGTTTGTCCTTTTATATAACTAGAGAACGGCTGCACCGATTTCGATGGGGTTTCTACCAATCGATAGAAGAGATTACTAACAAAGTTATAGGCTACTTGAAATAAATAAAAAATAATATTTCATTTAAAATCTTTTTTGCGATTTATTAATGTCAGTCTCGGGCGTAGCCGTGTATAAATGCGAAAGTTTGGATGTTTTTTACTCAATCACGCTTAAATTAAACCACTGAACAGATCGGGATGAAATTTGGCACATATATAGGTTAGGTCCTGGAATAGGACATAGGCTACTTTTTACCGCGGTAAAACACTTAATTCCCACGGGAAAACTCATTTAACGCGGGTGAAACCGCGGGCGAAAAGCTAGTTATTTATTATTTATTTATTTATATGAAAATACAATTAAACTACAAATATTTCAATAGTGGGTACACACAAATTTCGAACAAGAATATTTTCTTGTTTCGTACTTTAACGTAGCAACTGCTAGTAAAATAATATTTGAAATGTGCAGATTGATGAAAAGGTTCATTTGATACACAACACGGAATACTTCTAAAAAAAATTTAGGCTCTGTACATAATGTCCTCTAGAGGGCGCCATATTGAAAATAGTATAACGTCACATAGCCTATAACCAGCGGACAATCAAAACGATAGTTTAGGAGATGTGCGGGAACAGATACACATACATACGTAATACATAGCGGCTAAAATCATAACCCTCTTTTTTGCTTCGCAGTAGTCGGGTAAAACCAGAGTGGCTCACCTCAATCGCCTTCTGTATTCGGGCTACTTTGATTCTAGTGATCTTATCTTACGTTCCTTCCAGCGCTTCAGCTCGCTCCGCGCGCTGTGGCGCGCCGCGGCCGAGGCGCACGCGCGCGCGGGCGACGCCGCCGCCGCCGCCGCCGCGCACGAAGCCCTGGCGAAGGCAGCGCCCGAAGACAAGCGGAGTCTCGCTAGGTGATTATGGTTACTTAGAGGACAGATGTCCATGGGAATAGATTGCTTGAGTTTTTTCAACAGGCTTTTTCAATATTCCTTCCTTCCTTCATCGTGCGGGTTGTAAGGTCGACAACCGACCTCACAAACCCTGTTGTCAGTGTTTTAGAGTCGCCAGAGGCCACTGACATGGCTCGTGTGACTAGATAGTAGCCGGGATCGGGTTAACGTGCTTTTCGAAGCACGGAATCGTCTTTCTTTTCGGACAATCTGGTGATTCAGCTTGCAATGTCCTAACCAAACTGAGGAAAGTACACAAATAGATTCTTGCTTGACAGTGTCACACCAGGATTCGATCCCGGAACCTCCATAATGACCACTTGGCCACGAGGGCTGTGTTTCAATATTTAATTAACATGAATTTTGTAAATTACAATATTCGACACCTCCTATGAACAACAACGTAACTCAATTTTAGCAACTAATCAGTACGGCAGTTTAAAGAGAAAAAAACGTTTTACCTATAGTTAGGTTTTTTGACTAATGCTAACTTCAGTTATATTGTACTTAGAGACTGCTTGGACAGAAAATTAAGAGTAAATAAAATTATGATAAGGAATAATATGAACTAAAGTCATTTTGTATCTCAAGTTACGTTGTTATTCATAGGAGGTGTCGTTTTGTTTAAAAAAACAAGCGCAAATGATGCGATGGTGAAGTTTCTTCGGAGAGCTCTTCTCCACAGATTCTGCTATTGTGTTAGTGAACTCGCCCAAAAAATTATAATGTCGAATCTAAGTCTTAGTGATGTAACAACATACTCACTGGCACATCTAACCGCCCACCGTTGTATTTCGGGTTAATTTTAAACTATACTTATTGTTATACATTACAATTGATTTATTGATAATTTTACGATAAATTAAACACACTTAAATAAACGTTAAATTTCCAACTTTTTAACTAACATCAGCTGTAACTAGTAGAATTATAAAGAATCACGAGTATTCCCTGAAATGAAGGGTGGGCGGTTAGTTGTGCCGGTGAGTATATTTTTTTACCCGACTGCTTTATTTGATTATTGATGATTCAAACACTTGTGCTTGTTCCACACATTTATATTTAAATGAACCCGACCGGTATAATGTATTATATTGCACGGATGAAATGTTGTTGTGGCTTCGTCTAGTTTTGTAATTAATATTATGCAGTTTTATAACCCCTGAAGATACTACGAAGCGAATCCGGTCGGGTTCATCTATACTATTATCCTACTAATATTATAAATGCGAAAGTTTGGATGTTTGTTGCCGAATCACGCTTGAACCACTGGACGGATCGGGATGAAACTTGGCGCGCATATAGGTTAGGTCCTGGAATAGGACATAGCCTATTTTTTACCGCGGGAAAACACTTCATTCCTACGGGAAAACTCATTAAACGCGGGTGAAACCGCGGGCGGAAAGCTAGTAATATAATAAAGAGGAAACCTTTGTATTTTTTTATGTTTGCAACGAATAAATTCAAAAACTACTGAACCGATTTAAAAAATTCTTTCACCATTAGAAAGCTAAATTATCCCTAAGTAACATAGGCTACTTTTTGCCACGGGAAAATTAAAAATTAAACGGGCCGCTAGTTAAAATACAAATATGTGCAACGAGTTCAAGTGTTTGAATCATCAATAATATGTACTATGGAGTTTCACCAAGTGCTCACAATCGCAAGTATAAATTATATTTGATTTGATTTAGACTGGTCAAGGCATTAGCATCGGCCGACCCCAAACGGGCTAAGGAACTGGCGAAGAATCTGCCGCCGGTCGACCAGTTGGAGGTTAGTATAAGAGCTAGTTACGTCACATCAAACAATAGCAAATACAGATATAAACAAGCAGGTTGGTTGTACACAAATCAAATTATACTAGAACCTCCGACTCCAAGGCAAGGCAAGGCAAGCTTGTATTTTAGGAGCCAGCTGGCACACCGTTCATGTTGCATCATATTGACAACCTGTGTGTGTAACGTACTGAAAGTGAACAATTAATTATTTGTTTTGCATTGCAAGTAACGTAAAAAGGATTTTGAAAAATACAACTTATCTGATATTTGATACCAAAACTAACTACACTGTAAAAGCAGTGAGCAATTCAGTTTCTTCATAATTTAAAGATAACAGCCAATTTTTAATTTTGAGTTCATGTTTATTTGAAGTATATAATATATTAATTTTAAGATTTACTCTATTATATAATCTTTCACTAGTAGCAGGATTTGAAAGCGTTTAGGTTATGGTCATCATCATCGTGTTGTAAGGTCGACAACCGACCTCGCAATCCCTGGCGTCAGTGTTTAAGAGCCGCCAAAGGCCACTGACTTGGCTCGTGTAACGACTAGATAGTAGATAGTGCCTTCCGAAGCACGGAATCATCTTTCTTTTCAGATAATCAGGTGATTCAGCTTGCAATATCCTAACCAAACTGGGGAAAGTCTCACAAAGCGATGCTTGACAGTGTGGGGACACCCGTGTGGGGGATTCCCAGTGCGGACCGGGAATCGAACCCAGAACCTCCGTAATGGGCGTCCAAATCTCGATCACTCGGCTACGGAGGCTGTTGAAGGTTATGGTGTATGAAGCTCAAACTTAGTCGACCAACTGGGCCAGCGTGGTCGACTAAGACCTAACCGCCCTAATTCAGGGTAGGGCCCCTCGATGGGGACGTATATGAGCTGTTGGTGAACAAAAAAAAACTTTAGTCTCAATCTTTTAGTTTGTTATTTTCTTGCCTAACAAAATTGAACATTATAACATGTTTTTATTATTTTACTTTTAGAGTACAATAGACATTGATGCGTTGGAGTCTTCCAAATGGATGATGGGCGCCAAGGTGGTTAAGAAAACTGTTCAAAGCAAACAGGAGCAATCACCCGGGTAAGAAAAAAAAAACGTTAAATATTTAATAAATATTTATTCTTATGTCATTAAAAAAAATTCTACATCCTGTAGACCACTTTTAAAACTGTAATATAGAAATGAGTGTTTAGTGAGTGGGTTTAATTGTTCGTTTAGGACGCCTGGTTCGGAGTTGGGCACAAAGAAGAGTTCGAAACGCAAACGCAAGACCAAGCTGCCGCCCAACGCTGACCTGTCCCGCCCGCCAGACCCAGAGAGGTACGTACCATGGTACCACGTACCACCACAACAAACTATACAACTACCTTTAAGAATAATAAGAAATTTCTTTCTTTTTTCCCAAATTATGTCTTATTACGCTCAATAGGTGGCGTTAATAGTATCGATTTGTAAAAACGTTAACATTAGAGCCGGGTTGGCTCAACTTGTGCTGGACATCCTAACATTTGGTCGTCAACCAGCATAAGTTGACCGTACGGCGCTTATTCGCACGCCAGTATAGAACCAGTACAACTTAAACCGACATAGAGTTCATTTTCTTGTGCTAATAATTGTTTTCTTTTCCTAGGTGGTTGCCGAAATACGAGCGCACGGCGTACCGCAAGCGCCGCGGCGTGAGGCGTGACGTCATCAAGGGAAGCCAGGGCATGTCCACCACTGCTACAGACCAATAGTTAGTATTATTTTGTTATTTATTATATTTTGGCCTCGATCATTTGGCACTTGACCTTGACGCCATTAACATGCCATCTCATTCTGACGTGGTGATGAGAATGTGACGGCACGATAGTAACAAGAAAACAGAGATAGTTGGACATAATGGAGCAAAGCCTCGTAGTATAGATAAAGTTGAAGTCGTAGCATATAAAATGTCGAGATTTAAATAAAAATAGTACTAGAATCAAAATAAATTATATATATTCCATCTACAATTTATTGATAAAACTGATTTTACGACAAATTTTTTACAACTCAAGATTAATTTTGTCCCTACAAAACATACTAAGGGTGAGGCCAACCAAACCTAAGGCCAAACGAACAGAATTTTGTGGAGTCGCGTATTTTCGGTCGCGTAATGGGGGATTTTCCGACAGTCAAATAAAAAATATTTTAATTCATATATCGTAAAACTTCGATAGATAGCGTTGACGATTCGTGGATGAAGAAATCCGGCGAGTCACCCAGGGCCATAAACGGATTAAAAAAAAATCACGAAGTACACCTGGCGCCATCTATCGTCTTTATTTTTATTTTAGAGCTGTCAGAAAATCCCCCATTTCTGTTCATATAAAATTACAACTCATTTTGCGTCGCCGTGTAAATCAAATAAGATTTTTCTATGAAACCGAATGCAGCAGAAATTATGCGACCAAAAATGCGCGACTCATAACTCAAAAAAATACGTTTGTTTGGCCCTAAAAGAGAACCGTTTTAATCATGTTTTAACAATTGAATAAAAATATTTTCATATAACTAGTCAGTCCCATCGCCTGTTCGTCTAAGACTAACTTGTATTATCTTCAACAGCGACATGAGCAAGCAAACCCCCAGCAGTGGTTCAGCGTCAGCAGCCGCTAAAAGTCCTCGCGTCGACACCAAGCCGCCCGCCGAGAGCGCCTGGCAGAGGAAGCAGCAGCAGAAGAAGAAAGGCAAAGGGCGCAAGTGGTAGCACCGGCCACGATGTGTAAAGCAATAAGAACCACATGACAAACAATGTGTTAAGAAATATACAGTTTTATATCTGATTCGGAGTTTTCTTTGTTATTGTTTTTTTTTTAAATGGTCATCATTTCAGCCGGAAGACGATGACTAAATAAAGAAGCCTTCTACAGAAAGGAATAGGGTGCAAGTGGTAGCACCGCCCACATATAATAAACAATGATATACAACGTGTTAAAAAATATACCAAAAAAAAAGGATATTTTTCATCAAAATCAAATATTCTCACCTCTAGTGTCAATCAACCTGACTATCGATGCTATCGATTCCTTACGCGCGTCAGAAATCTTTGGTATTTGTACACCATCTGTGCCTACATTTTTTTTTAATTATCTTGCATACGTATTTACAAACATGAATATTATTTTGAAATATTTAGTTCATAATTTCAAAAATATCAAATCTTTTTTTACTTATTTGTAGTTTTTTTTCATTCCGAAATTAATTGTTCTGATATGAATGTTATGGTACAAGTAGTAGAATAGAATAGAATATACTTTATTGCACACAAGGATATAGCTTGAAAGTACAGACGATAGATAAAAGGGTGTACAGATAGGCGGCCTTATTGCTAAGGTAGCAATTTCTTCCAGGCAACCTTAGTAGTATGTAAAACCGTAGCAGTAAAAATAGTCGCATTGACCTAAAATTAAATATGTGGTCTGAATATTCTTTGACACAGCTGATCACTTTTATTATAATGCCTTTGATGAAAAATATTTTTTTTTTGGTATTTTTGTAACACGATGTATAGGCATAAAGGTTTATCAGGGTTTAGTTTTATTTGTTGTTGAAAATACCCACTTGTTACGACCCGGCAAGATAAAAAATGAGTAGGAAATAATAACAACAATTAAAATAAGTCATATTTATTAGCACTGTTCCTTAAAATTATAATTATCTTTTCTGCTTCATTCTTTTAGACTTTCCAGGCCTTTGAGGTTTACCAGGTTTCTGGCCTTTCTTATTGTTTGGCTTGAAATTCTTATTTTTGAAATTATTATCTTTAAAATTGAATGGTTTCTTTTTAGCTGAACTATTGAAGCCATCCATGTTATTTGAAGATTCTCTCGTATTTTGTTTCGATCCCTTCTTTTTACCGCCAAAACCGAACTTTTTGTCTTTGTGCACGCGTTTTCTGTTCACTTTGTCTTTGCCTCCTTTCCCTTTATTATTTTTTCCATTATCATCATCCAGGAAGCTAAGGTCAGAGGACTTGCCTTTCCTCACTCTCTTAAGTTGTTCCAGCATCTGTTTCTTATCTGCCTGTTGTTTTAATTTAGCATCAATCTGTAATTTAAAATACAGCTTAGCACAAGAACAAACATCTTCATAATATAAATAAAACATTACAATTTTTTACCAATAAACCAGAATGAATTGATCATTTATTAACTTTTGGATCTTACATCTCTTATTTTCGTTATTAAAACAAGACTGCCAGACGGTCCTAATGTGGGGAAATGACAAGTTATTTTCTTTTTATATAAGAAGTAACTAACCTGTACTTTTTTAGCCATTTTCTTCTGGTCTCTAAGCTGCCTGACTTTTTCAGTGCGAGCCTGTGTTGCTTGCTTAGCCATCAGATTCTTCCTAACTTTTTGCATGTGTTCATCAGTCTTAGCCATCTCTGCAAAGTAGTCATCTGGCCTGCAAGTTAGAAAGTTACAAAAAAATTGTTTTAGATCAAGTATTTTGTGACAAATAAAACATACTGCCATCTTTTAGGATCTAGATTTTTGTTAAGCAAACTCCTACATACCAATTCTTTTTTGCAATACCCCTGAGTTTTTTTTTTAATTGGGCCTTAGAACTATTAAACAGGTGGATAGAAAACATTTTAACATAACAGTAAAAGTCAAAACCACATAGTTTACGCTTGATTAACTTTTCTCTAACAAATATGCAAGTTTTTTTATAGGTATAGGTGGCTTGGAAAAGGCTGCCTGGTTTAGGAATAAAAAGAAAAATGTTACCAAGTACCTTTTAGTTGGAATACTCAGCTCCTTCAACCTCTTAATACCTTCAACAACAGCAGCTTGTGCTTGCCTATGTATCATGTTTTCCCTCTTAAACTCATTGAGCACTGGGTCGGCAGAAGGATCATAGTTTTGTTTGCCTTTTGTGTTCTCTTTTATATTCCTGTAAAGTAATAGATTACAAAATAAGAGCAGGTACTTTAATGCATGAATAAAGAATGTATAATAATGTATATTGTAATGTATGTACAGTATAATATAAAACACCAATCCTACAACACCATATTTTGTTTTTTGTATGCAGTAAAATAAAATAGAATAAAATTTCAGCTGCATTTGTGAAGTCAATAATATAAAATATCCTGCACAACAGGCACATATTGACTTGACATAAGCCCGATTTTAGAAATATCTCAAACCCATAAATCTTAGTATTTCTCAACCTATTTTCATGTGCCGTTTATCACAGCATGGTACACTAAATGCATTGTATTGGATTGTGGAGATGTTACACCTCGGACTGTTACACTTACTTCCTTCTTTGAGCAGTCTCTTCCATTTGCATTGCAACATCTGGAGCCATCGGAGCGACGGCAGTTATTAAATCCAGCGATTCTATCCATGGTAGTTTTAATTTAAACTCTTTCAATTTTATCTTCAAATCTGCCACATTATTAACATACTTCTTTTCGATTCTTTCTATTTCTTCATTCAGTCCCGGTTTCAGGAGACCTTTAGCAAATGCCTCTTGCAACTGTAAAAGAGAATAAAAGATTAAAGAGATGATTTTAAAAGTTTAAAAATGAACGCCGAGCCGATGGTTATTTTAACTTAGTACTTCAACAAAATACATACCTCTTCATCGGAATCTATTTCCGACTCGCTATCTTTTAATACAAAGTCGCTCATTGTCACGAAGTAATTAATAATTATACAGAAGTAGCAAAAACTAAAAAAATAACCTCATTTGCAACGAAAGTTAACGAAACGTGCACATGACAGAAGAAAACAGCAGTGTTGCCATATGGAAGGATGGAGTAGGTTCCTAAAGTAGCCTATACACATTCGGCATGAATGAACGGGACGAAAGATATAGAAGTATAGATCGCGACACGTTTAAGCGCGGCCGCACATTGTAAGAAATTTCTATCAGAAAAATTTCTGACGCTCACCGGAAAGCACTCGGTGTATTTTGTATTAGACCCCGCATACTGTCAGAAAATTTCTGAGCGAACGTCCGTTTCTGATGCACGCCGGACAGCACCTCTGCCGGACGTAAGAAATTTTTCTGATGGAAATGGCGGACGGCGTGTTGGCCATACATTTTGTACTAGGCCCCGCATACTATCAGATATTCGCGTCAGTTCAGGCACAATAGTCCGTTTTTAAGAGGATTTCTTATAAGGAATGCCACTTGGTACGAATGTTATACACGTCTACCCAAGCCCAAAACGCCTGGGAGCCAGATTGAACTCTGCGTCAGGTGGGGGGAAGGGGGGGTAAAAGTGCAGAGCTCCCGGCGCTCAGAAAAAAAAACTGGCGGATTTGTTTGGACCTTTGAGTCAAGTTTGGTGTCGTTTTCAGATAACTAGATGATGCGTAATTTATTTCCTATACCAGTTTTAAGAACTATGAGTGCACATCGGAACAGGACAAAATCATCAATACCTGGCATGTCACACTATATCTTCATGTTTAGGTAATGGATTTATTAGTACCCCAATCAATTTTATGACAAGATCAATCAAATTTAATACTAAAGTAATGGTCTTATTTCTTGTTTCAGGCACTGAAAGAACACAAATTTTGCCCTTATTCCATTTTTTTATTGGATGTGACACAACCTCATCCTCTAACGGAAGGGAAAACCGCGTTTGAGGCACGGAAGGCATATCCGAATGTCACACGAGGGTCTGAAGCACTTTATATAGGGGAATATGACAGAGCGGACCCTGAAATTCAAAAATTTTTTATTACAATATGACAAGTAAGAAAAATATAATATTTAAAATATACTTTTATCCAGAACTTGCGTGCGGCGAGACCTATCCTTTATCTAAGAGTATTTATTTTTCAGATAATGCCTTGCTGAGACAGTAAATGAGTGTCACAAGAATTTATTTATAAAAAAGGACAGGCAAATCGAAAATTTGTTTCCCACAGAAGCTGCCCTCAAAGAACATACTTTAAGGGCAGTGTTACAGACTATTTATGCTTAGGGACAGTGCCTAATAAAAAATCAGAATATTCTTAGCCCATCTGAATGGGGTTGGCAGAAAGAAGGAGAAGTTTGGGTGCTTGCTACTGTCCACTGTGGACCCAAAGTCCTATGGATGCTCAAGCATGCTTAGAATTGATTAAAATGTAGGTGCTTGAAATCTTCAAACGCTAGCTCAAATGCACTGAATTATTGTGGAGGAAATTGTAAATAAAATTCTGTTAACTTCAATATTTCATTTTACATAACTCATCAACTGTAATAAATACATCTAAGACGAATATGAACGAAAATGTTCCCAAAATGCTCTTCCGCCATATTTGATTGCCTCCCCCTCCACCACTTTTTCACTCTACAATCGAGAGTTTCGTATTTTGGGCGTTACAAGGAATCAAAAGATACCAGTCATGATAGCCAGGAAGTACAAATGAAAAGTTCCACAGTAGTTCTAAGATAAACCGTTCTATGTGGCTGTAGTAGGTATGTGCAGTAATTATTTTATTTTACATTGAAAATAGTTAAATGTATATTTATTGTTAATGTTTTTATAATTTGCATTAAATGGGCTTTTGGATAGTATTTTTTATGAACCAAGTTTCATACAAAAATATGAAAATATAAGGGTTTGTGTACTTTGTGTTACTACTAAAAGTTTATTATTTTAAGTATTGCGTCATATTTTGCTATGAAACCCTAAAAAAACTGGTATAGGAAATAAACTGGGCATTATCTAGTTATCTGAAAACGACACCAAACTTGACTCAAAGGTCC
This sequence comes from Carpatolechia fugitivella, assembly GCA_951230895.1. Taxonomy (NCBI): domain Eukaryota; kingdom Metazoa; phylum Arthropoda; class Insecta; order Lepidoptera; family Gelechiidae; genus Carpatolechia; species Carpatolechia fugitivella. The sequence continues at coordinate 5,164,192 of OX579651.1, forward strand.
AAACAAATCCGCCAGAATTTTTTTTCTGAGCGCCGGGAGCTCTGCACTTTGAACCCCCTTCCCTCCCACCTGACGCAGAGTTCAATCTGGCTCCCGAGCGTTTTGGGCTTGAGTGGACGTGTATAACATTCGTACCAAGTGGCATTGCTGAACTAAGAAAATGGCGTACTTTTGCCTCTTAAAAAACGGGCTACAACCGGCACAACGCCGCACGCTGCACACGTGTCACGTGTTGTTGTTTTGTAGTCGAAAATGAGCGAAACTCAAAATTTAATTGCAGAGGTGGAAAAATATCCATGTTTGTGGAATCTTGATGACGAAAGTTATCAAAATAAAATAACCAGAGACTTAGCTTGGGAGCAAATATGCCTTATGACTTATAATATATTGATCAACAGCTCATATACGTCCCCACCGAGGGGCTCGACCCGCTCGAGCCTACCCTGGATTAGGGCGATTAGGCCTTAGTCGACCACGCTGGCCCATTGCATGTTGGTCGATTTCACTCACAGGAGTGTGCAGGTTTCATCACGATTTATAATATATAAAATAAAATAAATAAATAAATAATAAATTGTGGGGATTAAGAGGGTGAACCCAATATCGACGTTTTATCTTTCTTTTTTTGTAACAAAACAATAGTGCTAAAAGCAATAACGTGTCTTCATCCATGTTGGTCGCAAGAGGTATGGAATACGACTGGGCTCAAAAGTTGCCGGATGAAAATTTCTGATAGTAGGGGCGTGGTGCGTCCGGCGAGCGTCAGAAAATTTTCTGACAGAAATTTCTTATGCGCCCACTACATTCTCGTCCGAAGTTCTTCGACGAAGTGTCAATTTGGTGTCAAAGTGAAGCCGGAAACGAAGTGAAGTTGCCCGAAGTGCCTCTCTATACTCTCGTCCTCGGCTTACTTCGATCAACTTCGCGAATAGTGTAGTGGACGCTTTACAATGTGCGGCCGCGCTAAAAAAGAACATTGGAGCACATTGGACGAAGTGGGCATAGAGTACTATAAAATTATCATAGACAGAGAAGAGATTCTCTCTCCCTTATTCTCTCTCTACGAAAATTATAAACATTTAATTTTATCTTACATCTATTACAATATAAACAAAAATTAATAATAAACAAAAATTAAAAATATTTACAAATAGAGTATATCTTCCAGTGCGTCTCCGCAAGACATGGTGCCCAGCAGACTGGCCGCGTTTCCTCTCTGAATGGCAAGGCTTATTTTTGCCCGAGAAAGCTGCCAGCTCTGCGGTCACCAAAGGTCTCGATGAGGCGCACTGAAAGATCTCTTTATATTATTTTGGCATCGGGGCCCCAGGGACCTATGGTCTCAAAACCCAGAGGACAGAACATGTAGGCACCGGTTAGCTCCTCGTATTTCCGGGTCTAGAGTACTGTTAAATTAAAATTTGAAAGTTTTACTGGGAACAGTGATTCCTAACCGTTTACACTGTCTTTGATTAGTTAAGGTGCGGGTACACGTATTTTGTACATGCTAATCAAAGTGTAAACGGGGTCTTATTTATATTTCTAAAATAATCTAGTAACAATAGGTAAAGGACTTTCATATCGACGGGCGGGGGACGATCAAAGGCTATTTGTATTAAGCGACACTTTGGGCGATATTGAGTTACATATTATAATATATTCGGAATCAAGGGATTTTTCTGTGAGCCGGGTTTTGTTAAGATCTGAGCACTTTCTTGACGTTAAAAGCCATATAAATTTGAGGCTCAATTTAAAAAGACCATGTATGAAGGGTTAAGAGGCAACTCACCCACTAAGAAATTGGCATGTGGGCGAGTTTACACTATCTTAAATTTCATGTGGTAAACTGGCCCACATGGTTTCACAAGACTTGGCCAGTTAACTTCAAATGAAAATGAGGACTTTGGTGGAGGTGACGATGGATGGAGATGGAGGTGGAGGTAGAGATGACGATAGAGATGGAGATGGAGGTGGCGATGGAGGTGGGGGTGGAGGTGGAGATGACGATAGAGATGGAGATGAAGGTGGAGATGGAGATGGGGTGGATGTGGAGGTGGGTGTGGACGTGAAGGTGGGGGTGGAGGTGGATATAACGATAGAGAAGGATACCACAGGCCAGTTTCTTAATGGGCGAGTTGCCCCCTAACCCGAATAAATTTTAAGACAAGTTGATTTAAACCAATGATTAAAACTGAATAATTACATAGTAATAACTGTTTTTACTTTTCCAATTTTATCACTCAAAGGCGTCTAAAGCGTTTTTCCTGCGTTCTCCAAATGGAGAATACCAGCTCTCGCCATTTATATCCCAAATACAGAACTGTTTCCTCACGAGAGAACTCTTGATTTATGGCCATTATGGCTGGTTTACAGGTAAGAAGTTGTAACTAAGCAAGTAGTAACTAAATTTTAAGCGACTTAATTTTAAGTGTTTATACGTCATTTTAGTAGTTATAGTCGGGTTATTATAGGATGAGTTCTGACAGCTGCAAAATTTTTCATACAATGTTAACAACTTTTTTTTATAATATTCATTTTAAAAACCATAATAGATAAAAGTTTAAAACAAAGTAACTTCACCTCTTATTTTATCATTAAACAGTATGTAATTTTACTTAATAAATAAATAAATAAACGAAATAAAATTAAAAAGTTTTTAAAATTTTAATCTGTCAGGGCTCATCCTATAGTAACCCAAGTATAAGCTCTTTAGTTAGCCCAAGATGGACGATCAACGGCGAAATAAATATAATTAATAAAATAATAAAGTATAATTAAATAATTATTTTATATTATTATCATTATATTATTTTTGGGAAATTTTAATCATCTCAGCATATTATATTAATATTATATTATTATTAATTTTTAATATTAATAATATATTAATAATTAATATTTTTATATATATCGAGCCTGTGCAAACGTGTCAAGTGAGTGACCACGCCCACCACTCACCAACTTACCCGAAAAATAGAAAAAGTTGTAGTTTCCATTGTGCAAGCACTTGCACTTGCTTAAAATTTAGTTAATTACTTGTCAACTTAATACGTGTAAACCAGCCATTATGCAGCTCAGATCGCCACGCTCATGCCACGCTGACCGACGAGCACCATATTATTTACGATGGTGAGGCTGCTAGATATATAGAATATGGATGGATGGATGTTGTCGGCTGTTGTCGGTCGCCAGGGCCGTGCATCGTGTATAGCGCCCACTACACTCTCGTCCGAAGTTCTTCGACGAAGTGTCAAATTGGTGTCAAAGTGAAGCCCGAAACAAAGTGAAGTTGCACGAAGTGCCTCTCTATACTCACTACTTGCGAAGTTGATCGAAGTAAGCCGAGGACGAGAGTGTAGAGAGGCACTTCGTGCAACTTCGCTTCGTTTCGGGCTTCACTTTGACACCAATTTGACACTTCATCGAAGAACTTCGGACGAGAGTGTAGGGCGTATTCCGATTCAGATTTTCAGCGCTGTCAGCGATCAGAAAAGCAAAAAAACGTATGAGTTTTGACAGCTGACAGTAATTCGGAACGCAATTACGGGTGTTCGATTTCAGCGCGTTTCGGAACGCAAGGGTAGTGGGCGCTTAATATTATCTATCTATCTATCTATCTAGCCCACATCTACCCACTGCTGAGTATAGGCCTCTTCTTTATTGCGCCATTTTTCACGGTCCTGTGCAGTTCTCATCCAGTACTTCCCTTCCACTGTCACTATATCATCTGACCATCGGGCTGGTGGTCTGCCTACCGAGCGTTGTCCAAGTCTGGGCCGCCACTCTGTCACTGCTTTGGTCCACCTTCCGTCATCCCGCCGCGCTATGTGCCCCGCCCACGCCCACTTAAGTTTAGTGATTCGTTTACCTACGTCCTCTACCTTGGTACGGTTTCGGATTTCAGTGTTCCGTACACGTTCTTGAAGTTTTATGCCGAGCATGGCACGCTCCATGGCTCTCCGTGCGACTTTTATTTTGTGAATAGTCTCATTAGTGAGTGTCCATGTCTCGGCACCGTACGTTAGCGTGGGCAGCACACATTGATTGTAAACCTTGGTCTTTAGGCTTTGCGGAAATGTGCGTGATTTTAGGATGTCGTCCAGTTTTCCAAAAGCAGCCCAGCCTAGCTGAATCCTCCTTGCAATTTCTTTTGTCTGCGATTCCCGGCCAAAGGATTAACGATGTCCAAGATACACGTAGTCATTTACTGTATCAATTGGACAGTTACCAACAATTATGTTTGGTACAAATGGATGACTTGTCATGATCTTGGTCTTGGACATGTTCATCCTGAGGCCGATTCGCAATGACGCTGCGTGTAACTCTTCGAGCATATTCTGGAGTTCTGTTACATTTTCAGCTAGGAGGATGAGGTCGTCCGCAAACCTAAGGTGTGACAAAAAGGTGCCGTTTATATTGACTCCCTTCTCATCCCAATAAAGAGTCTTTAATATGTCTTCTAAGACATTTGTGAAGAGCTTGGGAGAGATTGTGTCACCTTGACGTACACCTCTGTTCAGTGATACCTGACCTGTAGGTTCATGCATTCGAACCTGCATAGTAGCGGCGCTGTACAGCTCCCGAAAATACTTATTATTATAGTGGACGCTTATGGGGTGCTTTTGGTCCTTTTAGTCTATGGTAATTGACTAGAGAAAATGTTTTATTGTAATGAACGCATCCATCATTTATAAATATAGAAATGTGTCTATGGTTTGGTACTCAATTCTATCCATAGACAAATCAGGCATCATTTAATTCCTTATTTACAATAATTGTAATTTTTAAGGAAAACTGGAGATAAATTCTTAACATTTACTAATAAAATAAATATTTAAAACAAAATCACGTGTATTTTTCTTGAAAACTAGTAAAGTTAAGAAAATATTTTTTTTGGTAAGTTGGAACCGGAAGCTATAGCCGTCTTCGACATGTTTCGTGAAACCCCGTTGTTTTGTATCGTGAAAATGCAATGGCCGCCATCTTCGAGTCTTGTGAATGTTTTGGTCGTAGTTTCAGACTTTGAGGCCTATTTTATAAGTGCTATGCAATTATTTGATAAAAGTAGTTTCGCTGCATTATAGGTGTTGTTAATTCAATTGTGTACAGGTTAGTACTCATTTCCTTCACTATTTTCTAGAAAAGTGTTTACATCTGGATTTCATACCACTTAACTTTTGTGATGTTGTCATTTTCGTTTTATTCGCAGTATTTTCCATTATCCCAGCTTTATTTACTCGTGAAATAAGCTGAGTTAATTCATTAATATCGTATAATAATGTTATAAATATACAAACCTCATTTTCGTATGTACCTATATTTCCTATCCCTTTGTTACTAAGCGGGCCCAATTACCAAGTTTTGAAGATATTCCTACTTATTTCTGAATGAAATAGAATTATTTCAACTGGATTTCGTATTTTAGGTTAGTGTTTACTTTTTTGATGTTTATTCGAGAGACATTTCAGTTTCCGTGCTACAATAATGGCGGCAGTGGATTAACCTATCCACTTATTTTTTCCATTTATTGCCGTATTGCAGCATTTATGATGCATTATTTTGCTTTTATTCTTTATATTTTCTCGTAGGAAACGAAATAAAAGTGACTTACACCTATTTAGTGGAACAATGACCTCGGCTGTCATATCCTATTTATGGATTAAAAATATAATAGTACCAACAAGAATATAATGATGCCCATCGCATATACTTGTGAAAACTGTGAAGATATATGGGTAAAAAGTCAATTTTCGATTGCAGTCACATGAAATAAGTTTGGGGGCCCAGAGGCACTCCACGGCGTCATCTCGGGCTTGACCCAAGATGATAATATTTACAGCATGTCAGCTTCATCAGAATACGAACCAGCGGCCCGGCAAGTAAGTACAAGTAGTATTCTCACCCCTTGACTCATAAAAAGTGTCCTAGCCATGCCAGACTCTTCTCTATGTGTCCTAGCATTTTTACTGCATTTTACTAGATTCCAGGGTCTTTTATGGTCAAAATGGTAACATATTTCGTGTTTTACTGCTGCGTTTTATGATTTCAACATAACTTGTGTGTAATCCCGCATAGTTTTAATTTTTAGTTGAGTATAGGTATCCCTTTACTTCCAGATTGTTACTGTTAGATTTTGCATTCCACAGCTAAGTGATAATTATTGTTTTACTAACCAAATCATCAATTTGTTTACTTTCATCATCACTGTAGTATAGTTTAGAGAGTAACTAAGAAAATGAACAGGTACATCATATAATGTACCTTGAGTTTATGACTATTGTAATAAATAAAGATTTACAAAACAATTTGTATTCATTGATTACCTATTTTAGTTTATTTATTTAGAATTTTGCTGTTATATCGGTAAGTAGATTGTTGTGATTTTTGATTGTGACAAAATGATATCGTAAGTTGTAACTTTATCATGACTTTGGGAAGTATGAGGGCATTTGATGTCATTCTGTAATACGGGTAACTACTGACAGAGCAGTGCAATGTATGTTGATTGTATGATAATAAATTCACTGAAAGGGGACAGTGGCTGCTATCAATACTAAAACTATTATATAAAAAGCTTATAATAACCCTTGTGTTCATCAAATATGTCTTCTAAATTATCATACAAATAAATCAGCAATATCATTGAATTGCAGATATGTGTAGAATCTAAGATTTTTTGTAAAATGTTAACACCACCTGAACTTGTATTGTTACTTCTGCAGGCAATTGTTTGATTACCTTGTTCATTAAACCTGATTTACCTGTAATTTATATTTATTTCTGTGTAAATTGTTGCAGGATTACGGGCCGACCACCTCCAGTGAAAATATCTATGAGCACGTATTGGAACACAAATTAACAGATACTACAATGAGTGTACCAAGTGTACGCACCCCTGTTCTCAGGGCGACGCCCGTTTCTCCCATTGTGGGCGACCCTGAGCCTGACTCCACACACCCTGAGAGCATTATCCAATCAGTGCATAATCAAGATAGAGAAGTAGAATATCACATAAGTGAAAAAAAATGTGATTCAGAACTGTCCATAGATTCCCTTTCTGGCATTGTTAGGATTGAGGAGGCCACTATGGACAATGCGGGTCATATAGCCTACCCTATTGTGCAAGAAGCAGATGATTCAAGTGATGGCAACTATGTAGAGAACTCTGCCACCCTCATCCAAGCACCACTGAATGCTGCTATTGTTCAGAATGTTACTAAGCTACCACAGAACTTCACAATAAATGTTGATGCTGCTGTCGGTAATATAACTACTTTACAGAATTTATCCCAAGACGTATCAGGTGGGCAGACTTTATGGCTACCGACAATCCTTGCTACCAGTGCTACAACTACAGATAGTAAAAATGAAGAAGATAGACCACAAGCAGGAGTTTCTCAGTTCATACTGACAAGCGAAAGCTATGTTGGTGATGGAAATCAAATTGGAAGAAGAAGCATTGTAACCGAGACAGGTTACATAAATCGGCCAAAGTCTTCCAAAGTCCAGATTTTGAGTAACATACCCATACCGAAAAACGCAAACTATTCTCAACAATACATTACAAATTCTAAGGACCTGCCTTCACCGGTGTATGGGACACAGAATCATGTGTATAAACTGAGCACAAACGTTGTTTCCCAGAAGCATATGAATAATTCTGTCCTGTGCTCTAAGCCGCCGAAGAATCAGTCGCTGATCGGCTGTTCGAACGTGACGCCAACCGTGGTCAACAACAGTCCAGTCAAAAACGTGTCATATAGCCACACATTCACCAAGACCACGAATTTGAATAAGACATTGAGTAAAGTGAATAACGGTGCTAATCTGAACGCGATGGTTGCCGCGTCCTCCGGAAACACGCAGTGCCATATCCTGTCTCGAGTGGTCTCCGGACCCAACAAAATGTCGGTGCACTCTGGGCGAAAATCCGTCAACACATTCAAGTCGAAAAATTCGAGCCAAGTCTCAAACCAAAAGAATCAATCGAGAGCTATCAAAATCATCCAACAGACTGGGTCAGTGCAAAAATCCGAAACGAAGTCTTGGCCCGTCGCCAGTGTGACCACATACAAAACTCAGCAGCCGATATACGGCGTCGTAGACTCGAACACTTCGAGGATCATACAGAGGGTCGGAAGTCCTCCACACAAGAGTCAGCAGACTATGCCCGTGTCTAAGTTCCCTGCTAAAGGGGAGAGATTGGTTCTCCAGTCGCCTTGCGGGCCCGTGTTGATATCTACTGCTCCTATAAGCACAAGTATGCCCAAAGGACCGCATTATGTGCAGTCGGGTTCGACGCCCAACTTGCGGTACGTTCAGACCTACGGAGGGTCGGAGCAATCGCAGGTGTCAGCTAATCAACAACTCACGGCCCAGATCCTACAGTCGCTCTCGCAACCCAAAATAATGTTCCAGCCAAGTCCAAATACCTTAGCGCCTCTGCCGCCGACTATCATTGAAGAGCTGGAAGTTAAGCCAGTTAATCAAAAGAGAATTGTATTGTAAGTTAAATTAAATTAATAATAGTAAGTAACATTTATTATTTTAATTGATATGAGATTAATTCTTTCATTTATTTTGTTTCAGTGGCGACAAAACTACACTACTTACCGCGGATGATATAATCGGTATGGAAGAGAGACCTAATCTTTCCGAAGAGCTGCGACGGTACTCTTTCCAGTCATTAGCATTCGTTATGCTGGACCATACGTACGCTCATCCGATGCAGAAACAAGCTTCTCCCACTACGCCTCCTTCCACGTCGGCCCCCGTCGGTCCGCCGGCAATCATGTCGCCGACTCAAATAACTTCGCCGAAGAGCCCAGTGAAGCGTACTTCCCCCGTCATCATGTCTACAGCCAGCTACGAGCTGCCGATGACGGTTCCAACCAGCGAAGTCGGGACCCCCGTGCCGGTCACTTCGATAGCCATGGGAGCTCTCACTTATAAGCCGCAAGCCGCGCCACCGCCGGATGACGATGCGGCATCAGTGATTTCGTCGCTCGACGGCGATAGACGCCAGGCTGCTAGAGGCGGCAGCGACACGGAAACCGCGCCTGAGGGCGAAGAGGAAGGTAAGACGCGTTGCGTGTGCGACTTCACTCACGACGATGGGTACATGATATGCTGCGACCGGTGCGGCGAGTGGCAGCACGTGGACTGCATGGGCATCGACCGGAACAACATCCCCGACTCGTACATGTGCGAACTGTGCCAACCGCGCCCCGTGGACCGCAGGCACGCGCGCGCAATACAGATGCGCAAACGGGAAGAACTCAGCGCGCTCGGGGCTTCCGATTCCGACTCGGAACTCGACGGTGGACGCATGCCCGGGCAGAGAAGGAAGCGACTACTCACCGTCACTACTTACACCAACTCTAGTGGGGCTTCTGTCACCACCTACAACTCTAGCGCGCCGGTATTGCCCCCTGTACCCCCGCCGACGCTCCCGGTACCCAAACGAGGCCCGAAGCGACCCAAGAAAGCGGATGTCGTCAGAAAGGGCACTAAACGGAAACTTTCTGAGAAAAGGGTGAAGCGAAAGAAAGAGATGATGATGAACAGAAGCAAATACAACTCGAGTCTTTCGAATCAGTCTCATTGGCAAGACTCCTTCGAGCAGGCCGTGACTAACCACTACAGTCCAGAACTGCGGGCTAAGATAGTGAAGTACAGCAGCAAACTTGGTAATACAGCTAATATGGCGTCTGCTATCACCGCACACTTATGCACTACAGTGCCACATGCTGGCGGCAAGATTTTAATAGCGACAAAAGATTTGAAAGAGAACACTCCGATAATTGAATTACGCGGCAAATACATGTTGTCGAACCAACATAGACCACAGTTGCAGAACTCGGCCAGAGCTGGAAGCCAGAAGCCAGGGCCTTTCGTATTCTTTTACAGATTACCTAAAGACAACACTCAGATTTGCATCGATACTAGAACGTACGGAAACGAAGCTAGATTTGTCCGACGTTCGTGCAAACCTAACGCCGAACTTCAACATTGTATTGTTAAGGGCACTCTACATGTCTATCTTGTAACTATAGGAGTTATTCAGTCGAATACCGAAATCACTGTTGGACATGACAGTAATGGAGCCAAGCAGCCATGTGCTTGCGGCAACCCTAAGCACTGCAAGATCAATGGTTTGACTTCAATGGCAGCAAGAAAAAGTGTCGATTATCCTCCAAGAGAGAAAAGAAGCAGAAACCGTTGTTCTAGTTCTTCTTCGCCCGCTTCGCCGCCGCCCGTGCCCATCACTCCAGTAAAAGAGCCTTTGCCACCAATGCCGCCTATTAAATCGGAAAAGAAATCGCCAATCAAACATGAATATAACATAAGCACACCGATGTCTCCACCACCCATGAAGAACGCGGTTGTGGCTCTGAACTTCGATCAGCCAATGAAAGCCGAAGTTTCAGAAATCAAAACTGAAATGGATTTAATAGCCAAAGAAGAGATGAAACCGGAAATTGATGAACCCGACTTCGTAACGAAAGAAGAAACTCCTATATTTGAAGAAGAAGTTAAAGAACCTAAGGAAGAACCAGTTAAAGCGCCAATTAAATTGGAGGAACCTATAGTAAAACCAGCACCACCAGAGGTTATTGAACCGAAGATCGAAGAAGAGATTAAAGAAATAAAAGCTGAAGAAATTCCGCTGCCAGATTCCCCTGAAAAGCCGGATGTTCCTGAAAAACTTGAAGAGAAGCCTAAAGAGGTGGCTGAGAAGCCTGTGGTGGAAGATGAAAGGCCAGCGACCAGAGAATACACGGCTAAATCGGCATGTCACGACCGTTCGGCGCGAACAAGCCGCACCACTACAGTTACTAACCACGACTCAATGGACGACAAAACTGACGATTCCCAAGATAAAATACAAAGTACCTCTAAAAAGGACAAAGAGAAGAAAATGGTAAGCGATTATTTCTAACTTCACATTGCTTTAGTTACTAGTAGCTTTTGTTGAATTTCTGTTGTGTCCAAATATTAAACTTTTTTTACTTTTTTAGTCGAATGCTCTAACGAGTTCTCGAACATTCCAGACGCGCGAAGAACGCAAGATGGAAGCTATAATGAAAGCGTTCGAACGCTTGGAAAAGGCCGAACAACGTAAACAGGAGGTTAAGGAAAGGCAAAAACGTAGAGAATCTGACCCCCACCCTAACGCTACTGAGAAAGATGATGAAGATGATCATTGCACTACTAAAAAGCGAAAGAAGTAAGTAGAATTTCTATAATGTGTATTTTTGATTTAGGTCAATTTATAATTTATTTGATAAATACAACTCCCTCAAAAGTGTGTAGATAACGCACAGACTACACCAATGGATCTAGTATTATGAACAACTCTCGCTTTGGCACTTAAAACGCTCGTAAAATGTTTCAAAAGATTATCGAAAAAAAATTTCAAGTGTGAATCTCAAAAGTACTTTTTAAACTGGTTTAGCAGGTCTAGTTTAAAAAAATGTTTTTACAAAAGGTTTGCCTTTAACAATTTGGTGTTATTTGTTGTTCTTTTTAATCATTTATTAGCGTGGATTTAGGTTTAAAATCGAAAACCGATCTCACAAACCCTATAAGAGTTATTGAACCGCCAAAATCCTATAACAACAATCAATTTATCGCCTTTCTTATTGGAGCATAACGAATTCAAAATAGAATATCACCAAAACCATTTTTTTTCCGTAGACGCAAAGGCCGCGCGCGAACAACTTCCCAGTCCAACCGCCGGCGCCTGAACTCCGCCGACAGTGACATAGTGACGTCAGGCGACGAGGCGCCCCCGCCCCGCACGCCTCCGCGCGCCGCCCCGCGCCGCCACAGCGCCGCCCAGCCTGTGGATGAACCCAGGAACGACAGCAGGGTGGCTGAGGTACTGAACCTTCTCTGACAGGGACATAGTGACGTCATGCGACGAGCCGTCCCGCACGCCCGTACGAGGTGCCACGATAACTTTTTCATGTCCACGACTCATAAATTTTCTGCATTTTTATTTGCCCAATATCCTGCCTAATGTTTTTAAACCGACTTCATACTGAAAGTTTATTTTTAAGGAGTAATTTATAGTAAATCCTATCCGACACGAGTCCACCGAGGGCGCTTCTAGTGTAGAGATTTGAGCCGCCAAAGACCTCTGCCTTAGCTCAGCTACGTGCCTTCCAAGCAAGGAATCATCCTACTTACCGGACTAACCAAACTGGGGATGGGACACTCCCGTCACTCAAGTTATTTTTGCATGACAGTGTCTTCACCGGGATTCGAACTCAGAACCTCCGATACGAAAGCTGAATGCTCTAACGCTAGCCCTTGGAGACTATTTATTTTCTACAAATATCACATCTTTACGAAACGTTTTTTGTGATGTACAACTAGTTACTGAAAATATTCGAACATTTTCAGGATCTGGGCCTCAGTTCAGCTTGCCTTCTAGTAGAAGCCGCAGTCGGCTCAGTGGAGTCCGCTTTCAAACTGCCGAAAACCAAGAAAACTATGGCCACGGAATGGATAGGCCGATCCCCTGAACGCACACCATCGCCTTACCGCTCACCATACAGACCTTCTTTAGTCTCCGCTCCGTCATTGGAAAGCCTCGTCAGAGTAGCTTCGACCATGATCGGTGATCTCAGTGGACAAGACATTGACCATTCATCGGGCTATCAACACGATTATGACACACATCATTCGCCGCCCAGGACGCCCGGTCGAGATAGGAGCAGACCTCCGAAGAAAGCCAAAAGGATTACCAGGAATACACCGCCTACAGAAGTTCCTGAAGTCACTCCTACGATAGCTCCACAGCACAGCGCAAAGAAGAGATGGTTACGGCAAGCTATCAGTGAAGAAAGCGATTCTCCCAATGCAGGTTTGTACCTAAACTTATTCATTTAGATAAAAAAAATATTGAGTTTGGTGACGAAAATGATTCTATGTCAAATAGTAGATGCATTTGTTTCAGAATCTCCGCCTAACGAGATGATCACGCCTTTGAAGAAGAGAAGATTAGCGCGGGAATCTTTATCTTTGGAACAGAATACTATTGTGCCTGTAAGTAATTAAATATTGAAACTATTTTCAAAAGCTGTTTTTATTTTTGTTTTTTTCTAACTGTGACTATATTTTGTTCAGTGTAACGATGAGACATCGCCAGTGTTGACATCGGAAGAGTCGCCAGTGAAAGACGATACGCAAACGGGGAATCGGCAGTACAAAGTGCGGAGTATTATGGAGAGCATTTACGGGAGTCGCGACAGAACGCGGTCAGACAGCGGACAGGGCTCCGACGACCAATGCAACATTGATAGCGACGTCTTAAACGTGAACATTGGCGGACCCCACGACTCGGAACACATCCGAAGAATCATCGGAGTTCCCACCCCAGAGGAAGAACTGCCCCCAGAGATCCCCAAGCCGGACGACTTTAAAACCAACAACAACAACATCGAAGAAGAAAGCGGCTACAACAAAGTCATCCCCATGGAGATCGACAACACGATACCGCAACCCAAAATCGAGTCGAATGACAACAGTAATAGCGAATTGAAGGGCATAGAGAGCCCAAATGAGAAGATCAACAGTTGTCAATCGGCAGACACGAGTGGTAACTCGTCTCCACAGAGGGACGAAATGGACGACATACAGAAGAAAATACACTCTTTTCACACGGAAAATATCTTGATACTCAAAAGCAGAAACAAAAAGCCGCCTAAAGAAAAACGGAAGAAAGTTAACCTGAACTTCGATCTCAACATGGTAGATGACCAAATCAGTATTCAGCTGCGGACGGACGACGCTAACAGCTCGGATGTCAACGGGGATCTCCACGGTGACGGAGGCAACGATGATGCTAAGTTACTCGTCGCTCCAGAAAATATTCCTTTGCCTCCGGTGGAGTCGATCCCTCTGCCGGCGCCCGAGAATATTCCGTTACCAGAAGAACCGAGTCCAATGCCTGTCAATCCGCCTCCAGAAGCGATTCCGCTACCAGAGGAACCCATGACCCCCACCAGCAGGCCAGTCATAAGGCCGATGACTCCCCCAGAAAAGACAGAAGAGAAAGAAAAACCGTTCAGTCTGGACAGGCCGTCTGTCTTAGACAACTCAACAGTACCATTCTCCTCCCGGTTCAGCTCAACGGGGCTGTTTTCGGGCATATTCAGCAACATGTCCCAATCATTCACCATTGACACTTCGATCAACGATAACGTCCCAAACATGTCGATAATAAAGAGTGCAATAGATAGGACTACAAGTTTTGACAGTTTGTTTGACAAGGAGAGCATCACCCCGGCGGACGAGCTGAAGAGTGTTCAGGAGATCTTGACTAGGGTGAACAACATGGACTCTAATAACAGTGTGTTGCTCTCTGGGGTGTTGAAGAGCTCTAACAAGTCGAGTCTGCTGTCGCCGACGCCGTCGCCCAAGCCGGCGACGAAGCCCTACTGCGTGCGCGTCAACGACCCACGGCTCAACCCTCCTCCTGCCGAAAAGCCCAAGCCTGTCAGAAGGAAGGTAAGAAAACGTTTCTTTTTTATATAAGCTGTGCGTTCAAATACCATAAACTTACTTAAAAATTTTACAATATATTTCAAAACGAAAACACTCTTGTTATTAATAAATATAGTTTAATGGCTATTACAGCACAACCATTTCGAATTAGGTAGCAGTTATAAAGTGCAACCTCCTTCATACAGGGAATTGAGGTCAAGGCCGCGATTAAATGCGAGGTTATATGTTATCTTGCTTGTTAAGTTAGTCTGGCTTACTAGATAAGCGCGTTAGACATTGATATTTCTATGAGTGACTCATTTACTCTTTTTAAAGTTTAATATTGCGTTATCTGCGAATTGACTTAATAAATAAAGGTTTGATCGAAGGTTTGTCTAAGCTTTTTCCGAATGTTCTACTTTTCTTGTAGAATACGCAAATATTCTTAAAAGATATTCATTTATACGTAGTCCAGTTTTAAAAAGTCGGGCATTTTCTGCTGTTCCAAGATAAATGTCTTTGGTGTCAATAAGAATATTTGTCTTGCATTTGTTAAACCTATATAATAATCAAAAGAAAAAAAATCATGATTACATTAACTTCTCTGTAAGCGTACAAATGGATGTATCTATTTAGAGGTGAAGTAAGGTTAGAACTGCAACGTCACAGCGTATTGGAAGTACTTAATAATAATAATAACTTCATTCGTACAATCAAAAGACCCCATTACGAACCGCCACTTACTTCCAGCTCTCTATAACGGAGTATCGTAAGCGGCACAAAGTGACGCCGAGTACGGACGAGACGTCCCAGCCGGCGAGCGAGCCGAGCGAGGACGGGGGCGAGACGGGCCCGGCGGCGCCGGCGGCCGATTGGTCCTCTTCCTCGGCCGACTCCAGCGCCGGCGCGGGCGGCGGACTGTCGCCGCAGCGGCTCGAGGCCGCCGCCGCCGCCGCCGTCGACGAACTCGAGCAGCGGTTACACAAAGAACTCAATGCCTCGCATTTGCCTAAAGGTAAGACTTGTAAATGGAGCATGAAAGCTGGATGTACGAAAAGTGCTTAGATCCTATGCTCGGAAAGAACGCGTAGTTTTTTGTGTGCTGGTTTTTGAGCTTCTTCGCAGGCGTATGCAATGCGGGTCTCTACGCGGAATTAATATTCTTCAAATAAAATTGTAATGGTTAATAAGAAGTATGACGCGTAACGCGCTAGGTTCGTGTGGTCGAATAAGGTATAAACGCCGTAATTTAGGTTTTGACCGAGTTCCTTGGTAGGGGCATCCGGCATATACAAACTGCTAACGATGCTGGTTTTAGCAGAAAACTGCTTAATTATTTCAACAGAAAGTTAATATACCCTAATTTTAAACTTACAATCTCATTAAGTATCCCTTAATTTATTTAACAATATTGAAAGTTCAAACGTCACGGAGCTTTCTCATGATCTCGTTTACCGTGACTCATGGCGTTATGTACTCTTTATAAACTACGTCACTAGATGCTAAGAAATAGCTGTTAGAAAAGTAGTGATATTCTAAAAATTATTTGATCTGGAATTGACTGCAATTTGTTTAACGCAAAGAGCATTACTTCACCATTGTAAAATTTAAACTTGTGAGCTGGTTTATCTCACCTGAAACAATGTAGTCCTATCTACATGTTTGGCAAACTACTGATAAGATATATTAATTAATTCCTTTCATTCTTTATCACATAACTAATGGTTTTACCAAATGGCAGATTAAAAATCAATAAGCTGTGCGGTGACGGCAGAGTAGAATACATTTGTCACCAACCCCTACTCTTCCCGTGGGTGTCGTAAGAGGCGACTTAGGGACTACACTTTGAAGAGGGAACGGGAAGCAGCGCTCTCTGATTCAGTAACATTTAAATCTACGATCTCCAACCCTCCTGCCAAGCCGTGGCTCATAGTCATGCAGTGGACTGTAACGGGCCATTGATGAGATTAAAAATCAATTTGAGAAAAATACTGAAGTAGAGTTATTTTATGATGAGCTTTGTAATTTATTAAAATCTAATAAGAGAGAAAAGAGATAAGAAAAAGAAATCGTTTCAGTCGCAAATCACAATAGACTTTTTTTTGGAACACCTAATACTCAACCTTTTTTGTGCCACTTTGTTCATTATTATTGTAGAAGCGTCAATTTGTTTATTCCGTGATGCATTTGTATTCTAGTAATTACTGTGTTTATTCGTTGCGCTGGAGTGGCGGGCGTGTCACACTCGATTTACGGCACGAGTATAATTAAAAACTGCATGAGTGTTCATACAGTCTTGTCTGTGAAAGTGAAATCTTTTACCGATATTCCAGAGCATTTGATTCGACCCATGTCAACGTATTGCAGCCAGAAACATATTTCTTACACCACTTGTTTAGTCTAGGTCTTATATATTTGCTATACTATTAAAGAAGTCGATTTAAAACGTAGTGAATGGGCTGATAGTTGTTCTTGTATTTTTATATCAACGCTACATTCTAACAGACTGCAGAAGAAAAGAGAGTGAATTATCGTGCTGTCGTATCTTTTCCCGTAATCACAATCACAAAAATATAAGCGGAAGCAGGCTCAAAATAGAGGTATTACAATAAAGTAATAACATGCCTTATACAAGTTGAATGTCGGCTATAAAATCAATACTGCACGTGCTAAGTACGTCTGCCTCCACGCCTAGCGTATAATAACCTAACGTTACATAAATCGACTGCATATGCTGCGTTCACACAATCATACAAAGTTGAGGTTATTAGTTGTGCCAGAAATTCAGAACAGAATAATGTACTTGTCTGAAACATATGGTCTTCTCACATTGTTATAAATGCATATTGCGAATCAGAAGCTATAATAATTTATGGTTGCATACGTTCATCATTAGTAGATTGCGTTCTAATTATAAATAATAATACTCGTAAACTAGATTGGTTTTTAAACACTATAATTAATTAACAAATACCTATATCAACGAAAGTTTCTGTAAAAAAAAATTAGTAAAATTATAACATTTTTATTTTCTAACATTAATTTTAATAACATACAAGTGTAAAGCTGAGGCTTTAAAAGTATAGCTAATTTAAAAATGAACGCTGCATTACACGGTCCAAGCGATAACCGGTTTATTTCTCGTGCACTTATTGTTTTTGTTTAAAAGGCTTGATAAGAAATATTTACGCCTGTAGTTGTTTTAAAACAATTTGGCATTAGTGACGAGATGATAAGAGTTTTAAATAAACGGAAGATGAAAAATATAGCAGACATTTATCTATAATTTACGAACAATAAGTAAAGTACCTATACGTATAAATTTTAACTCGCTAGAAACTTGCAAAATCTGTGGAACCATCAACAAAATGATATGTATTTTGTTTGTGCAGTCTTCATAGCTGCAAAGTTATCTCGCGCGTATAGTAGTAGTATCCCATTGTTTGTTTGACCTTGAAAACAAGCCGAGCGTATTAAACCAACTGCGTTTAATTTATTCACTTATACGCTTTTTTTGCTGTGCTTGGTCATACAACATATACCGTACATGTATGAATTTATCAACACAATAATGGCTTTGCAAGTTCTTTTGCGATGAGTTTACAAGTTTACGATTTTAAGGGAATATGTTGACTTATTCAAAGTATCTATTTAATTAAATGCATACAGTTTCGAGCAGTTGAATTGAAATAAAAATAATTTGGTCATTCTGTACATTAAATGTAAATGTTAATGTATATTAAATGTACATATTTTTGTTTTATTGATTAAATAAA
Source organism: Carpatolechia fugitivella (assembly GCA_951230895.1). NCBI lineage: Eukaryota > Metazoa > Arthropoda > Insecta > Lepidoptera > Gelechiidae > Carpatolechia > Carpatolechia fugitivella. The sequence continues at coordinate 5,182,464 of OX579651.1, forward strand.
ATGTTGGTGGTAATGATACCATTGTGACTCATGCATGTTGCTCTCAAGATTATAAATATGAATGCAAGTTAAATATACTAAAAGAGTGCCAGTTGCAGTGTCATTGTTGTGGATGATTTAATTATTATAAGGCTATCTCTTTTTGTTAGTTTCTTTTACGAAAATAATTTAGTCTATTAACAATGCATTTAATTTTAAAATTATTCTTTAACAAGCATGCTTGGAGCAAACATGGTTTGTCAAGTCATTTCTCATGTTTGAAACATTTGTCTAATTTTGTTTTTGGCAATAAAATAACACTCAATAATCAATACAAAAAAAAACTAACCACATGTTCGATTTTTTAAAAGTAATTTTATTTCCGGGATAATGTAAAACAACTTGTTTTAAATACAGACAAACTTTAAGGCTTTTATGACAGTAACAACTTAAGTGTCTGTTTCTGTCCAACAGTGTTCGACGCCCAACCCACAGCGTCAGAGCGGCAACGGGAGAAACTGAGCTCACGGTTACGACGGGAGTTCGGGCTCGCGTTGCCTGACGACGAGGAGGCCCGGCCTTCGCCCTCGCAGGACGCCTCCGCTGCCCCCCTCACCGCTGCCGCCCCTGGTAAGACAGCGGATTCGTAAGAGCCGAGACATCGTCATAATATCGAGCTGGCTGGACTTTACTAAACCCTGATGTAAGAGTTTTTGAGCCACTAAAGGCCTCTGATATAGCCATGACAGTAAGTACAGTGATGATAAGTCTATTGCCAAGGTCAACGAGTGTCTTCGCAACGAATCATCTTTTCCTATTGCCAGGGGTGAATCAGCCTGCAATATAAAGACCAAACTGGGGACAAACTGAAAAGTGGTTTTGTTTAACAGATTAGTCTCAGATCAGAACTACGGAGGCTGTTTTTGAGTCTGAACTAAGAATAATTAAGTCCTATAAAATGTCTCTTTTTCTAATTTAATTTTTCCTGTACATAATTACGCAGCTAAAGGCCAGCAGAGATGTTTGGAGATGGGCAAGCGTTAATAGTTTGGTCTCTGCCCCGCAGGCGCGGGCGCGGGCGGCGGCGCGGCGCGGTGCGAGCGGTAGAGGCGGCGCTTCAGTAAGGACGCGTATTTTTGTAAATCTCACGGCGCAGGCGCGGCCGCGTCGCTGTATTATAATAATAATTAATATAACTTTTATATCGTCGCGTAGGAGCGCGCTCGCGCAAAATTGTATATTTCCGTTTCACTTCTACGTTTAATTTTTCACGATTTTTCTGCAAGTACAAATTGTTTTTATTTCCCTTTGTACATACTGTATATAGGAGTTAAGGTAAGGTAGGGAACCTACTCGGTACGTATGTATGTATAATGGTATAGAAGATTTTATATATGTACAATGTTTATGTATTTTATAAATATTTTTTATTTATTATCGATCTATCGATAGTGCGTCTAGGGAACGATGGCTAAGATTTTGTACGCATAATGTTTAAGTAAATTATAGTTGTTTTTTATTATTTGTTTTACATTTGTAGCGTATATGCGGCCTTCGGGCCCGTCCTTTGTTCTAGGTCTGTCGTTAGTGTTAGACGTTTGAACTATATAAGAATTTAGAGATGTGACGATACAGTTTCGCATTAGCCATTTTAGAGGTTAAATCTGTGTTATAATTTAAGTGAGTATGTTGTAAGCAGCCGCGCTCGGCCGCTTAGTGGCACAAACAAACACAACACCGAACTACACCGTACTTGTAAGATATTACACCGTTTGCTCTATAATCTATGACCGTCGTCGCGGGAGGATGGGAGGGCTGCCAGCAATATTGTAAGAAGCTTATGATGCAGCGAATCATTTTAGATACCGTTATATAAAGTACTAATAAATAATATAGCGTGAACGTTCATACGCTTGCCAACACCCAATCAACAGTTTTTTTTTGTCAACACCTAAGATTATTTGAAAAGTTTTGAGTTTCAGAAAATAATAAACTGATCGTTTTTAAGAACAATTCACACTAGATTGAAGTGGCGAGGTCGCGTGTATTGTTCGTTAGACAACATACACTATAAATACGTTGTTGCATATTTGCGATTGCGAACAATGGTAACGAGATTTGGCTGCTCACCAAGAAATAACACGGTACGCCCCGAATTACTCGCAAATATAATATAGTGTTAATACTTTTCATTAGAAATAATACTTATATTTTGTCCATAGTATTTCTAATAAGGCGTTTCGGTCAACCGACAGTGTGTGCCAGATATATTTGGCAGCAATCCAATGAGATTCAAGCGTTCTTAATTATCTACTTATTTTTTATTGTTTACATAGAATGAATCTTAGTAAATGTTAGCAATTGATTTTAAATGGAATTAGTTAAAATTATTTTTTTTACTATCTTTTTGTTCATAAAACTACCAAAGAAAATCCACCGTGGTCACTTCTTCTATTGATTATATTTTGATCAGAATTCTATTTCTACTATTATAACGTTTATTAGCTTTAAAACAAGTAACATGCAAATTTTAACTAAAATACATTTCATCTAACTTCACTAGTTGCGTTAGATAGTCGGTTGGTTGATTATGATTCGCCTTTATTCCTGAAATATCAGCTATTTTCAGGGACATAAATATACAGTTACATAACCGAACGATGTGTTTGTAAATAATTTTGATCTTATATCAGCTTATTGGCGAGAAGAGCTCGATAATTGACCACTTTATTGCTTTAATCACAAGTCTGTTTTTGGTTTGAAGAATGTTGGATTGGAGTGAGTACGTTTATCGCCAACGGTCTTTCTGTTTTGAATGATGTTTCCGCCAGTAGCTCTTCTTGCGTACTTATTACTTAATGCCGAGTATTTTAAGAACATCAATGTTACCGAGTAATGTTGCTATACTGTAACTAGTTTTGCATACGAACCAAGCCATATTACCAATTTTAAGTTTGTATAACAGACTCCGGTCAATTGGCATAGATTTCTAACAGCGAAATGCTTGGTAGCTATTATAAGACTTATGTTCTGCTATAACAACGAATCAGTGTTGTGTCCCCTTACGAGCTAACCGTGTAAATACGCGCCTGATCCCAGTGGATTTAAGTTATAATAATAATTATACACTAACGAACACTCGCGAAATATTCTGTTCGTTACTTCAGCCATCTCTTGTTGCAACTATTGGTTTCGATAAATTGGACCTGATTGGAAAGATTTCGTTATTAATACGAATCGATGTGTTTTCTATGAAATGTGTATATATCTTTTTTCATGTTATCCCAGTGTCATCTCCATCCCCAAATTATTGCTCAAAAGTTATGTGAAATAAATTATTATCAACAAATTGTTGGTTGAAGGGTTGTAGCGAATTTGTATAAGCCTGAGGTCTTAAACTTGTGAATATGGTAATTGGTGTGCCGCTACTTTCATCTTGACTTCGGCTGAGCCGCAAAATCTATTTAACAATATTCGATAGCTATTTATTTTTATATAATTAATTATCGATATGATAATGTAGGGTGACCCCCACTCAAATTAGTATTTATAATGAACCCAAAATGAGCCATTTTAGCAAATTGTGAAGCTTACTAGAGGAACTGTGTTTGGTTTTGGAAAAGTTTGATTAAATATTGTATTAAAATATTCCTTAAAATATGAATTGTGTAGTTCCTCTGGTTAGTCGCGGGTGATAATCATAGCAGTTGAATAACTTAGCTACTTCACTCGCAATTTATAAAGTGTTTTATCATAATAATAATAATACTTAGATCATAGTCACGCACTGCAATAATTCGCCTAAAGGCAGAGTAGAAAATAGATAATTACACACAATGCTTCTTAATTTTATTCATGATTTTTTTATCATTTTTTTTTGTATTGTATATATAGCGTTTTATAACAATTTTCACAACAATCAAATAGTTTAATGATGAAATCTTGCAGCCAGTCTCGAGTGATAGCGTCGTTTGTCTGCAATGAAAATGGGCATGTAAATATTTTAATCTGGTTGTCTAATAGTATTTAAAAATCTCGCTTTTTGTCTCGGTGTTAAAGTGTATTTTGCTGTGACCGAATAATTCTACTACCGCTTCATATTAGAATCATGAATTACTCACGACGTAATTTGTACATATTAAATTATAATGTTAGAATGTGACAATTGGAAAGCCAATATCAATTAATTATGAATAGTTTCGTTGATCAATGTGGTGTTAGCTTTGCATTTGTCATAGTAGGACAAATGCCAGTTCATTCAGTGAACTTTTAATGAAATAGCCAGCGGGATGTCATATCAGTGGTGTTTGTTCATGTTCACATATTTCTGTAAAGCTCCCCACTGCACTCTTGATCGAAGTTTCCCGCCTTGACTTCCTTTGTTGGCTCAACCAACCGGAGGAGCTGAGCAGCTACGTTTTGTGAAAAAAAAATGCTTGATCTTTGACGATTTTAAAGCAAATCCCGTGATTGTAATTGTAGCATTAATTGCTCTAATTTGAAGCAACTTGATAAAGAGTGTAGCCGGTGCTAAAATACTTGCTAGGCTTACTGGCAAAAAGCAGTAGGTACTGTCAGCTAGCCAACTAAAGCAAACTGAACCACTGTAGCAAATACTCGTATCATCAACAGCTCAGCTCATACACGTGTACGTCCCCACCGAGGGATTAAATACACGTATAAATAAGCAATATTATTTTCGTAAGTTGATATTTAAATTATAAACACGTGAATAATATCGAATATATTATTGAGAGATGTGTTGCACGTATATGTGCCCTAGTTTGTAATGCTTTAAAAGTGTTAATACAAGTGGTTCTTTTACTTAGTAGACTAGCTCCCAGACTTACTATGGTGTTATTTCAACAATATGCAGTTTAGTTCGGGCTAAAATGTAGTTGGGTAAACAAATGTTAGGCCCTTTTCCGACGAGGACATTTCGTTGGTTTGCAATTTGATTAGTGCGAGTGCATTTACAAAATACGTATATCCAACTTGTGTTGGTGTGCATTCGTACGTACGCACAGTGCTCAGGAGTATTCGTGTTTTGTACGTGCACTCGTGCTAATCTAAGTGCAAACCGGCCTTTACGAGCGATAAGTTGCGTACGCAAATCAATCCGAGTCAGTTGTAAATATTCTCTTGGGAGGAGGTCCTTGAAGGAACAGCGTTTGTACATAATTAAATACGATATGTTTATAGCGATTAACAGATTTAAGCAGTTCTATAATAGTCCGATGTTTTCTCAGAAGAGAAGTGATTTTTCCCTAGTTATTTTTCCCGGAAAAAGAAGACCCTAATGGTATTTAAAAAAACCTTTAAAAAAAAGTTAATTCTTATTTGTTTAGATTTTTGATTATCCATGACATAAATCATAAATCAGAGGCTAGTCAGAAGACTCGGTCAAAGGACTCGATTCCGCCTACAACAAAATTAAGGTTGTTTTGTCGTTTTAGGAACGGGAGATGAACAGAGCAGCTGATTTTCAGACAATGCATTTGTTTTTTTTTAAGCCGTTTATTAAATGTTTTTGTGGTGATCTGTTTATCTTCTGTCCCATTTACTTTCAAACGTACATAATTTTGTTATGTTTTGTGTTTACGAGAAACGTTTTCTTTCCCATAACATCAATACAACATCGGGCATTGTATAACCACCTACTTTAGTAGCACCACAGTTGGTCGCGGCATAATGCGTTTTAACTTTACACGTTTCTGTAGTATATTAGAGAAAATCTTTGTGATAAATCTTATAATAATATCATTCTGTAGAGAAACGATGTGTGTATATATTTTATAATTTTATTATTAAGTAAAAGCTATATTTAGTTGTGGTGAACAGAAGCGGACACGTATTTGCCATGTGCTTGTAGTTTGGTCCCTGTTAGGTGCCGCATCCCGTCTTTCTCACCCCTCCCAGTCCTTTGAAAGTATTTCGATGAAACAATGGAATATTTTGCAATATTATTTATGTACTTTTTGTCGCTAAGTGGATCATAAAATAGAGCTGTATATTATCCAGATGTTAAATATTATTATTTCTTTCTTAATGTTTGAACTAAGCATGTAAAATTTAAAATAATAATATAGAATAAAAGATGTTATGATAATTAATTACATATATTTTCGTTTGATTATTTACCTTCATCCATCTAAGATTATTTACAGAAACACAAAAGAGCAAGTGTTGTTCAAAGGATCAAAGTTGTTTTGACGAGATACTAGTTACAAGTGATAACATATTTTTTACAGGTCGACAGCATAGTAGAAACTCAAAATATCATCCTCGTAAAGCGCGCCTTTAGAAAAATATCGTTAAAGTTTTACCGACACATAAAACAAATTCCCGTTCTAGGCGAGGTGGCTCATTTTGAAGAGTTGTCCAGCCAGTCTGACACCTTCGTTCTCATGCACATGTGATGCGCATGTGTGATATCGAGAAATACTACTGTTAAAAAATACGATTTGGGGTCGGGCCACATTGGTCGACGCGACGGTCTTTCGCACTTTGCCGATTGAAAAGGAGCATAGTGCGCGTTATGCCGATCACCGCGTTACGGAGGCGTTCGCGTCTTGCCGACGACGACGGTCGACCGCGTTTCGTCGTCGGCGCGTTCGTGTAGGCAAACCTGAGAGGCAAGCCGTCGTCGTCGATCGCCGTCGATCAGTGTGGCCCGACCCTTAGGTTAGGACACTTTGGGAGACACAAGGATACATGAAAATATAATCGACCAACGTATCCGTTTGTAGCGTATAGGACACTTGATACATCGCGTAATTGGCTATCTGCGTGTTTGATAACATGCGTATCAGGTACAATGCGTTTATTGGCCAAGTGCGTATCTGGAACTTTGCTGCGAAACCCCTATATTTTAAATATGAGCAGGTACACACCTATTTTTATTTTATTTTTGTACTATTTAGAGGCATTTTATATATTTATTATTATTACTCAGTAGTGTTAAGAGCAAACACACTATCATACATAATATGATGCTTTATTATATGGTTACGTACGTAGCAAAGCACGCGCCGACCCTGGGTTCTGGCAGAATGATCAGTGTTGTAGCCTGGCTGCGACATTTTGCTGAGTCAGAACCTTTTTGCCAGCACAGTATACATCATACAATTGCATCGCGTTGTGGTAGGTAAGCTTAAGTATGTGTACTTCTTTGTATGTAATTTTGTTATGTGTACTGTTTGTTGGCAAATAAATGAGTTATCTATCTATCTATCTATACCTATATAGGTACTTATTTACCATAGAACATAGCCTGCCTGCCAACATCGGGACGAATTGGTCCGGAAAAGAAACATGAACACAGATTTATAGCATGAATAATACTGATAGTTATTCCGTTATTCGGGCCTGTGTCATGGCGATGTAAATTTATCGCCCTTGTTTAGACAAGACTCGCTCCGATTTCGCATTTATTTAGAGAATTAAATCAAGTCTGTCTCGCGGAATCGAGGTTGTATTCCAAGTAATTTTATTATGATAAGATTACTTTCTTAGCATGCTGGTGGTTTTCCGTGGGCTGTGTTAGTTGGTGGAGCCACCTATCACACCCTTATTATATGGGTTGTAAGGTCAATAACCGACAACGCAATCCCTAGTATCAGAGTTGACGAGTGAAGCCACTACCGAAGATCTCTGACATGGCTCATGTACCTATGTCGTAGCCATTTCGTAGAATTGGCAATTCATGAAGTGGTCGCATTTCATGAAATTTTTCACTGTACATTGGCCACATCAATTTTCGAGCATTTCATGATGTGGGCAATTCTACGATGAGGCCACGACATAATATATAGGTATTATTATACTAACCGGGGTCAACGAAGCACGGTGTCATCTTACTTTTTGGACGATCAGATGATGATTCTATACAAAGTGTCCCAACCAAACTGGGATAGTCTCACGAACTGATTTTTGTTGATCACATTAATGTCTCCACCGGAATTCGAACTTGGAACCTTTGTAAAGGGAACTGAGTGCTTTACCGTGGCTTTACCGCTTGGAAGTCATCATAACATGTATGTACATCTAAAACATTAGATTTCTGTCCTACAGTTTTCCACTCTTATCATTTGCTACGAACGTGCTACGGCGTAGCACGCGTAGCAATGTCGTAGATTTTGAACTGTGCAGTTGATACTCGTAGTTCACTAAAACAAAAACATTTAATCCCAGAATTCGTTTAAATTGTGACAGTAAAGTTCTTTAACTAACTGCACACAAACAGCAAACTTGGATGTAAACTTGTTCGACATTGTGCCAGTCTCGGCGACGACGCTTATGGCAGCTGTGTCGAACTCATCGAACTTCGCCTGTTTGTACTACCTACCTACTACGTACTCGTGCACTATTATGACCACAGCACAGAAGAAATAATTTATTTATTTATTTATTTAACAATTTATTGTACACAATAATAACAAAAATAAAAATACATTTGAAAAAACGACAATAGTAGCAAACCACAGTTATATCTTTTAGCAGACAGTGTGGGGCGAAAAGGTCGTTTAAGGAATGTTTATCAAAATATATTTTTTTGTGTATTTCTAGTAGGAAAACGTATTTTCACGAATTTACCATTTTTTTTATTATATTAAAATCACTATTTATACCAGAGTGGTAATATAGTGGGACTTGCGGGGGAGCAGAAGGCTCGTACCCCTTAGGAATTTTATGACAACGTATCTGGGGGCGCCCTCAGACGGGCTCGGACTGCGGCCCAGAACGTTGCCAGGGCGAGAAGCGCGTCGGAGAAGAATGACCCCTACCGGGTCTTACTGAATTAATTCTACTATTAGTTCCGCGTCCCCGCCGGCGGCGGGGGCGGTTGCTACCTGAAGGAGAGAATTTACCACTTGGGCTCGATTACATTTATAGAGAATCATAGAAGCGCGATACATGAAGTACTTTATGTTCATTATTATTGCTTAGGTACTACGAGTAACAAGCTTTTGGAATTTCCTATACTCCTACTTGTTTGTAGGTACCAGTGGCGAAGGGTCCATACAAGCCGATTCTCCTCGGCTTACCTTTCGAAAATCCGCTCCAACAGCCTCTAATGCTGATAGTAATTTACGTAAACGCAAGCGCAAGATACATTGCTTTTTTAAATACAAGTCGAGGCGGAAGGCACTCTACAAGCACGTCAATGTATATTCGATCACGCACGAGTCGCACGACCGACCGAGTTCGTGAATTGCCGTATACTCTGTCTCTGGCGCTCCAAGGGTTTACTTCCATATTTGCCTTCTCACGCGCATGTTGCCGGCGCTGTCAGTTTTATTTGAAACACACCCATAAAATGGTGCCATAGAAGCCGAGACGGGTCGGCTTCCCATAATTTCTTTCTCTTTCTAACGCATAACGCATACGCGAGAGAGGAATTGATAAGATAGCAAAATTGAAAAAGAAGAGTAGCAGTAAGAAAATATATCGCGCGGTCGAAATTGTGTGATGTTGTGTGATTGGTTAAATTAGGATTTATATGGAGAAATAAAGTGATACAATACCTTTAATTAATAAGTACGTGTCCGCCAATTTAGTGTGTGCTTGTTTGTAAACAGTGAAATTGTTGTTTTTACTGTGTTTTTCACGGTCTGTTCAATACGGTAAGTTGTTGAGTGAGTGTTGTGAGTTCTGTATGTTATTATGGCATTAATTCATATGGATTGCTGATCAACTGACTATTTGACTACTTGTGTAGCAATGAATTCCATTTTCCGAACTCACAGTTTTGAAAACAAAAAGCATGTCATTTAGTTAGGTAGGCCGCGCTCTTTCGGCTTACCTTTGTCAAAATTTCACCCTTCGCCACTGGTAGGTACTTCAATCGAATTGGTATAATAGTAGCAGCTGTAAATGCTTTGTTGTAGATATTCTATCTATATCTCTGTATAAACGACAATACACAACACGACTATATAATAAACGAACTTTGATATAAACTAGTCGACAAGTTACGGACGCTTCGGCGACGTGTGTCGAAGTCATCAAACTTTGTCCGTGCTCTGTAGGGCGTAGCGCGTAGCGAGGCACGTAGCAAAGACAGACTCTCGTAGACATTGGTCTACGAATCCTCGAGTAAAACAACATTATTCGGAAAATATTTTTATTACACAGTTAGCAAAGCTAGCTATAAGTACAGGCTACCCAAAATCAATAAAGTTTTTTCAGTAGGTTTTTAGTAAGTACAAATCTTCGATCACAGAAGTGATCGAAGGTATAAATACGTACTTGCGCATTTACCTATATATGTCATGAATGAAATGACAAAGCATAAATGATTTCCTGAAAAAAAAAACTGCACCGATTTCGAGCGGGATTTTCTTTGCTTACTGTACATACGACATTATTTACTGAGAAATCGTCGAACCCCTCGGTGGGGCCTTATATGAGCTGTTGTCGCTGTTGATAATGAAACAGAAAACTGATGGTTTCAGATAAAATTTAAAGTTGTTCTTTTTAATTTGCAACATAAAATAAATACTTTACAAAGATCACTAGTTTCCATGAAGGAAGAAAAAATTTTACGCGAAGAAATTTTAGGCCACATACTTGGCGGTGAGACGGACGAAGTTCGTGCTACTGACGAACTTGCGGTTATAATGCGATTAAAGTTCTATTCAGTGGATCGTCAGTGATGGGATGGCGTTGTACTAGTACCATAGGTAAATAAATCGTCTATATTTTTTTGGTAGTACTATATTTTTTATTTTTAAACTGTGATTAGGAATTTTCTTAAGTCGTATGTGAGCTGTTGACGATGATGATAATGATGATTAATCAAATTGGGAGACGTACTTATATAATAGTACAACTTATAATTTTGTACTTTTACGTCTACGATTTTTCTACGCCGTAGCATTTAGCTACATTGTGCTACAAGGTCTACACAATACTACTAAATAATTATAAAAACGTGTTCAAACTAAAATGTATTATTATACTAATAATAAGCATTAAAAAAAGCTGCTGAACAAGAAGAACATTTTACTCTTCGATCAATGTATTCGATGTAAAATTCATCCAAGTTCTACACCACCCTTACTTGCCCTCACCTATTCACATCTAAGTACACATCTTTGTCATTTCATGCCTCTCAATCCAACCTGGTTCCCATTTCCGACGCTAAAACGTCATATAATAAATAACAGATACACCCCGCGGATTAAATCGTCGCTAGGGACGCATTTTATCAAGCCACTCCTGATAAATTGCGCAAAATTCAATTTAAAAGGATAATGTTTGTGTCCCTATTACGTTGTCGACCCCGACCCCCGCACCCCTCTATAAACTGCGTCGGTCCAGTGAACAATTGAAATATCGGGCCTTCGCATACCTCGCCATAAAAATATTGGGTTTGGAAAGCGGGTTACTAGGAATTCTCGATCGCTAGGATCTGTAACTAATATACAGAATATTTAACTGCTCAATGTAATACATACATACATAACATCTCGCTCACAATCCCCGAAGGGGGGTTTAATAATAAAGCTCTGCACACGCCTTTGGGAACAAGAGTGTGATCTTATGTTTGTTGAGGTTTCACGTAGAGGTACCGTACAAATTAAAGTTCACGAATACGTGGCTAACTTGTGGTTATTTATGTATTCTTCAGAGCAATAAATGCAAACTTACTGTTTAGCTAGGTTACTCTCGGAATTTATCCCCAACGTGTATAATATAATGAAATATACAGAGTTAGAATAGTTAATATATATTAATCTAACCGCAAGCTTAACCTCTACATAGATTTATTACTAGTTTGCAAGCAAGCGTCAGGTCTCTCATTGGTATTATTGTTTTCAGTATTTTCTGTGCTTCTAGGACGTTTAAGCCCACGGAGATTGAGCCAGTTGCAGTTTTGATGCATGTGACTACTATGGCCACCAATGTATTCAGATGGCGCACAGATAGTAACAATACATAACTCACACAATGGGGGATTTACCGATAGCCAATTAAAAAAAATAGTTCATAAAACTTCGATAGATGGCGTTGTCGATTCGTGGATGAAGAAATCCGGCGAGTCACCCAGGGCCATAAAAGAATTAAAAAAAAAACCACGAAATACACTTGGCGCCATCTATCGTCTTAATTAGAACTATTATTTTTATTTTTTAAAGAGCTGCCAAAAAATCCCCCGTTACAGCACTCAAGTTTAGTTAGGAAAAACCTAACTGATCTAATTGCAATACCATAGAGAAGAAGAAGAAATACTTTGGAATCACGTCCTACAAGTGGTAAAAGTCTAACCAATAATGGCACGTATACAGAATGTAACAGGCAAATTAAAAATCGCTTAAAAAAATGACGATTTGAACGGTATTGTTACATATTGAGCGACAAAATGTAGATGCGTTCATAATTTTTTTAGCGACGGCGGCGTTTGGATATTTTGAGGAGGCGAATGAAACGACTAGTTCGAATCGAGCTCGGAAATCGAGTGTTTACTTGAATACTGCAACTCGTATTTATATAAAACCACACCTAAATAAATTAGAATAGAATAAATTTTATTCAATGTACTTTTATTTATTTATTTATTCAAAGCTCACAAAACAAGTTACAATCACTTGTGAAATAATATATCAGTTTATGTATTTAGGCTAGATTATAACTAAAATAAATAAATAAATAAATAAATAACTCAGGTATGTGTGCACAGAATGACTTATATATAAACAGTTTACGTAATAAATGTTAGTATTACTTAATGGACGTTAGTAAAAACAGCTAAAAACTAAACCTGTCATGAGGTTATACGATCGGTTTAACCGGCCTCACAAATCCTGATCTATAAGTTAACGAGCTGACAATGGCTACTCACAAGGCATGAAAGTAATGGGAAATGTAGACAAAACTCAAAACACAAGATCCACAATAAAAATAAGTAAACTTATACAAAATTATGCATTTTTTGAACTAGGTTGTTGTGGCTTGTACTGAACAGAGAACAGCATATCGTTGCAAGTGAGTACTCAGCACGAGGGGCGTAAATTAGGACCCAAAGGTGGAATTGTGCAAACAAAGTAATTAAAAATATATTTTAGGGTAGCCCTACAATTTCTTTGAGCTTACGAGAGGACCAATAGTAGCAGACCCACTTCGAGGGAAGTGGTTTCTTATAAAATCGTAAAGTATTCGATTAGTGATAAGAGCGTCACCGATACGTTTAAGGGACCGTGAGAAAGGGTGTCGGAAGGAAAGGACACAATTCTGTAAGGAGCTCAATACTAATCTTGTAAAGTACAAATATATCTTTTCGCCGGTTTAGTCAAGTTGGAACAACCTGTTAAAAAAGTATTGGAGATACGCTCTGGGTCCCGTTTCACGAAGTAACAATTTACTAGTATCAAGTTACAATTTGATATTCATTGCGTAGCCAATACGCTTAAACTGTAAGCCCTTACCGTTTTATCTCATTGTCTACGGGCGCCAAATTCATAGGGGGTCGTTATTTTCACTCCCGCTTATTAATGTCAGGTAAATATTGAACACTTTCTTATAAGCATTTAAAAAAAGTATGGTGTTATTTTAAACTTGACCAAACTTGTCGGTTGTCGACCTTATTATAACCCACACGATAATAAAGAAGAAGATTTGACCAAGAGATGTAAGAGTTTGTAAATAGGGAATGTAAGTTGTATGGTTTTAGCGCTTGTGCGTGCGTGAGTTTTTAATAGCGAAAAATGTTGCTGGCTGGCTGCAAAGCAATAAAAATTTAGTTGTTTCTCTTGTAGGAAATATTTTAAGGCTATTATGCCAGTAATTTGTATAAAAGGAATTCATTCCTGGTATCTTTTAGTAAGAAGTTTAGTAATTCATGAATAGGTTCTTCTAGGTTATTCTAGGGTTTCAAATGCAGTGTTTGTAAATTCAGTCTCGTACATAAACGGTGTAGATAAATAATAGATTAGGCATTTCCGTTACACCAAAAAAGGTGAACCCATTTGTTACCGGGGGGACACTTTTTTCCTGACAAATTACCTGAAAGTAATTTTAAGCCCAAGACCAGTTATTTATGTGTATTACTTTAGCTTTATGTTCCAACAGCTCTTTGTGTCTATATTTACGAGTATTTTTGTAATAAACTTTCTTTTTCAACGAACGAACTTTTAAAGAGATTCTTTTGGGATTATTCGGGCGAAAGCTACGTTGGATTTTACGAAATATTCACGGTAAAGAATTATTTTTACGGTAAATATTTATTCATTTTAATTTCTTAGAATTACGTGTTTTTCATTATTCTAAATGTCAATAAGTAGGTACTTTTTAAATAGATGAACACTATTATATCGTACATTATGTCCGCTGATAATCATCATAAGTTAAAATTATCTTAAAATAGGTATACCCAATTAAATTACCTACATCTCATCATCATCAACCAGTTTTTCACTATCCACTGGCGGGAATAAGAACTCACTTTTTAGGGTTCCGTAGTAAAAAAGGAACCCTTATAGTTTCGGTCTGTCCGTCTGTCTGTCTGTCTGTCTGTCTGTCCGCGGCTTAGCTCAGAGACTCTTAGTAGAAGGCTGTAATTTGGCATGGATATGAATCATGCCGACAAAGCTTAAGAATAAAATCTTAAAAAAAAATTTTTTTTAGGCTTCCTCTGGTACACGTCAAGTGGAGGTTATTTATTTATTTCACGATTATCTTATAGTGTAAGGTATCGTTGGATAGGTCTTTTAAAAACAATGGGGGTTTGCTAAGACCATTTTTCGATACTAGTGTAAGTTTTAGAAATATTCCGTTTTAAAGTGCTTATTTTTGTGAGAGTCAAGTTTCCCCCCCCTCTACCAGCGAAACCCTTGTATATGGAAACGTGAAAAAAATCATGGTAGTAGTGTATATGATGAATTTAAAAGGAAAACTATCAACATTAAGTAGGCTATACATACAGGTTATCGAATAATAGACCAACTTATCAAATGTACTTGTACAAGTAAGAAATATGGTACTACAAATATCATACAAAAATATTTTGATGAATGTTAGAAGGCTGTGATTTGGCATGGACGTATATATTAATTATGCCGTTAAAGCTAAAGAATAAAATCTTAAAAAAAATATTTTTAGAGTTCCTTTGGTACACGTGAAGTGGGGGTTATTTTTTAAATTCACGAATACCTTATGGTGTGAGGTATCGTTGGATAGGGTTTAAAAAAATAATGGGGGTTTGCTAAAACCATTTTTCGATGCTAGTTTACGTTTCAGAATATTTTAAGAGCTTATTTTTGTTAGAGTCAAGTTCCCCCCCCCCCCCTACCAGCGAAACCGTTGTATTTGGAAATGTGAAAAAATTCACGGTAGTAATGTATATGATGAATTTAAAAGGAAAACTATCAACATCATATAGGCTTTACAGGTTAACGAATAATATATCAACTTATGAAATGTACTTGTACTACTAAGAAATTCGGTACAAATATCGTAAAAAAATACTTTGATAAAGTTTAAACTGTCTATGTAGTAAATCTAAGTACGAGAAAAGTAAAAAAAATGTGAAATAAGTAGGCTTGCCAGGTTAACGAATAAAATACCAACTTTAAAATGTACTTGTGCTAAGTAAGAAATTCAGTACAAGTATCATAGAAAATTACTTGATGGAGTCCGTCTATGTAGGTAGTAAATTTAAGTGGGTATTAGAACAGTAAAAAGATTGCGAAAAAATAAAATCATAACATCATTTACAAAAATAATTTCATAACCTATTTAATACTAGCGGTCCGCCTGCTCGCGTTGTGTTAGATTTTCCCAAGAAGACTTTTTCCCGTAAAAAGTATCCTGTGTTATATCAGGGTACAAACTATATCTATTCTAAATTTCATCCACGAAAGAGTAAAAAACAACCATCCATTTATTTATTTATTTATTTATTTATTTACGGAAAACATACAGCTTACATGACACATAAGACAATAACATTTGAAACATTACATTAGCCAATTAAGTTTTCACTAATTATTGATACAAGACATTGGGTAAAAAACAATGGAGGTTACAAGATGAAATTATAAAAATTTAGAAGAATTTTACGCCTGATAATTTTAAAATTTTAAAATAAAGATGCTACCTATCTGTAATCGATATACTACTTGATTTGTTTGATGGTGGAAACAAATTTAGGAAACTTAAGATGGAAGATATCAACATCTTTGAATTTAGTGTTATAAGAATTGCATGCTCGTCGGATGAAGCGGTTTTTAGCGTAGTTGGTACGCGAACGCGGCAATGCGAAGGTTGCTCGAGTTGATAGACGAAGGTTGGCTCTTGGACAGTTAAGAGAGACCATGCTGAGGAGGTAAGGAGGTAAAGATATATCCCTACTTACAAAATTTCGGGTTTATAATATAAATAAGGAAATTTTTTATCATTACTTATTAGCTCCGTGTGCTAACTTCTGCATATTAGGCAACTACGGAACCCTACACTTTGCGTGGTCCGACACGTGCTTGGCCAGTTATTTATAAGCTAGTCTCTGCGATTCTGTGCGAACCTCATCCAAATCATTCCAGCAACGACATTTCCGTTAAATTAAATCTAAGCTTATTTGAATACATTCTATTAAAAAAATTGTACGGTCGCCTTCAGAGAAATCGGACCCCCCCTAGAATGCTATGCGCTATGCCACGCTATGCCAGGGGGGTCCGATTTCTCTGCAGGCGACTGTACATAGTCAAAGTCAGTTCACAGACTCTTTCTTACCCATTAAAAAAAAGTTGTCCCACAGACGTGAGACGAGTCTACTTTCCCGCGCAAAAGCGCTTCCCTAACCTCTATTAATTTCGAATCACTCCGCTCCCGATCTCATCACGGAAAATTAAACGACATTGGCCGTATCTCGCGTCATTCTCACGGAGTTCTCGCCCAAATTGGACAGGTGTCGAGATGCGAGAGACGAACCCGTGTCGTTAGTGCTGCCGTGCTTCTACAAGACTTAACGAGTTTGGCTCTGTGCCTTGGACAGGGCTGGTTGGTGCGATTTTTTTAACGGCATCCGTGGCTGAGTGGTAAAGCTTTCGTCTTTCATCACGGAAGTTCTAGGCTTGGATTCCAGTGGGAACAAAGTGGAAAACAAAAAAAATCTTTGTGACACTGTCTCCGGTTTAGATAGATCATTAATAATAATAATAGTTTACCACATATAGTCTTATAAATATACATTAAGAGAGGTGTTCAGGGAGGTAAGCACTTGTGGAGACTGGTGCCTGAAATAGGCACAGGCACATTGCAGGCTGAATCACCTGATCTGAAAATAAAGACTCACATTCTTTGAGATTAAGCACTGTCGAAGAGTGGGAATACCCATGCGTCATGTTGTGCATTGTAGAGTTGAGCAACAAGGCTTTCTCTTTTTGTCATGACAAAGGTCTCTGGCAGCTTATAACTCTAGACATCAGGTTGGGTTTATCAGAAGGATAACGTTGCTCGCTGACCTTACAATCCACACGATAATGAAGATTTAATTTATAATAATAATAATAATATATTTATTTATCAAGGCAAAAGACCCATTGCAAATGTACAGCAAAAGCAATACATATTACATAATAAAATATAATAAAAAATAAAAAATACATAAAATGAATTAGTATAAAAATAAAATACAAATTACAAATTATGCATACATAATACACAAATTTTATGGTCTCCCGTCACATTTTTTGTTCGGGTTAAGGTGCACGCTCAGCCAGTACCTGAAGAAAGGACTAGAGAGGTCCTCACACACGGCCCCCAGTATGGTGTTGTCCGAGTTACGTAATCTCTCCCAGAACGAGGATATGCGATTTCTGACAACTGCGAAAAAGTCGGGCACTCTCGCTTCGGCAAACATGCCAGAAGCGCTACAGAAGCGAGGGAGACGCATAAGGATACGGAACGCGTCATAGCTGTAAATTTTACAATAAAATAAAATAAACAGATGGCAACCCTACGAGAAGGGGCTGTCACTGAACCTACGCGAGTCGCCGACGCGACGATCGCTCCATCGCCTATAGACGTTGCATATGAGATTTCAATTTGGGTTCTCGACTCAACGACGCTCCATATCAGCTCTGCTGGAACGACCCGCTCCAGTCTAATGGAGTTGTTTATGTAAATAATATTTGAGAGTAAAGGAATACACGGCATTCTATTCCAAAGAACAGCCTCCGTGGCCGAGTGGTCGAGACTATGACGCCCATTACGGAGGTTCTGGGTTTGATTCTGAATCACCTGATTGTCCGAAATTAAAAATGATTCCGTGCTTCGTAAGGCACGTTAAGCCGTTGGTGTCGGCTACTATCTAGTCGTTACTTGAGCCAAGTCAGTGGCCTTTGGCGGCTCTATAACACTGACACCAGGGTTTGTGAGGTCCCACACGATGATGATGATGATTCCAAAGAAAATCAATTGTTTGGAGATAGAGAGTAATAATAATACAATCTTCTAAGTCTTTTTAGATACCCACTTTTCTCTGTTAGAAACCATAGATAGAGTAAAGCCAAGGTTAGGTTTAAATAAATATTTTAACCAATTTTTATTTTTTTATTATACCGGTTAATTTGGTCGTAAAACATTAATTACGTACCTAAGCAAGTAATGGGCATAGTAAATTATTCAACTTAAAAATATAACAATATAAAGAATGAAACAAAAAAGCAACGTACTAACAACTACAAACAATCGCCATTCGCCATTCTACACTTGCTACGTGGAAAATAAAAAAGAAATTGTTCTATTTTCAAATTCCTCGCTTTAGCCAAGCGATCTTGATTGTTGAATGTGTTCGAAATCGCGCGGAATTGGAAATCCTTATTGGATCTAGCCTATAGCTCTAACAGTTCAATTATAGATGGGCTCAACTAGATTTGTCTGGAGCCTGAAGCCTACATCTAGCTGGATGATTCGTTTTAACCTAACCAGAAGCATTACGAACAGTTTACTGCACACGAACTATTGAATAAGCGTTTTTACAGCGGCTTCCAATCTTAGTAGTATTCGTAAAAATAAATTTAATAGCATAGTAATCACGCTTGTTGCATTTATGCCAAATTTAATATAACCGAGATACCATTACTGGAATGAACTGTTTTCAAAACTTTTAAAAAGCAATTAAAATTTTCGTCAAATTACGAAAGTGGTGAACATATCTGTTACTTTGTAAATGTTTTTCATGTCCGTCCATCTCACAAAGTGGAATATTAGAAGAGTAGCAAACAAAGAAAAAGTTGTCCATTAAAAGTTGTTGGATGTATATGATCCGAAAGACATGGTGTAGCATTTTTTTTGTACCATGTTCTGGTGGGATATGTCGCTTTGGTTCGCCTGCGAAGATGATCATTCCTGATTCGATCCCGCACGAAAACTCCAAGACCTTGAGTATTTTTATGGGGCCCAAGTAAGCCATCCACCACTTAAATTCTTTTTTAAGTTACTTTTTAATTTCAATTTTAAAATCTAAGCCCGTTGTATCGGGCTCATTGCGGGTTCATTTCGACGATACCGTGGCGAGGTGCGCCGCGGGCGCTCATACGGAAAATTAAACTTCTTGGCTATTCGATTACGATCGAAGATCCCCCGCGGATTGCAGCTGATCAAAACTGAATTGCCTCAATTGAACAAGAGAGTATAATCGTTTTGAGATCGGGAAAGCTCGTCTAACTCCACATGGACTGAAAATTACACCCCGACACACGTAAGTAACTTCATTGTAATACACATCAATAATGTAAGCCTACCTCTTCCGAGAATATTCCAGGAAAAAAAAAACAAACAGACATACTTAAATAATTTCGAAGAGTGTATTCCTGATTTATAAATAAAATACTGGCAATTGTACAAATATTTGCATAAAAAAATACAATTTATTTTAAATAGCAATGTACCTACAAAAAATAACAAATTAAATTAAGTATTTACAAAACTAAAACTAACTTAAACTACAATTCGAATAGCCCGCCCCTGATCATCCCTGGCGCAAAGGTACCCATTACGCTGGCGGCATTCCCGCGTTGAATAGCGATGGATAGCCTTTGCACCAGGAAGGACCTGGAGCGGGGTTCACTATTTTGCATCATTGCTTTTACAATTTTTTTCTCAATTTTTGGCCAATTTTCTAGATATCCATTTAAAAATGGTATAGATGATAAGAGGATAGGCCAATTCCTAACTTAACTTAACTTTTGTTAACTTTATCGGGTGTTTGTGTAAAGCAGCGCTTTGTGGTTGAGCTCATGGAGCAATTCTATCTTCTAAGATTGTGATGCTCTTTTTTTGGATAGCAGTTTATTTTAAACATTATTTTACACAATAGATACCTAAAAAGGTTTGTTTTTGTCATATACATACTAGTTATAGTAAACACCTATTTGAAAACGATTAATGTAAAATTTAAACTCCTTTAGGGACGTTTCAAATAGCAATAAACACTTAGTTAAAATTACTATTCGTTAGGTAATTAAGCCGGGGTGAGGCCGACTCCGAATGTCCGTAAGTTGGCTCGTTACGGAGTTGAAACAAAGACAATTGTTAACTCGCGTTACTGTCCTCATAAACTCGGCAAAGTGTAATTGAAATACCTACATTACATAGGTACCAAAACTCCGCCTTGTTGGTATTCGAATAGTTGAAAAGGTCTTCAACGTGTCAACTAGTTTCACGTACCTATATATAGTCGTACTGGCGTAGGTAGAGAAATGTTAGGAGTGTAATTTTATTTCTTTCTTCAGATTCTGGTCGGCCCTGTCAAGACCGTTCTTCTAACGTTGGGCTGGTATCGACCAGCATCGGGCAATGGCAACGTGGATATCGGGTGTTTTATTTATTTTATTTTTATTAAATTTTCGTTGTCCACGTTAACGTGAACTAGCCCAACGTGGACAGCGGGAACAATCGTACAAACCTGCATGGTCTTTTCCTGGTTTTCAATCTGGGACTCTCTGCGTCCTTGGGGTCTTTGTCTCTTCGAGGTTCTCGAGTGGTGACCATGCACTGAAAACCGCAGCATGGGTCTACCCATGTTAGAACTCTGGGTACAGACCAGCTCACTTGAGTCGTCACGTTTCACAACTCTCTAAGTAGGCCCCCCAAAAGTGGATACGATCTGGTGAAAAACGCGGGTGCCGATGGATGCGAGATCCTTGGGGAAGCCTTTGTCCAGTAGATAGATAGATAAAGCGTTTATTTGATACAGCCGACACACATAACAAAATTAAAACTAGTATTTAATATGAATATCATAACATAACCTGACACACCTGGTTATGCATGTGTGCTGCAGCAGTGCAAAAAAGTCGTAGCTCAGCGTCGATACATACTCAGGAGAGCAGATATCTTTCGGCTAAAATGATGATGATAAGATGATAAGGCTTACTTCACTGTTTGTTTGTGTTACACACACACATGTATAATACGATTTGATAGATTAGTAAAAGGAAGGATTTTGGGGTATATCAAATAAAACGTGCAACGAGATACGAGCGCTTACCTTCAATGTGACGGCATCTGTCTCTATCATTCACTCCACAAATGATGTACATTTTAGACAGGCGTGAAGCAAGCAGCTTCAGTCGAGCACTCATTTCATTAACCAAGCGGAGACAATAATAGGCATGGCCAAACTATCCACTATTCATCTAAAATAAGTCAAATATTCCTCGGTTGCGTATTTTCTATTTAATGTAAGTATAAGTTTTTTAAAGGGTTTATTAAATCCATGCTGGGTCCGACTGTCAAAGCGCTGGACTCTGAATGCGACTTTCGACAAAACTTTGCTAAAGTTTTATGAAGTTTCATCCGACGAACAAGCTGTGTGATAAAGGGTAAAATATTTCAGAACTTGTTTAATAAATATGAATGACAAAAAACAAAGTAATAATAGTGATTTGTATTCGTTCTCATTATTGGTTTAGTTTTGCTGTCGTTATGATGATGTGGTCGACGTCAGAAACCCTGTGCAAATGCACTACGCACATATCACGAAGCCAAATCATAAATTCTCACCAGAAGCGGTGCAAGTCGACGATGTGTCGTCAAATTAATGGAAGCATCCAGGCTTTCACCTAGGGGAACATTGGTATCTAGTGCGAGGATACGGATCATGGCAAGTCTAGAACGATCATCTTTTCTGTGTTTTTGTTTTCTTTGTTGCTCTATGAGCTGATGCTGCCAGCCATTTATGTTGTACGCTGGCTTCACAGATTTCGTTTGCTCTGTCTTTTAAAGAGTTTTACTTGTGGATACAACTTTAAAAAAATTCTACACAAATATTGTCAAAACGGAAACACGTATTTTTGTAACTTTCGGTGTTTTAGGGAAGCCCGCCGGTCACATACCTACACTAATTGTGCAAACTTGAAAAATACAGCCATAGTCTAAAGAAGGGGGGGGTAGCTACCCTGGCCCCTCACAGACACCCATGTCGTCATCATTCCAAACTCCAGTCCATACCTCCACGATTTACATACAAATTGTTTCGTACACTACACCCAGTAAATTATTTCGCGAACTTCCCAAATTAACATGTTAATTGGTGGAACTCAAGATTTGTTGTCGGCGTGATTGTGGTTAGACAAAACCGGTTTTAACGAGTTAAGAACCGGATCTGGTAGTCAGATTAGGATGTGTTTGTAAGAGCACGCAAACTCTAAGATCTGCTGGTAATGAAGACTTTAATTGATTACATGACTACGCATGTGGCACTAAGAGAAATGCGAACGTCATACGAGAGTTTAATGAGTTAAGTTTGAAGAAAAATGCTTCTCTGATGTGTGGGTAATATGTGTGGACGAAATCAAAATTATTTCTACTAATTAAATTAGAGCAGA
Source organism: Carpatolechia fugitivella (assembly GCA_951230895.1). Taxonomy (NCBI): domain Eukaryota; kingdom Metazoa; phylum Arthropoda; class Insecta; order Lepidoptera; family Gelechiidae; genus Carpatolechia; species Carpatolechia fugitivella. The sequence continues at coordinate 5,205,275 of OX579651.1, forward strand.
ATTTAAACGTCTTGAAACTGAATTTATTCAGCCACGAAGATAAAACCCTTTTTTTAACGGATCTAATCGCTATTTCTACCAAAGTGGTAATAATATAGCTGGCGAAGACTTGAAAAAGAAATCGCATTGATTACGAATCAAATTGACGTATTGAAATGGTATTATTACAGATTATTTACATACATAAGATCACGCCTTTATTCTATTTCCGAATAATGTTACTATTAGTCTACAAGACTGGAAACTCGATTGAAAGTAGTAAAATCAAATTAAATCGAAAACTGTATTTTTTATAAGTTTTATTTTATTTTTATCCACAGATCACAAAAAACAAGATCAAGAAAAAGAGAAGTTTTTTATGGTTATCAAGATGTTATTTGATCTATTTGTTTCACTTTATATGAGTTGGTTCTTCATTTCATTACATTTGCATCAAAAAGTGCGGAGAGCGGAGCCTACTACGACGGCGTGCTACGGCGTAGCGGTCGTAGTAAGTGGCTACAGGCTACGGCCAAGTGAACGGTTATTTTACTTTACGTTTGAAACTGTATTACAATTGCTAAGTTTATATTCAAGATTTATAAATAAATGAAAATTAATAATAATGACGGTTTGTAAAAAGGAACATTTTAAATTACAGAAAAATACAAAAATCGCTATTAAAAAACCTTATTATAGAGGGCACGAAACATTGGAGGGTATTATTATTAAATTACGGTTTATTGTGGAACAAACATAGCGGGAAATTAAATTTCGAACGCGTTGCCCAGTGACAGCTGATGAAGGTTCGGACCTTGCGAACTGAATTCTTTCCCTGCAAGAATTACTTTCCTTTTATGTGTTTTTTCTTTGGAGTTTGTGTTTGCGATAAAGTTTTGTTTTGTATAATTTAGTTTGCTTTGTTGTGGACCGTGGTGTTGTTACTTACCGAGAGTCTGAGAATAACAAAACGGTTTATAACAACAAAAAGTACCTAAACGGAAGAAAAATAAAAATAAAGAACAAAAGACAAATAATATTACATTATGATAATTTTATATTATGATTCTAACCCTAAACTTTAAGTATTACATTGATTACTAACAATTTAATGAGTCCTTGATGCTTTATTGAATAAACTATTATTATTATTATTGATAGAATAGAACAATATGTGATTGATACGAAAGTAAACGTAGTTTAAATGTGTGTTCTTTGGGAGCTCACTAAAGTTCTGTTTATCCCTTTTGGGATAGGAGCGTGATCTTATCTCCACACAGCATTAACTACCCAAAATTCAAACTTTACTTCATGATAACACGAAGTTACACATGGAAACTCGGGTACTTAGTCCATCCATATAGGAGCTATCGAATTCTATCGTACCTATTTTCAACTGCATTTAGAATGAGAGCCAACTCGCCGAGTCAGAATCGATTAACGAGTTTGTAGTTGAATCGATTCGCCGAGGATCTGCAGCTCAGCTTCCAAACTTAGTCGAGTTGGTTAAATAGTGCTTGATTGTATCGCATTCGAGAGGTCCATAGTGAGTGGCAGCACGGTGAAATATTTAATTTAAGTTGTCAGATTGCTTTGCAATACAGTAGAGTGATTCTAGTATTAAGAGAAGTGAGTCAACAAGTTTCTGAAAGAGTATCGTTGCACTATTTACCGGCTTTTTATAGTTAGAATCCCTTTGAAGGGGAGTAAACTAAATGATCGGATTCTAGCCGATATTTTTTTCTCAGTAAACTCACAGTACTTGCCGTAACGAGAATCACGTAGTCAATCAGCCTATTACAGTCAGTGGACTGAGGCCTTCGTCCAGCAGTGGCTGGACGAAGGCCTCCCCAAAAGCACGCCATAGCGCACGATCACCCGCTTTCCTCATCCAGCCACCACCAGCGACCTTCCTCAGATCATCAGTCCACCTGGCAGGGGGGCGTCCCACACTACGTTTCCCGAGACAATCAGCACAGTAACACTTGTTTATTATGTATACTCTGAGTAGTAACCACTCACTCACTTATGCAAACGCATCTTAATGGGAAACGACGTTAAAGGCGGCTTTATATTTTAGAGGTTGTAGGTTATAGGTATCCCTACATCTGTTATTTTGTGGGTAAGTAATGCAATTACTAAAGGGTCAAATTGTATAAATTGACGAACATTTTGATAATAAATCAGATCTGCACAGACCTCACTCGCAATTACAAGTTGTATCATTTCAACCCTCTCCCTGACCAACTAGCTACACCCCAACCTGCCGGTAAAAGGTTTACGATTTGTTATTTCTGGCACAAAAAAAAAAATCTCGACCAGACCTCGTCGACGCTTTCAAGCAGGTAAAACGCAAAAACATTACCTACTAATAAAAAAAACTATCGGGTGTGAATGTAATTTAAAGACAAAAATTGAGCTTTTTATATTTTAAAAGTTATGGGTTTCACAGCATTGGTCAAATAATCACATTTAATTTTATTAGTTCGCTTATACAATTTAAACTTTTTACCTTATCTTAGGTAGAACACTACCTTCGTTAATTCTTTTCAGAAGCTGATTTCAAAGAGATTCAGAGAACTCAAATCGAGATAGGTTTTAAAAAATAGAGTAATATTATTAGGTACAATACATAAACTATATATTTTAATATCTTCTTAGAGAGGTCGGTTGTTGAATCTTCGACTAGTTTTAAAAATAAAAAACAATGTGTTAAGTGTGTTATGTCTTTTATGTCTAATTCTGATTTATATTAATATAATAAAACTTACTTTATAGTGATTGAGTGCTTAAAACTAACAGATTATAGATATGATCTGACAGTCATAAAAAATTGTAAGTATGTGCTTAAAATTTGAATTCACAATTATATCTAATACCTAATGTGAAATTTTTCAGCGAACGGGCAGAATTATAATTTTAGCGTTGATGATGATGATTGATAAGTAAATGGGCTGCCCCTAAATTCCGAGTTGTCCTTTTCAACAAAGTGTAGAAGCTGTGGCTCTCCTGTAGAATCTGAAACCAAATCAGTAGATGATTGCATACAAAGATTTCATCGGCTCTTGTTAGCTCCTCGGAGGAGCTATACTGCCCAGTGCGGGTTGATCGAATTCATAAACTTTTGATCTCTACTCAGGCATGTGCAGATTTTCTAATTTACGATATTCATTTCCGTACATTTCAGTTTTCAGGTTAGGCTCGTTCCTCTCTGTGGTGGTAATTAACACTTTAGGTGCCTTCGTGTTGGTGTTCGAACTTGCGTCTCCCGAACGAAGGTCACCGCCTTGACCACTTGACCATCGCTGTACACAGGCACTCCATACCACCACGTTTTTAATGCCTACTACTCGATTTACTAGTAAAATGTGCGCGATGCTGCTAGGGTTGTCGACATCGCGCACGGGGCAGCGCGGTGCAACCATCTTGATTTGGTACTCCTAACTCGCCCTCCAACCTGTCGCAATGCGGGGCAGCGGAGTGAAGAAGCGCTGATTAGCGGGAGGGTAAAAGGGCATTCTATACGGTAGTCCCTCAGAGGAACCATAGAGGAACAACAGACGATCGCTGCGACACAACAGCTATATAATTTAATATTTCTAAAATGGAACTGACCGTGACGAAGACAGCAAGAGTAATCTCAGTGAAGGGTCCAGATTTGAACACCAGTCTCTCCGAGGTGGTTGTTGCCAGCAAAAGGACATCTTGCTGCAGATCGAGGTCTGTTCCCGGCCAGTCACTCTCGAACACAGCGTAACTCAGTCGCAAACTCTGTTAAAAATATTTCATTAAATATTAAATTTTTTTAAAGTTGCATAATTGTATTCGGTAACTAAGAATCCGTACTTACGCATAATACTATTAAAGCGCTTATAAAGACACGAGCTGTGTCTTCGGCACAACGATTTTAGCTGAAAATGCCAAAATGTTCTATAAAAAATTTCAAAAAATACTGTGTTTTTATTTTTTTCATATCTTTAAAAATGACTGAGTTATTAACGATCAAAGTGCACACTTCCGCACGAGGCGAGTGGTAGCTGTGACGTCATACTGACGTCATATGCACGCAACGTTCCTATTACACCGCCCGCAACCGCCTGCATATGACGTCACACGCTCGGAACTTCTCGCGGTCATAACTTTGGTAATATTGCATGTATTGAAGTGAAATAAAAAGTTTACGTACATGATATAAGCTTTAATATAAGGCATGTTTTAATGTGAAATAAGAACCTATCGGTATTCTCCAAAAAGCTGATTGAGTCTTTACTTACTTCGTAGGAAACTTCATTGCAGTGCCAGTAAAATAGAAGCAGCTGTATGAGACAGCCCACCACCATTCCAAGGGTGGCAGCTAACTCTCTTGCACTATTTTGGTTCTGAACAAAATAAAAATCTCCCTTAAAGCCCAAGTCACACAGAGCCGTGCCGGGGGCGGTCCGGGGCCGGGAAAGCGGGACGGTGCTATGGCACGGCATAGCGCCGTCCCGCTTGTCCCGGCCCCGGACCGCGCCGCTTCCGCTCTGTGTGACTTGGGCGGGGGCGGTCCGGGGCCGGGAAAGCGGGACGGTGCTATGGCGAGGCATAGCGCCGTCCCGCTTGTCCCGGCCCCGGACCGCGCCGCTCCCGCTCTGTGTGACTTGGGCTTAAAAGTCGTAATTGATGTTCGTATCATGCGTACAAGATCAATTATACTCACCTCGACAATAAGAACAATAAAAACTCCAAGGTTCAAAGAAATCGCCATCAAGTAGGTGAACATGACAGTAGAAATTAAGGAGCTGAATAATTTTTGGTATCTGAAATTAAATGGTTTACAGTCGATATTTTTTTCACAGTAAGTATAGTTCAAGGCCAACCCAGTTAAGGTAATCAGGTTTGTTACCACGGTTATAATGTTAGTGTAGTGAACAACCACGAAAATTATAGCATCAAAATAAATTTTCATTCAAGTAATTCAATTCGAACCCGCTACGAAGCTGCTGCGGCCAGGCAACAGGCACAACCGCGCTTCGGATGGACCATACTTTGATAATACCCATATGGACCGGGGCATAGAAGACTATAAGCAGCATAGAATCGAAATTTAAGCTAATCAAGCATTTTGCGTACTGACTGAAGAAAAATGAAATAGTTATAACCAATAAGAATTGTTTGAATGGGGTGTGTTTAGAAGATGATGGATGGAATAGGCCACAGGAACTCAAAAGTTGGAGGTGAGGACCTAGTGATGGATAATCACGATTTTCCAGTTTTCCGAATTTCCGTAGTTTATGCGCGACCAGTTTAAACATTTTGTATGTGGTGCTGTTTACGTGGTTAAACTCAGAAGTGTTATAATCGAATGATGATTCGATAGAGGGCTGGAATTTAATGAATAATTTTAATTGTTAGTAAAATTACTACCTAGATCTAAAATTTAGCTTTAATATCTTATGCATTCAAATCAGAGGTTTAATATGGTATAATTCGTACACCTTGAATATATAAAGAAAAGACGTGTCTATAAAGTTATGCCTGATGATAATGATGATGAGAAGGTGCAAAATAAAATTTTGTAACAATACCTACTTGAAATCGGTACCAGCATGCATGACGTGACGTGACGGTCTTACAGGAATACCCAAATCTGTTGAAATATTATTTCAGTAATTTTCAGTGGGTTAATTCAGCCCAGGATTAATTAGCAAGTTTCAAGCTAAGCCGATTCACTGGAGGACTCGAGAGTTCGAGTGACTTCCGAAGTTCGTTCGTTCAGTCTAAATATAAAGTGTTTTGATTGAATCGCGGTTAAAACTATAGAAAACCAGCTCTGTGAAGTTTTAGTTTAGCCCTCTGATCAAACAGACACTAAAGTCACAAATGATAGCTTGAACTCGTAGAGCATTTCGTTTCAAATAATTTGGATGAGGAATTGAAATAATAATGAATGCTCGTATCACATTATTTTAACACGTTTTTTTTCTTCTTCTTTGCGTGTTGATGACAATTATAGGTAGATTGTTTTGTTTTTCGCGTTGGAGTGGTACGTAGTTTCCCATAAATAACCATACGCAGAGAATCCTGGGGATCCCAGGGTGCTAGGGTGTAAGGAAACGCAAAAGATGCGACGACTGTGGAGTATCTTCATTGAGCTCTTCTCCACAGATTCCGCCATTGTGTTAGTAAACTCACCTAAAAAAATGTAATGACGGATCTAAGTGATGTAACATCCTATGGAAATAAATAATTTTGACTTTGACTTTGAAGACTGTTCTTTTCTAGGGAGCTTTCTATTCTACCAGCTTAAAAAAAGTTGAAGTATATGGGCAAATCAAACAATAAGTTTAGATTTACTTATATTGATGATTTAAATGAACCTAATTCATCCTGGTTTTCAAAGGAAAATACAACTCTTAGGTATATGAGGTTTCTTAACCATACGTTTAGCAATTTGGCTAAAATGTCTTGCGTATGTAAATGGCTTTATGTGTCGTGGGAACTATGCAGTGCAATGCATTGAAATTTATTATTCCCCTAATCAATTAATAATACGGCCTTACAATTTAAGTTATTGTTAAGTGCTTAAATACATACGTGGTAGGTAGAATATGGGCTAATTACGGCTAGCTAAGTACTATGTACTTATTTAACTCGGTCGGTGGTGTATTGATTAGGGCCGCTGCCTCCCGTTCGGGAGACGCGGTTTCGATGTCCACCACGTACTAATCAATAGTTTTCGAATGTCGAATACATATGAACGTTTATTCGGTGAAAGAATCCTGCAAACACCTGCGTAGAAATTTAAAGGTTGTGTGTGAAGCCGACCAACCCACATTGGGGGCCAGCGTAGTGGAATAAGGCTCTAATAGTGTTGGCTCGATCCCCTAGGGGGAGAGGAATATGAGCTGTTGATGATAGTGCTTATTTTTGCTATTTAAATACCTAACGATATAATTCCAGGCAACCTTTACCTAAATAATGGTTTTGTGGTATCTATAGGTACCACACCCATATATGTTTCACATGGTGTCTGGTGGGATTCAAACAAACAACAACTCCCCCGTTAAGGTTTTTCCTAGCCGTTACGCTATCGATGCTCATAATTTTAATAGGACTATAAAACAATAACTAAAATATATTTATAACGCTTTGTAACTGAACATCTCATCTCTAAAATAATAATCAAAATTGGCCGTTGATCATCTAGTAACAGATCCTCACTACGTTGTGAGAGTAACCCAAACTCTTTTAGAAATTTATAATGTGATCGTCTTTATATTATGTTTTCTAACTGCGGAATTAAACATAGAGTCGCCTACTCAACTTCTATGTTATTCCTAAATACTGATTCGTCTCTATCTCTCGCCCGAACACAGGAGTATCAGTTGCCAGCCGGCAAGCAGCCTACTCCTGATTACCCATGCTCGTTGACTGAAAGAATAAAGTCACCAGGAAATCCCAGCGACTTTATTAAGCAATACTAACTTCGTATTCTGAAAAGAACTTCGAAGTTTATTACTTCTGCAATAAGAGCCCAGATTCCTGAAATGGATCACAAGGATTATTACATGATATATGTAATTTAAAAGGTATAAAAAAGGATGGCTCCAGGACTGCCTCAGCGAGTCCTTAGAGCCGGCGACGGGTGTGTCGTCTGTAGTTCTGAATAGAACTTCTAGTTCTTAGAGGAACTTTCGTTGAGTGGCATTTCCTCAACAGAATGATCAATAACCAAGTTTCTCTAATGATACTTCCTGGAGACGACCATCCTAGCTCTACGCACCGGGATACCCTTTTCCTTAAGCTATGCCAACTGTATTGATAAATACGGTTGCATAACCCCTCTGTGTCTTCCAATATACAGTCCGACAAGGGATCTAGTAATATTCAGCATTGACGAGGGGACTAGTTCTAGCTCCCTCAGCTGGACGATTACTAGGACCTTAGAACCCAAGCAAGGCAGCAGACTAGAAGCAAAGACCCGAGACGTACACACAATACAGCAAACCAGCCATCAAAGTATCTACGTGACGAGTGAGAATAAACGCTCCACCAACGCGCTCTCTGTGAGTCACTTCCCACTCTGTCTTTCAGAATGCTCCTGTCCTCCCCTCACCACAGAGGTGTAGGAAAAAGGTTAAAATAATAGACAACCCCGAAGGATTGTCTACAGCGGACTCTGGTCCGACCGGTGCGCCTTAAGCGATGGAAGGAGACCGAAGTCCCATCGTAGGAAGCCTAAGCTTCTCGTGGTAAGCCGAAGCTAGTGGACTACGTCCAATCGATACTAGCCGTAGCGTTCCCGATACGGCTGAGCCGCTGTGGTAACCTTTTGGGAGGCTAATCCCGTCTTCCACCGAAGTGTCCAACGTATTGCGTTCAAGGGTGTGTTTATAGGATAGTCCACACGTGAACCAGTGCCTATGATGGTAAACCATCTTCCAACGAGCAAGCTCGAAGGGATGACCTCACAGCTGCTACTGACTGTGGGTCTCATATCTGGATTGCTCCTGCATACTGGATCTCCGTCTATCTGAACGGTACTGCCAGGGCAAATCTGCTCCAACTTCATATCTCCAAATATATATATCTCCGCCGCGCGTCTCCGTGCCTGAGACCGCATATGAATCTAAAGAATCATTTCAGCTATCGCTCTGAATATAGCTTTACAGCCTTCATCATCGCTCGTCCAGTCCACTGCTGGACTATGAGCCTCCTCCCCTTGCAACCATATGTGTCGATATTACATCGCACAGTTGATTCAGTAATAAATCATACATGATGATATTAGCCAGAGCAGTCCACGTCCAGTTTCTCGTTCTCAATTAATAAACTCGTTCCAGTATGCCTCTTCACAGACTTATGTCTTGAAGGAAGCCACTATGTCCTCCGCTATCTCCATTATCGGGGTTAAGACTTGAAAGATCATCATCGACACTAATCAGTCTGAGGTCCACCGCGCACGGACGTGGACAAGTCCCCATCCGCGGCTATGTATTCAAGTCGCTGTATGCGTCTTCGGTCAATCAGCGGTTCAGAGCTAGACTTACAGTGGTAGCGGCATTCATAGCAGCCCGATGGTTACTCCACATCTTCATAGGTCAGATACGGAAATCTCTCCACAGACTTGCGTCTTGAAGGTAGCCACTAAGATATTGTTAACTCCACTATCGGGGGTAAACTTAGTGTACTTATCACGCCTAGGATGCGACCCATACATCAGCGGTTCAGAGCTAGACATGCAGTGCCAACAATATCATAGCAGCGATAGTTATACCTCGTCTTCATGCGTCAGATAAGGGCTCTCTATGAGATGGTCAAATATAGTGCATTATATGATCAGTTTGATCCAGCGGCCGTGTCCGCTTTCATTAGGTCATCTAGGTGCGTCAAGCCTATGATTCCCTTGATTTTCATTTTTGACCATCTCGGATGGGATATGTCATCCATAGAGGCATAACTAACCGTTCCCATATCAAACAGACAGCACGCCAGTCTTCAGGGACCGAAATCCCGTCGAAAGGCAGTGAGAGGCTGTGCAGCGCCTGCGACTTTAGGTTCGGCAATTATTTCACTTGGTTTTCCAAGTATAGACTTATTAATATATCTATTGTCTATTTTTGCACTTTTACAATAATGTCAATTTTCTTGAACTTAACGTTCCGCCAGCCATCTATTCCTAGACGGCCGACTGCCTCCCACCATGTATATTGGCGACACGCATCGACGGTACGCGCTAGGTCAACAGGCCCTTTTCCTAAACTTGTTCGATATTTCTGAAACTCACAATGCGAACGTATCTCAGTCTATGCACCCCAAGTATGCATTTAGTTTTGCATTATCTCTTTTTGTTTCTGAGTTATTAATTTTAGAAATATCAAAAATGTCCAATACAAGAACGTATTAAAATTAAAAACATTCATTACAAGAACGTAATAAAATTAAAAACATTCATTACACGAACGTATTAAAATTATAAAAATTCATTACAAGAACGTATTAAAAAAACAAAAATTCTCTTAATTCGTCTCGAATCTTTTATTATAACTTTCTCTATGTCTTACAACAGACACACGTTGTTCTACATAGTTTTAATTTACATTAGGGTCGGGGAGTTACAGCTTCTATTGTCGACACATAATAATTTCGATCGAAGTCACTGACAATAAGTAAATCATTTGTTTTCAATTGGTGGCGCTACTGCAGCTGATGTATTCTAAACCAACATCCGACACGTGTTCAGATTTATTTGTATTTACTACAATTAAACAAGTAAACCGAATGAAATTCCGGCCTTTAGTGAGCGTCCCCATAGAATGCTAAGCCTCTTCTTAAGTCCAGATAAGATCGAGCCGGAAATTAAAAGGAAATTGTATTTGTTTCTTAGAGGTAGGTAGGTATAAGTACTCGTACTACACCGCCGCCGCCGCCGCCGCCGCGCCGCCGCGCCGTTGTCATAATAAACTCAATTCATACGATGTGGTTGACTTCACTCGCGACAAAACATTGAAATAATCATATTATAATACTTATTTTCAAGTACAATCGTTTAGTTTCATTGAGTTTCAATTTCATAACAACCTCCGTGGCCGAGTGGTCGAGATTTCGACGCCCATTACGAAGGTTCCGGGTTCGATTCCCGTTGGGACTCCGTCAAAGCAAAAATCTCTTTGTGAGACTTTCCTCAGTTTGGTTAGGACATTGCAGGCTGAATAATCTGATTGTCTGAAAAGAAAGATGATTCCGTGCTTCGGAAGGCACGTTAAGCCGTTGGTCCCGGCTACTATCTAGTCGTTACAAGAGCCAAGTCAGTGGCCTTTGGCGGCTCTATAACATTGACACCAGGGATTGTGAGGTCGGTTGTCAACCTACAACCCACGCGATGATAATGATGATTGAGTTTCATGAAAATGTCACTAGCGTTCTGCCCGCAACTTCGATTGCCTGATTGAAGTTTTATCTACGAGATACATTTTTTAGCACAAAAATTAATGTAACCCTGCTTCTACCAGTTTTTGCGTGATGCGCGAACAAATGTGCAGACAGACAGACAGACAAAAAATAAAAAATATATTATTTTGATATGATTTATTATATAATATCTTCTATATACAGACGGCCAGTACAATAGGACTATAAGGACTATACTTTAATTAGTATAGATTATTTTGTTTCTCCTACTTACACGCTTAAATAGTGAATATCTAGCGGCGAATAGAAAGAGCTATATATTTGTATGGGTTCCGTCCGCCTACTGATAGGGGTTTTTCTTTTAGTTCTCTAGTTTGGGTTCTAACCCTGCCATGGCGCTGGGTTCCACTTTTGCAAAACCTGAACAACCTTCCTCACAAATAGGGTAAAAAAAAACACAATCTGTTTTTTATTTAATAATTTTATATACTTAATTTATAAAGATTAGTCGTAAATGCATTAAAAAGTAATATTTATTGATAGCTTATCTCACATGTCACAGAGAAAATCCAACAGGGTTTACTTGTTAAGGGACTTAGACTTTTGTGTCGCGGCAACACTGCCATCACGTAAAACCAATTAGATAAAAAAAAAGCTGCCATAAAAGTGTAAAAAAAAAAACTTTGATTTGGCCGCGTTCCGATTTGCGCTGAAATCACTTTGAGTGCCCAAAACCGCGTACCGAATCACTGTCAGTGGGAGTACGACAGCCATTGTGACCTCACGGATTGCGTCATGACCGCCGCCATCTTCTGCTAACATGCTCCAAAGCGAAATTCTCGGGCGCATTCCGAATCAGACTTTCAGGGCTGTCAGCGATCAGAAAAGCAAAAAAAACGTACGATTTGTCAGCTGACAGCAAACGCGAACGCGATTACGGGTGCTTTTATCGATTTCAGCGCGTCTCGGAACGCAGGGTTAGTAAGCGTAATGTCAAATTCGACATTGATTGTTATAGTTTATTATTTTTAAAGCCCAAGTCACACAGAGCCGTGTCGGGGGTGGTCCGCGGCAAGGAATACTATACTCTACTGCGTAGAGGTCCGGGGCCGGGAAAGCAGGACGGTGCTATGGCGCGGCATTGCGCCGTCCCGCTTGTCCCGGCCCCGGACCGCGCCGCTCCCGCTCTGTGACTTGAGCTTAAAAGTTAAATTATATATTTTTTTATGTAACATTAATGTGTCTTATATTTATTTGGTTGAACAAAATTAAAAACACGTTTTTCAATTATGAAATGGGGATAAATAACTGAAATATCTTAAATCAATCAGTTTTGTAGATTAGGGTTGCCAGATGTTCGATAGTAAAAGTATCGAATAGGTTAAGTCTATATTACGATAGTTTTGACTCAAGTAGTACATACATACCAATACATACATAAGATAATATCAAAGGCCATCTGATAAAATATAAATAAAAATATCAAACATTCTTTATTTGTATTTTTTTTAAGTTCATGTGCCTATTTACATCTCCATTTTTAAAAATTCGCATACGTTTTCTTATTTTGGGTACTAGCCATGCGAACAGTGCTGTTTTCACAGCTGTACGATACTTTTTTAACATGTACAATTTTGGTACGATAATCAACATCTGGCAAGCTGGCTGGCATTTCAGCGCGCTCAAACGCCGTTCCGTTTTGATTTCGCTCATGAGCTGTATCATCGCGATTTCTGAATTGGTACGCGAGTTATCGCTGTCAGCGATGCAGTGAAATCTGATTCAGAATATACCCTTTGATGCAACACACTATGGCCTAATAAAACAGTTTTGTGGAAAAATGAGAACTAAAAGAAAAAAAAAAGAAATGAAAAATGCCCATTCGGTACACGCTTTGAATGCGCTGAAATCGATTTCAGTGCGTCTCGGAATACAGGGAAAGTGAGGTGCATTCTGAATCAAACTGTCAGAGGTCAGAGCCGTTAGCAGCGTTGACGTAGCTGACTCAGCGATCAGAAAAGCACAGATGAATAAGTAAGTAACAAGTTACAGAAAAGCAAAATCGGTGGATCTCAGTAAAGCTTACATACATACAAACTCATTACTTTCAAATCCAAATTAACTAAGTAGATTTTATTTTACAGATATTTTAAAACTTTCGCGTTCAAAATGTCCCCAAAAATGGGTAGACGGTTGCTATAAGAAGAAGAAGAAAAAAAAAAACTTTCGCGTTGTAATCGATTTAAGCGTCATCCTCTTTGACAGCGTGTCTCGGAACGCAGAAAACGACGCGCGCGTCCCCTCTTCTTCTGTCAAATTTAAAATTTGACGGTTGTGAAATATTTTCAAATCAAATCAAACTTACTTTGTGGCTGCTGGTGTTTTTAATGATAAATTGACTTCTTTCTTTCAAATACCAGCGAAGAAGAAATATCGTTAACGTTTGTTTTCAGTGGAATTTGATTTGTAAACTATATTTTGACGTGATAGAGCGTTGTGTTTTTAAATCACTTTTAGATGGTGATAAGTTGGTGCAATGGTTAAAATGGAGAGAGGGCCTAAGCCCAAGGGCTCGGGCGACGGTGTCCTAGTGCCTTCACGTTGTGGTTCTACTCAGAAGATGGCTGCAAACGTGAAAGTTGTTGTGAGAGTTCGGCCTATGAACGAGAGGGAGAGGCACAGTCGAACTGTCGTAGACGTCGTTGATGACAAGATGCTGGTATTCGACCCCAAAGAAGAAGACCAACCGTTTTTCTACCAGGGAGTCCAACAACCCTCGAAAAGCTACCTAAGAAGGGCTAATAAGGAGCTGAAGTTTGTCTTTGACCATGTCTGTGGGCAGCAGGCATGCAACCAGGATGTGTTTGAGGCTACCACAAAGGATATTCTCACCTCTCTCATGGAAGGTTATAATTGCTCTGTGTTTGTGTATGGAGCTACGGGGGCCGGGAAAACATTCACAATGATTGGGAATAAGGAATACCCGGGAATAACATACTTGACTATGGAACATTTATTTGCCATGATAAATGAGTTTGAAAAAGAGAGAGAGTTTGATATCTGTGTTTCGTACATTGAGGTAAGTACAAACTTGTATATTTGCGACTGCCTTCTTAGTAAATCCCATATTATTATATAAGTATCTGTTTGTGTTCTACAAACTTAAAACACCCAGTAATAAGTTATAGGTTTTATAGAAGCAGGTTGATCAAGAAACAATATTAAATGTAAAGGAAAAAGTAAAGCTTAAATTATGCTAATAACATTCTTTCTACTTAGTTCACTATTTGTTATTTACTAAATTCACATAGTGTTGTTTATGATATCCTCAACCATGTAAGACTTGCTTTTCTATATATTACAAAATCATATACCTACATATTTATTTGATTATGAACCAATTATTGAATACAAGCATTTTTACTTACAGGTTTACAATGAGAATGTATTTGATTTAATAAAGCCATCCAAAACTCCTCTTCAACTGCGTGAAGACAATAAGTATGGAGTGATGGTAGCTGGGCTGACTTTAAACAACATCAAAACTGCTAGGGAACTCCTCAATATGCTAGAGAATGGCAATAAGAACCGTACACAGCACCCCACTGATGCTAATGCTGAGAGTTCCAGGAGCCATGCTGTTTTTCAGGTATTTTTATTACATATTGTTTGCCAAGATTACAACTTAGTCTGATAATAATGCAATAGTTGTTGGTAGGTAGTGATAGAATAATTCTTACACTGGTGTTGATTCGGCATATGCCCAACTAAACTAAACTAAAATTAGTCCTGTCACTTCTATCATTTTTAATTGAAAAGGGACCGAAGATCACCGGTTTTGTTTTTGTCTATGACTTCACGACTAACTGTCAAATTTAGTCTTGTTTTAGTGCCTACCTAACACCATGACGAATAAAAAGCCACTAAAATTGACAGTCGTGAAGTCAAAGACAAAAACAAAACCGATGATCTTCGGTCCCTTTTCAATTAAAAATGATAGAAAGTGACAGGACAAATTTTAGTTTAGTTTAGTTGGGCGTATGCTGAATCTACACCACTCCTACTTACAATTATTATATTAAGGATTGGTGAATAATTCTTACACTACCTCACCACCACCTTTACCAATCCTTACCTATATATGTGGTGTAGGGATTTTAGTTTTGTTTTGTCTTAGATCTTATTATTAACTATGAACTTATTACTTAAAATTTTTATTAAACTTCTCCATCTCTATTTAAACTAATTATTAATTAAAGTAATTTAACCAAGTAAGAAAAAAGGGTTAAAGGGTCATCTAGGTTAAAAAATTTATATGTCTATTGATATCTCAGATTTGAGTTGTTTTTGGTGTGCTATTCTGTGCTGTCTGTATGTTTTGATCAATAAAGATTTTATATGTGTATCTCAGAATAGAATTGTTTCTGGTGTGCTATTCTGTGCTGTCTGTATGTTTCGATCAATAAAGATGTTATATGTGTATCTCAGGATAGAGTTGTTTCTGGTGTGCTATTCTGTGCTGTCTGTATGTTTCGATCAATAAAGATTTTATATGTGTATCTCAGAATAGAGTTGTTTCTGGTGTGCTATTCTGTGCTGTCTGTATGTTTCGATCAATAAAGATGTTATATGTGTATCTCAGGATAGAGTTGTTTCTGGTGTGCTATTCTGTGCTGTCTGTATGTTTCGATCAATAAAGATGTTATATGTGTATCTCAGGATAGAGTTGTTTCTGGTGTGCTATTCTGTGCTGTCTGTATGTTTCGATCAATAAAGATTTTATATGTGTATCTCAGAATAGAGTTGTTTCTGGTGTGCTATTCTGTGCTGTCTGTATGTTTCGATCAATAAAGATGTTATATGTGTATCTCAGGATAGAGTTGTTTCTGGTGTGCTATTCTGTGCTGTCTGTATGTTTCGATCAATAAAGATGTTATATGTGTATCTCAGGATAGAGTTGTTTCTGGTGTGCTATTCTGTGCTGTCTGTATGTTTCGATCAATAAAGATTTTATGTGTGTATCTCAGAATAGAGTTGTTTCTGGTGTGCTATTCTGTGCTGTCTGTATGTTTCGATCAATAAAGATTTGATGTGTGTATCTCATAATAGAGTTGTTTGTGTGCTATCCTGTGCTGTCTGTATGTTTCGATCAATAAAGATTTAACTATCTAATAAAACTTTAAATATAATGTGATTTTGAATCTATTTTATTGAATATTTTTCTTCTTTACCAGGTGTATATAAAAATGAGTTACAAGACTAGTAGCCAAGTGCGCATAGTGAAGCTGTCGATGATCGACCTGGCCGGCAGTGAGCGCGCGTCTGCCACGGGCTGCGTCGGCGAGAGGTTCAAAGAAGGCGCCAACATCAACCGGAGCTTGCTCTCTTTAGCCAACTGCATCAATAGACTGGCAGATGGCAGCAGCTATATCCCTTACAGGTAAGATTATCACAGGATTTGCTAGTAATATTTGTTTATTTTTTATTATGTCCCGAAATAATAAAGAAACAACTGAAATATTCAGCACGACTTTATTGTGCTAGGTAGTAAGACATGAAGTGAGACATAAAATAATACATATATCAAAATACCCACCTTAGAAATAACTTACAAAGTATAAGATAAACAAGGTGCCAAAATGTATCAATCAATAAAGATTACAAAGACAAAACATACAGTAAAACGACACAACAGACCTACTTATTAGTAATAATTGAAGTTAGGTTTTTTGCCAACTGCATGAATTGTTTGGCAGTAGGCACCAGCATATTAACAAGGCAAAACAAACAAATAACACAAAAGTACAAATACAGGGAAAGGCAACAGTTTGTGTCTTTAGCCAGCTGCATTGATTTGTTAATGGCAGCAGCTATATTCTTTACAGATAAAATTATCAAATAATTTACCAATGTTAGTCATTTTGTTTAACTGTAGAACCTAGGTCAAAGGTAGGTTTTTTAGCCTAAGCAGCATTGTTAATTTTTGGCAGATAGAAAGTTACTATTTAGGATATTATAATACTAAACTTTCTACTCAAAGATTTGTGGTAGAATATATTATTGTGATATAGGCATATTATGAAAGTAGGTAGGGTAGTATAAAAAGGTTTTTTTTTATTGTTAAACCACCATGTTTATTTTGAACGGAAATATTATAATAGTTAAACCTCAGTCCATCTAATCATAACTGTTTCAATGCTATTCAGTAAAAAAAAAACTAATAAACAAACTCAGTTTTACTTTGGAGGTGACTTAAAAACATTTTGTAACATACTTAAGTATTTATAACTTCAACTAAGAAATAACTATGTAAAATTTTACGTTAAAGGTGTGTCATTATTGTTCTATGTTTACTGAGTAAGTACTGGCCTACTTAAAGTTGCAAGTAAAGTCAATGAGTAAATTAAAAGTTCTTGTTTCAAGAGACAAGTTAGGTGAAATATTAATGGTGCTGTTGACTATAGAAAATATTAAACATTTTTTGTTTGTTTTCGATTAATATTTCTCATCATTTTGCAAATTAAAAAAGAAATATTGAAGATAGAATAGATAGAAACAAGTGTCTTATTGCTTTATAGCACTTGGAGGCCTGGAAGAAAACTCTTAAAGCAATTTGTCGTTTTTTTTCTTTTTTACCCACGACGGACGGAACGGAACGGAGGCGGTATATGCGTTTGGGGTAAGAGGTTGTTTGTTTGTTTGTTTGTTTGTTTGTTTATTTGTTACCTTCTATCTCGAAAACCACTGGACCGATTTAGTTCCGGTTTTTCGCATTGAAAAGGTATCACTTCAACTTAGGATCTTAGATATGTTTTATGTAGGTAGACCATCAGGGAGCGCTGCAGCAGCCAGATAAGTTGGCAACACAGGAGTTATCAAAAACTACCGAATCGATTTCGATGCAGTTTTTTGCATTCAAAAGGCTTCATATTGGAGCTGGTTGTTAGACATGCTTTGGGGCGGTAGACCACCAGGGAGCCCTGCAGCAGCCACATAAGTTGGTACTACAGGAGTTCTCAAAAAGTACTGAATCGATTTCGATGCGGTTTTTTGCATTCAAAAGGCTTTATCTTCGAGCAGGTTCTTAGATACATTTTATGGAGGTAGACCACCAGGGCGCCCTGCAGCAGCCAGATAAGTAGGTACTACAGGAGTTCTCAAAAAGTACTGAATCGATTTCGATGCGGTTTTTTGCATTCAAAAGGCTTCATTTTGGAGCAGGTTCTTAGATACGTTTTATGGAGGTAGACCACCAGGGAGCCCTGCAGCAGCCAGATAAATTGGTACTACAGGAGTTCTCAAAGAGTACTGAATCGATTTCGATGCGGTTTTTGCATTCAAAAGGCTTCATCTTGGAGCGGGTTCTTAGATACGTTTTATGGAGGTAGACCACGAGCGCTGCAGCAGCCAGATAAGTTGGCACTACAGGAGTTCTCAAAAAGTACTGAATCGATTTCGATGCAGTTTTTTGCATTCAAAAGGCTTCATTTTGGAGCTGGTTGTTGGATAGCAAATAAAATTTTAGTACCTATGTTATTGCGTTATATTTCTGAGTCTCTCTAATTCTTGTAATGCTACATTATTATGTGGGTTATTAAATAATTTGCGTTGGTCCAAGTCGCATATCACCACACCATCCAATGAGCGAAACCTACTGAGGGCTACGTAGGCTTGCCCTTTGGCAAACATTTTGTTGCCCAAATAAACAACAGCCTTGTCAACTGTTGTCCCTTGTAACGTACTTTCCAAAAAGTTTAAAATAAAAACAAAATTGAAAATTTAAAAAAACCCACGCCGGATTTTAAAACATATTCAAATAAAAAAGAAAATTGAAAATTTTAAAAAACCCACGCCGTATATTAAAATATATTAGAATAAAAAGGATTAAATAACATTTTTGAAATCCCCCGACCAGAGTCAAATAAGATAAGAAATATAGAATAAAGAAATCTATAAAAAGAGTGATTTCTCACGAAATCCGCCACACAAACAACTAATTATGATCTTTCTTAGTCCTTACGTTTACGTACCTACTTACCTTTTGCTTTCTCGTAGAGATAGACACAGCAATAATATTTATTAATTTAGGTACTATTACATACTCATCTATCTAATAATATGATACAAATCCAATAAAAAACGTCGGGGGCTGCCATCATCGCTCTCTTTGTTCGAAATTTCAGTTTAAATATTATAACTACTTATTTATATTACTCAAAAACTAAATATAATGTAGATTCTGAATAAGTAAAACTCACGGTATTTATATAAAATTTATTAATGTCAGAGCAGGGAATGGCAGACCTCGACGTGTTTTATTGGATTTGTATCATATTATTAGATAGATGAGTATGTAATAGTACCTAAATTAATAAATATTATTGCTGTGTCTATCTCTACGAGAAAGCAAAAGGTAAGTAGGTACGTAAACGTAAGGACTAAGAAAGGTCATAATTAGTTGTCTGTGTGGCGGATTTCGTGAGAAATCACTCTTTTTATAGATTTCTTTATTTTATATTTCTTATCTTATTTGACTCTGGTCGGGGGATTTCCAAAAATGTTATTTAATCCTTTTTATTCTAATATATATTAATATACGGCGTGGTTTTTTTAAAATTTTCAATTTTCTTTTTTATTTGAATATGTTTTAAAATCCGGCGTGGGTTTTTTAAAATTTTCAATTTTGTTTTTATCAGTATATTTGTTGTAGTGTCTAGCTGCAGTGATTGGTTGTATCACCGTAGGAAGTTGCGTGTTTAGCTAAAAAAAATCAGTGTAAAATTAATAATTCTTCCGCAGGGACTCAAAACTCACGCGCTTGTTGAAAGACAGCCTTGGCGGCAATTGTAAAACGGTAATGATAGCTAACGTGTCGCCCGCTAGCAACAGCTATGAAGATACATACAACACGCTGAAATACGCCGCCAGAGCCAACAAGATTCAGCTCAGCATCAAGAAGAATATAGTGGATGGAGATATGAGGCTCAGCCAGTATGTGAAGATTAATGAGGAGCTGAAGAAACGGGTTAAAGAGTTGGAGGTTAAGCTGATGCAGAATTTAGGAAAAGGTGTGTATTAATTAACTTAAATTAAAAGAGCACTTCTTATCTCATCTGTCATGATATTATTTTATGTTGTGTATGTAATGTATTGATATATTATATGTGTTTTATCAGGTATGTAAGTAAAGCATAATATATTATGTAATTTCATAATTATGTATGTATGTACCTATTTATTAGGTTATTATGTGTATTTACGTTTTATTAAATTCTTTTTTCTGGCTCATTTATTTAGTGCACATCCTTGTGCCCGCTCTGTTTTTCACCTTTTCCACCATCTTGTAGGTTGGCTGGAAGAGATCTCTTATAGAGATAAGCTCGCCTTTGTAATTAATTTTAATATTATCTTGTATATTTAAATGTGCAATAAAGAATAATATATAATCTCTTTTGCTAAGTAGTAGTTTTGTCTTTTTCTTTTGGGCGTGAGATTGCTCCGACATTTTTTTTCTGTCTTCTGCTACATTGTAATAAGACTCTGAGTGGGCTATTTAACTGAATTGTAAATTTTCTACTTTTTTGTTAATTCTACCAATTAATTTTTGCTACATATAAATTAAAAATTGTATGTTGAGCATGAAGAGATTGATGAATGTGGATGAAGCGAAAGAAGTATGTATGGATCGTAGTAAGTGGAAGGACGTGGTCTGTGCCTAGCTGCCTACCCCTTCGGGAAAGAAGTATGTATGGATCGTAGTAAGTGGAAGGACGTGGTCTGTGCCTAGCTGCCTACCCCTTCGGGAAAGAAGTATGTATGGATCGTAGTAAGTGGAAGGACGTGGTCTGTGCCTAGCTGCCTACCCCTTCGGGAAAGAAGTATGTGTGGATAGTAGTAAGTGGAAGGACGTGGTCTGTGCCTAGCTGCCTACCCCTTCGGGAAAGAAGTATGTGTGGATAGTAGTAAGTGGAAGGACGTGGTCTGTGCCTAGCTGCCTACCCCTTCGGGAAAGAAGTATGTATGGATCGTAGTAAGTGGAAGGACGTGGTCTGTGCCTAGCTGCCTACCCCTTCGGGAAAGAAGTATGTATGGATCGTAGTAAGTGGAAGGACGTGGTCTGTGCCTAGCTGCCTACCCCTTCGGGAAAGAAGTATGTATGGATCGTAGTAAGTGGAAGGACGTGGTCTGTGCCTAGCTGCCTACCCCTTCGGGAAAGAAGTATGTATGGATCGTAGTAAGTGGAAGGACGTGGTCTGTGCCTAGCTGCCTACCCCTTCGGGAAAGAAGTATGTGTGGATAGTAGTAAGTGGAAGGACGTGGTCTGTGCCTAGCTGCCTACCCCTTCGGGAAAGAAGTATGTATGGATCGTAGTAAGTGGAAGGACGTGGTCTGTGCCTAGCTGCCTACCCCTTCGGGAAAGAAGTATGTATGGATCGTAGTAAGTGGAAGGACGTGGTCTGTGCCTAGCTGCCTACCCCTTCGGGAAAGAAGTATGTATGGATCGTAGTAAGTGGAAGGACGTGGTCTGTGCCTAGCTGCCTACCCCTTCGGGAAAGAAGTATGTGTGGATAGTAGTAAGTGGAAGGACGTGGTCTGTGCCTAGCTGCCTACCCCTTCGGGAAAGAAGTATGTATGGATCGTAGTAAGTGGAAGGACGTGGTCTGTGCCTAGCTGCCTACCCCTTCGGGAAAGAAGTATGTATGGATCGTAGTAAGTGGAAGGACGTGGTCTGTGCCTAGCTGCCTACCCCTTCGGGAAAGAAGTATGTGTGGATAGTAGTAAGTGGAAGGACGTGGTCTGTGCCTAGCTGCCTACCCCTTCGGGAAAGAAGTATGTATGGATCGTAGTAAGTGGAAGGACGTGGTCTGTGCCTAGCTGCCTACCCCTTCGGGAAAGAAGTATGTATGGATCGTAGTAAGTGGAAGGACGTGGTCTGTGCCTAGCTGCCTACCCCTTCGGGAAAGAAGTATGTGTGGATAGTAGTAAGTGGAAGGACGTGGTCTGTGCCTAGCTGCCTACCCCTTCGGGAAAGAAGTATGTATGGATCGTAGTAAGTGGAAGGACGTGGTCTGTGCCTAGCTGCCTACCCCTTCGGGAAAGAAGTATGTGTGGATAGTAGTAAGTGGAAGGACGTGGTCTGTGCCTAGCTGCCTACCCCTTCGGGAAAGAAGTATGTGTGGATAGTAGTAAGTGGAAGGACGTGGTCTGTGCCTAGCTGCCTACCCCTTCGGGAAAGAAGTATGTATGGATCGTAGTAAGTGGAAGGACGTGGTCTGTGCCTAGCTGCCTACCCCTTCGGGAAAGAGGCGTGTATATTTTACCCAATAATATTATTATTATTTTTCGTCCAGTTTTTTAGGTACAAGAATCATATTATCTACTATAGGTATAGGTGTAGGTGTAGGTTCTCCACTTTACCTTTTTTACACCACTGAAATAGTCAATTTTATTTGCTTATATATTTTTTGTTTTGTTTTAGATAATAATGATAATAAACAAACAGTGTCGTCGAAGATTGTTGATGAACTGAAAAAGAAAATTAAAGATTTGGAAGCAAAAGGTAAGTGTTTGGTACCTCGTATACTAACTTACTCTATTTACAACTATTCATTCAGTTGTAAAAAGCTGTAAACAGTTAGATCTTGTAAAATGTTTCTCTTACTCAAATAGAAGTCTTATATTTAGATGTAAACTGTTCTTGAAAAATAATTCTTACTAATCGCGAAAGTTTTTATGTATGGGTGTTTGTTACTCTTTCACGCCTAAACTACTGGACGGATTTGAATGAAATTTGGAATGGAGATGATTTGTAACCGGGATTAACTTAACATATAGGATACTTTTTATGGGAATAAGTCATAAGACTCCAGTGGGATTTTCCCGTGTTCGAATATTTGAAACAAGATATTTCGTTCGATGCGGGTAGCGCAAGACCGGTTCATTGTGGAGATCCTTGGGGGAAGCCTTTGTCCAGCCGTGGACGTCTACAGCAAGCATTTTTATTTAAGCAAGCATTTTTATTTAAGCAAGCATTACAGATACTGGTTTTGTAAATGTTTAATATTAAGACAAACAATCTTTTTTTTTAAACATTTATATATTTCAATCTTCAGCATGTTCTTAAGTATTACATAAAGTTACGTAGATATAAAAAATATTGGGAAATATCGGGAACTCGCAAAAACCAAGACAAACCACGGTAAATATCCCGTTTATAATCATAATAATAGATTAACGTTTTCGTATAGTTCAAAGAAAATTGACGGTTCTGTAGCCCAGGTGGTAGTGTATCTGCCTCCGACGCACAGGGTCGCGGGTTCGAATCCCGCGCCCAGGGCAAACATTCGTGTGATGAAGACTTGTGTTTGCCTTGTGTCTGGTTATTTATCTATTCATGTAATGTGTATCAGCTGTCTGATACCCTACCTAGTACAAGCTCTGCTTAGTTTGGGATCAGATGGCCGTGTGTGAAGTTGTCCCCACATGTTTATTATTATGTATGATTTTATTAAATAATTTAACTTCTTAACCAGAAACGACCAAAGTGGAGGAACTCAAGAAGAAGATCCAGGAGCTTCAAGCGAAGCTCGCGCTGTCCAGTCTGCGGGATACGGTCAAGGAGAAGCAGTGGCGCGACCGCATCCTTCAGGAGGAAGAGGTTCACGAGGCGCTGGAGCGAGAATTGCTGAACCTCATGGCGAGGCAGCGAGTGCTGGCGTTGAGGCATCGGCTCAGGACAAGGGCATTCAGTCACGTCGCTGATCTGGCTTTTCGCTCTTCCACGGAAGCTATGGAACAGGTGAAGTTTCTTAGTAATTGTATAAGCCTACGAGTAAGAGTATAAGCGTGTTATAAGAACTACTGAACCTCTTGACGAGGCAACGAGTGCTGGCGCTGAGGCATCGGTTGAGGACAAAGGCATTCAGTCACGTCACCGTTCTGGGTTTCCTCTCTTCCACGGAAGCTATGGAACAGGCAAGTCACTATGTATGAGCTTGTATAAGAAGTAATTTGATGTCCGGACAATGAGTGCTATATTCGTGACCCTTTGCTTATGTCCCCGAGGGTTAGTTCGATCTTTTTAACTACATCTGTCCTACCTCGATCCTCACGCGATTTATTTTTATTAAATATGTTTCCAACGTTTTAAACTCAAGATTGGCCCTGCTAAACCAGTTTGCGATTTCTTCTTATTGTCAACAGTATTTTGTGTAAATTAACTCTAAAATTAAAAAATATATTATATATTATGTAACGATATGAAAATTAATAGTAAGAACCCGAAGTATTTGTTTTCCCAGATGTGCAATGAAGACATTCCCCGGCAAGAGCGCGCCGCCGAAAGCTACGCCAAACAAGCCTTACACATGGACGCCAAAGTCATGTCCGCCATGAGCAAGTGGGACCTCAGCCGGCAGAAACTGAACAACCTCTGCAAACAGGCCCTGAGCGACTGCCCCCACATCGCAGAGTTCATCGACAAAATACAAACCCAAAGCAAAATGAGACAATTGCAAGCTAGCGATGATCTAAGACACAAACTATTGCTCATAGAAAATGATGAGATTACCGCGTTCACAGAATACATGAGCGACATGCCGAGCATGCTGAAGAAACTATACCTGACGTTGAAAGGCTACGACAGAGCGACTCCGTCGTTGACTGCGGAGTATCTAGATATTATGAAGAAGGCGAAATCGGCGAAAGGGATCTCGTGGTCGGACGATGGCACCAAAACTACCGATTCGCAGTTCAAATACATTTGCAACTTGAGTTTGGACGAGCCAATGCTACACGAATATTTGCCGAGCAAGCGCGGTGACGTCAACACGACGGCCGACATCGTCGTCACCGACAGCGACGACTTCGCGTCGGACATAGAGAACAAAGAACCGGTTAGATCCGCTGTAAAACGCAAAGGGACGCCGATAAAACTGTTCAACAACGAGACTATAGTGATCAATGACTCTTTCGAAAGCCTCGACACGACGAGAACGTTAAACTCGGCGAAGAAGGTGAAGAAGGAATTTGACGCTTCGTTCGATGTGGAGAACTGTGGGCTGATTCAGCCTAAGGACCTGAACTCGACGTTTGACCTGCAAGGGAAGATGGAGGCGTTGAAAAAATCGTTCAAGGCCGAGAACAAAACAGATACGAATGTGATGACTAAGTCTCTGAACGTCCCGCCGAAGAGGGAGTTGGCGGACAGGACCAACACGATGACCAGGAGTGTTAACTTCAATATGGGAGGCGGAGGTTAGTACTATAATATTTTATTTAAAATGTATATTACTCCAAGAAAACATGTTATTGCTCTATTAAAATCTCCAATGTACATTATTTTATCTAATTTCGCTTTTAATTAGTAATCAAAGCCATGATTTTGTCTAGTCTCTAGAGCAAAATTTTTTTCGACTGATTTTTGCCATCCTATCCACTCCTATATATTTTTATTAAAAAATAAATCTTTAGCATAGTCTGTTGTAGTTACGAGACTAACAGTCAGTATCGATCTGATCTGAACCTAGTTCTTTTAGAATTTTTCCTCGTAGGTAAAAAGAACAGTGTCTCCCTCGGTACTCGTACAAAGGGCAAATCAATGTGGTCTAATAGTCTCTATAGCCCGTGTTTGCAGCTCAGGCTGAATTTTTTTTTTGCCTCGAGTGATTGAATAACTATTGTCCCCACAGCGAGGATAGTGAAGCCCATCCAAGTGGGCAAGGCGCTGCCGCAGCGCCGACCAGCCGAGGGGGCCGCGGGGGGCGCGGGGGGCGCCGCGCCGCGCGCCGGCTTCGGCTCCAGCCTCGCGCGGGACGGGAGGCCGCTCGGCAGGAACATACAAGGTAGACACAGATACTAAAGTTATCATCTGGATCTGGTAACACTCTTATTATGTCAAAGGGATTGCAATTTCACCGACTGCCTATTTTCTACCATGATCTAAGCCATATTTTTTCCGGTAATAAACGTTAATTTTGTTTTGTATGGATTTAA
Source organism: Carpatolechia fugitivella (assembly GCA_951230895.1). Taxonomy (NCBI): domain Eukaryota; kingdom Metazoa; phylum Arthropoda; class Insecta; order Lepidoptera; family Gelechiidae; genus Carpatolechia; species Carpatolechia fugitivella. The sequence continues at coordinate 5,231,141 of OX579651.1, forward strand.
CTATTTTAATTTTAATCGGAAGTCAATCATTCCCTGTGACATATTAAACGTGCTACCATTCATAAGAATGCTAAGCACATTCATAATGACAATCTACTCAAATACTATTTAATAATAATAATTCTTAAAACTAAACCAACCCGCACTACGATAGCGCAATCGACTTCTGAGCTGTGGTTTTTGTTTGTGATTAAATAATAGCTACTAATTTAACTGGTAAAAAAGAACATTAAATAAATGACAGCCCCATAGCCTAGTTCGAATCTTGCCCAGGGCAAACATTCCTGCGATCAGCACTTGTGTTTGCCTTGTGTCTGGATGTTGTTTATCTATGTATGTATTTATCTATTTATGTAAAATATAACAACTTTCTGATACCCATCATAAGCTCTGGTGAATGTGTGAAATATCCCCACATATAATTTATTCATAATAACAAAATTTAATACAATTTGTTTGTAAGTTGTGAGACTAATAATGAGCTGAATTGGATCTAATAAAGAGTAACGTTTCGATGTAATGTCTTGCATCAATTATAATAGAATTAGAACCAGTTCAACGTCCTTAGAACAAAACCTAATACACCTAACTAACTCCAACCCTTCTATTCCATGTCGTGTTGTGCTGTCCATAACCAAACTAACAGACCGCTCAAGAGCAACTGTCAATACAAAATCAGTCGGTTTCAAAGCAGTGCGCCCCAGGGATCGTGTGCAGGCGCATCCCTACTCCCGCCCCGCGCCTGCGCAGAGGAAGTGACGTCACACTAGGAGGGATGACGTCACACGGAGGGATGACGTTACGACCAAGGGTGATGACGTACGGTGATGTGAGTTAGATTTTTAGTAAAATCTTATACATGGACTGCATTCTAGATGCTAAATAATAATTTACTAAAAAAGTAATAAGACTGTATTACAAAAGTGCAGCTAAAACTCAGTCGCAGTATCTTCAGGTGCTAAAACTGCATACAATTTGTCATTTTTTGTATCTATAATATAATCAGAGTGAATTTCGAGCGAGCTAGAATACAGTCCGCCTATAAAGGTCCTAACCATGGTATAAGATGGTGAGGATGCTTTTAGTGATAGAAATTTAGACCTAAATGTACATAATTATTGAGTACCGTATTGCATTTCTGTGTTACAACACAAAATTATTATTATGTCTAAAACAATAACAAATTATGATTATGTTAAGCGAAAGCGTTGAAAGTAATTTAGCAAGTGCAAATAAATATGACATGGGGTAAGTTAGACATTTATTTTATAAGGTTGAAAATTGTAAACGTTCTGTTTGATTTGACATACAGTCGACTGTGGTATTAATAAAATCCATGTTAGTTACTTACATGTTTGAGTCCCGTATTGTAGACAGGCGAAGATGGCCTTGCCAACCCCCAGTGCCAGGCTCGCTAAGACCCTGTTTCGGCTAAGTAAACCACGCTTGCGTTTGGTGACTGCAGCAATAACTGGTCATGGTTTTTTTAACAAACATCTATATGTCCTAGGTGACATTATAGCGTCATTTCAACGAGCTAACCAAATCGTGCCATCCATCAATTTCTCTAATAAAATTAAAATATATAGGTGTTACTTTATCGAATTTGATGGCTCAACAATAGGTATTATTTTTTACTTTTTAATGTTTTGCTTTTTTGCTTCGGGGGTTTTTAAATTTTTAATTTATTTTTATTTCATAATTTTTAAACTTTATAACAAATAAATTATGATATATGAGTACAGTTATATCTAAAAGAAAATTGGAGAGTATTTTTACTTTGAATCGAAAGGACATGGAAAGTAGTCAGATCCCCTCATCAACTATTAAAGAGCTGATGATCTTCAAACGGCTGATCAGGTCATGGTTACCTTTCCATATACTTTCAATATTATTGAAGGAATACGGTACCAAATTTCGAATCGATAGGACATATGGAAGTAAGTTAGATCCCCTCATCAACTATTATAGAGCTGGTGATCTTCAAACGGCTGATCAGGTCATGGTTACCTTACCATATACTTTCAATATGATTGAAGTAACAAGGTACCAAATTTCGAATCGATCGGAGATAAGGAAGTTCGTCAGATCCCCTCATCAACTAGAAAAGAGCTGATGATCTTCAAACGGCTGAAGAGATTTTCATGAAACATGGCTAAGAACACTCGGGGTAAAATTATCTATGTTACAAAAAAAACTAAACGAAAATCGGTTCATCCGCTTAGGAGCTACGATACCACAGACAGATACACAGATACACAGATACACAGACACACAGATACACAGACACGTTAAACTTATAACACCCCTCTTTTGCGTCGGGGGTTAATTATAACACCCCTCTTTTGCGTCGGGGGTTAAAAATAACCTTAACTTTAGTGGAATAACCTTATTTGTTTTTATCTACGAATAGAAAAAACATGACTGGACGAATAACCATGTTTTCAACCTTCCTTGCATTCGTCGTATTAATTCGCCTTGATTAAAATATAATCAATTAATGTGTAATGTATATAATAAAACTTTATACGTGATTGTTCGTAATAATGATATGTATTTTGAAGCAGCCAAGGTTTGTATTTTTATTATTTTTAAACATTTTTAGTAAGTATTAGTTGTATCTGGACAAACGATTTTGTAGCTTTAATATTTTCTAACGCATTTTATGAAAATTGTTATCTATTTATTATGTAAATGGTAAAGAAAAGTTTATAGGTTTATTTTGATATAAAAATGATATTATAGCTTTAGAATTTGTATTTCATGAATGATTGTATGATTTTTTTAAGAATTATGATTGTAATAGATGTATTTAATTATTAATTTGATCTGATTTCGGTCCGATTAAATCCGACCGATCACACACAGTGAAGATAATGTAGACTATTAAGAACGTCGATTTGCGCGCTGGAAGTTAAATAAATAAAAATAATATTATAATGATACAATAGGTAAATATTCTGAAAACTAAGCTTCACTGTAGGAAGAGTGCTATGTGTGATTAGGTGCACATATAAATGTATTTAACGATTTATTTTTATGTAAGTTGTGTGTAATTCATCTAGCACCTTATACAAATCTTTTTACTGCGGTGTCTAAAGTCTTTAAGGCCACTTGCGATCTTCTTCATATCGCTCATAGTTCGTCATTAAAATTTAAGTTTAAAATTATTAGATTAATACAATAATTTATGGATTTATGTTGAAAACTGTCTCTTAGGTCACCGAATGACTGATCTACTCGTAACTTATAGATAATATATTGATGTTTGTAAGCTTGATTGTGTGAAAACTTAATAAAACGTTTTGTACAAAGTAAAATAGTGCAGTCAATTTCTTAAGAATTTGTATCCAGGTTCACTCCTAAACCGATGAAGTTTTCTTAGGCAATGATTTATGCTTTTATATAAGATTTTGTATAGTAAATTGTAATATGTAAATATACCGTTGCTAATATAAAAAACGTTATAATAAAAACTTAATCGGTGAACAAAACCCTGCTCTGGCCTCCGAAGAGAATTGGGTTAGGAAATAAAACCAAACCAAATACAACAAAAAGATGTATATTTAATAAACACTGGTCAAGGTATATATCCTAACCAGAAAAAATCTCATCATCGAGTTTTAACTTTTTTAGACGAATTGTACAACGCCATCTAGTGGCGAGTTGTGGAACTAACCTTAACTTAGATTTATATTTATATATATATTATATAAACCATACCATTACTAAACTTAGACTAAAATGTGTACACGTCGTGTACAATCGGTTTCGAAGCTGTGCTCGACATCATTCGGGTAAGATGGCGTTCATTTGTTTCGGCGTTTTGGTGGAAAACTAGCTGTGTGTGATGTCTTGGTACCAACGGGATGTAGCAGTAGTTTGCTATGAGAATATAAATATTTTGTGTGGTTAAACGTGTTTTAATGCGATGACAACTATCTAAATCAACTTAAGTTTATGTTTATCTGATTACAAAGTTTCGACCAAATAGTCTTTTCCGAGAACCGATGTTATATAAATATACAAGAATTGCTTACTTCAAGTATAGAACTAGAGCTTTTTAATGTTATATTAGGGTTTGGCGAATTTAGAACTGTTTAACTAAATCAGATTTGTAATGAACAAGTATAACCTTGTATTTTTGTAATTTAATATAATATTTTAAATTTATTATTGTTCTGTTCATTAAAATATCCGTATAACTTCCAAAAACCTTCAATAACAGTTCATAATAATATCTTGAAACTAAACTGAAGCTAAAAAAATTGCACTGTTCCCTAAATTGAGAAATACTAATAATATGAATAATTACATATTGAAATTTGATTATATTTTCTGAGAAATACGTGGACAATCATACACTTGTGAAATTTAACACACATGTTTAGGAGCCTACATACCATTACACAAGCCGAGTAAGATACGAATATTGTGAAACAATATTACATAGATACGGGTCGAATTGGTAGTCTGTCTTTTTTTACAGTCGGTTAAATAGCCACTCATAAAGACGAAAACAACAATGCCTTAAAATGGGTCTTGTAGATTTTATAATCTCCATTCGTGAATATGCAATATAATAATGGGTACGTATTATAATGTCGAAATTTAAAAGGTCGTATTTCATAAGGACTATGAACCGATAATTTGACCGAAAGTTTAAAATCCCGAAAGCACTATTTACCGAACGTTCAAAATCCCGAAGCACATAATGCCGAAGTTCATAAATCCCGAAACACAAAATGACGAAGTTCAAAATGGCACAATGGGGCACTTTGACATTAGGTTCGCGAGCTCGGCTCCTTCCGCCATACCCTTCGGGGTTAGGTTATCTTGCGACCACCCATTGCAGGCATGCCAATATATGGCCAATATATGGATTTATTAAATTTTTCAACAACAATCATCAACAATCGGTCATATTATTATTGGTATTTTATATATTCGGTCATTTAAATTCGGTATTTTGAACAATCGGTAATTTCATTATCGTTATTTCAAGTTTAGATATATCATGCATCGGCATTTCAACGGTTCGGTGTTTTAAATTTAGATGTTTTAAGTGTAGGTATTTCATCCATGGGTATTTTGACTTTTCGGTATTATAATACGTATCCATGCAATAAAACTCGACAATAAAACTTCATCCTAACTTGACAGTTGGATATAAACTAAACTTGTTCCTGTCGCAGGTATTGCAATTAATTATAGTAAGTAAGTAAAAACACTTTATTGCACACAAAAGGAATATAAAAACAATAAAACAAAAACATATAGCTTTAGTGCGCTAAGGCGGCCTTATCGCTTGTAGCTATCTCTTCCAGACAACCTTTGGGAAGAGGACATTCAAAAAGAAGACTGCGGTAGTGCAAGAGCAAAAAAAAAAGAAAAAGAAAACAGGAGTGTAAAAATAAAATAATACAGTAAAACATAAAAGTTAAATGAATGGAGATGTGAATGGAGATGTTGGAAGGGGAAGGCCAAGGCGTACGTTTCACGACCAGATCGGGGATGTACTTAAAAAAGGCCAGGTCAGGAGTACCCTAAACCGACGAGCGTGCATGAAGAGGTTGATGAATGTGAATGAAGCGAAAGAAGTATGTCTGGATCGTAGCAAGTGGAAGGAAGTGGTCTCTGCCTACCCCTCCGGGAAAAAGGCGTGACTTTATGTATGTATGTATGTATAAAAGTTAAAAGTACAATAAATACACAAATACATACATACAATCAATATACATAAATATACAAACATAATACATGCATACATACATACATGCATACATTATACTTTAATGTCAAGCTCCAAGTCGCTATTGCATCAGTTGCTAGACATGGAGAGGACCTTCATCGCTTCTAAATTACCAACAGCACAAATTGGAAGCTTTCAAACGCTTTGAAATGCGCCCGGCTAGCTCCACGGCTGAATGACAAGTTGCGAACTCCGACAGAACGTAGGATTTGGTCCTGTACTAACTAGGCTGTTATCGAAATAACACAAAACCCAAGAGGTTACGCTGAGCCCATGAAATAACAACTTTTGATGCCTATAGAACCAAATCTATTGTTTTTTATATTTATGCAACTGACCAGGTCATTCAATTACGAAAGTGAAAATTAAAAAGTAAATTATATGAAAATTAAAAAGAAAAATTACGACTTGAAAACTTGTGAAACCAATGTTCAGATTCTAGGACTAAGCTACCACCCGACAAGTTCTGTGTGATTTAGCTAACACACTGTAGTGTTAAAAAATTTCGTCTATGACGTTGCGTTGTATACCTGCTGACTACATAGTTAGTTTCTCTCGGTAGTAGTGGCCATCGCGACTGTCTTACCCACGGAGACAAATACAAAGAGGAGCTGCCTTAAGACGTTTTCTATATGATAGCGGGGGTCGCCATTGGGAGGGTGTGCGGGGAGATGAAGTTCTGCTAACCATCTAGCGGTCAATAGCAAAACTAGCTTTGCAGCTAGACACTAATGAACCGTACTTAATTTTGCTATTACACACAAGATGGTTCTGTTCGTTAGTTCGTTACGCTGTATAATGTTGCCAGGCAAGTGAAAAAAAACAAAAAATTCGAACCATTTTTTAAAAATTGTTCTCTCTTCTTTTTTGTATTATGTAGTCGTTTTTAATGTAGGATTACCTTATAATATGAGCAATTGTGATATACAGGATGGCCCATTTAGATGGGTCAGTATGGGTAAATCTGAAACTATAAGACATAAAAAGATCTGATGAGAAAAAGATCTCTTAATTATCCTGTAAATTTAAGTGTGCAATAAAGAATATATATATATAAGTTAAAAGTACAATATATATATATATATATATATATAAAGAGTATATAAAGAATATATATAAAAAGATTTGTTCAATTTTGACACGGTATTTCACGTAAGTCCTTTATCATCATCACTTACTTACTACCAAGTATAAGGAAAATCCTTGCCCAAAATGTGATATTTTGATGTCATGTATTCAATTATAAATATTGAGTAAGTTCATCAATATTATCTGCATTATTTAATTGTATGCTACAAAAATAAATATTTTATACAAATATATTTTTTTAGATTCCATATCTGGCCACCCAGCTTACTATACAAAATACATGAATGAATGAGCATGAATGAAACAGGTCATATAACCTTCTACAGTCAAGAAGTTATTCTACTTGGCGATAGATGGCGTTGCTATCGCCGAACTTTCTCGAAGGAATAAGTTACGAGCATTAAAAATTGATTAAAAAAAAACACATACGAGTGGAATTATGTCTTTTTTTCGTTAGAAATAGTTGTATTACTCGTACTGTTGCACGATACAACACAGCATATAATTTTTGCTTCACTAATTTCAATTAAAATGGTTGTAATCAAACCAAGTCATATTCGTGTCGTATCCATAAAATCCAAAGTAACACTGACAGAAGCGACGCCTGGGGGCCGTTTCACGAAGCTACAAGTTACAAATTACAAGTACAATTCAATGTACATTGCGTAGTCAATGAGATAAAACGATAAGGGCTTACAGTTTGGGCGAATTGGCTACGAAATGAATATCAAATTATAACTTGTTACTTGTAAATTGTTGCTTCGTGAAACGGGGCCCTGGTGGTTAATAGCTAGTAGTAAGAGTACTTAGTCCGCTATGAGACGGGACTAAGTTGCTTGTGGCACCTCCTCTTTGTATTTGTCTCCGTGGTCTTACCCGAACCCTTCTTATCAATTCATCATCATCATCGTACTGTATGCTGCGAGAATTGTGCAGAAAAACGGATCGTACGAGTAGCGAAAGTCAGGTGTGCTGATCTGGTGATTGTGGTATACTGCTGAATGTGGAAATTGCAGTATTTGTGAGCGTCATCACATAGCATCAATACTCTCCGTCTAGTTTGAACTGAATAGGAAGCGCTAGTGCTAGGTGAGTTTCCCCTGTCGCGTCTCCCTTTGCAGACACTAACTCGGCGGCGGCGATCGACTAACAACTATTTGAAGAAGCTTAAAGAATTAGCGCCCGCGTTGGGTTTTCGTTCTAACTCAAATAGAACTTGCACTGTCTCCCATTAGCATCAGAAGCGACGTAGGTATATTATAAGTCAAATCAGTGTTTTCAATATTTTTATGATGTATTTTTCTAATGTCAGCGATTTCTCAAGCCGTTGAAGTTAGAAGCTGTTGAACAAACGTCGCACATATACGACTTGGAGAATCTAACAAAATATTAAGTGACACAGAGTACTCGTACGTGCAGGTCTACACAGGTGAGTGCTACGAGCTACGTACAAATCGTAGTCTACGGGCTACGAGGTTACGACTGGCTACGAAAAGTCTTATGTATACTGTATATTTACCTGCTAATGGAAAGTAAAGTGGTACTTATACCTAGAGCCTAAAGGTCAACTAAGCGAGAAATCGATTTAATTTTAATTCATACCAAAAACGTCAATGCCTGATTTAAATGTCAAATAATACAAATCATTAAACGGAAACGTAACGATAGAAGAAAAAAACCGCCAGTTTATCATCCAAACCTTCTAATTACCAATTTTCCAGTTAGCTGAACGGTTGGGCCGAATGACTGACCGATTTAATCTGTATTCGCACTGGGTGCGAATGGAGCAGGTACATCGGCCGAATTTGTTCCGATTGCTAGTAATAAAATCGTGTTAAAAAGGAAATAAATGTACCTACAGAGTACCTATATGTTAGTTAGTTATTACGATTTTAAGTAAATTCAACTTAGACCTTAGTATTTCAAGTAACGAATTGGGCAATTATGATAACTTGATAAATGTTTTGGAAGATAGGTGTTGGTAAGTATAAGGTAGATGCCCTATAATTTAATTAATTACATACCTACGAATTGAAATTTAATTTTATGCAATATTCATTGTTTTTTACGCATACCTGTTTAATTTAGGGTGCTTAATATGTTTATGGAAATCTTAGTTCAGCTTAAAATTTAACTATTGAATTTTGTAGTCATAAATTAAATATTTTATAATATTGATAAAATGTATAAGTACATAAGATAATTAATTAATTAATTATTTACTTCTCTAGATCTTTTTAAACCGGTTTTCAATTGATTATAAAATTTATTAAATACCAACCTATTCATATAAACTTATCCACTTAATAATTTATCACGTGGCTACGTAGCCTGGTTGGGAGTACGCGGGTCGCGGGTTCGAATCCCGTTTAGGGTAAACACTCGAGTACCTTGTGTCTAGATCTATTTATACATGTATTGTATAATATACAATAAGACAATATATAACTTATAGGTTTTCGTGTCTTATTCAGGACGTGTTAAATATTCTGGATCGATTTCACCACAATAGGTTATAAATGAACATTACTACTTAAATGTAAGAATCATTATTAATACGACACATTGATAAATTTTGGTTGTCTCTTGAGTTAAGACATGGGATTGAAAATGAGTTCTAAAAAAGTTTGAGCGAGAATCAATCCACATCTCGGTTCACAGCGGAGTTTTGTTGACACCTTGGCCTATTTTTTCAGTGACGACGGATCAGCGTCTTGCGATGACGTCAATTTTAATTAACCTTTCGTCCGGCCCTCGGGACTTTTTCCGGAGGTATTAGCAAAGAATTTCAGTGGAGTTTTTATAAAGCAGTTGCTAAGAAGACAGGTAAATCCAATAAGCCGAGGAAGGTGAATAATGTGCCCGGAGATTCTGTTGCGCTAAGACGGTGACTACTTTCTTACGGTTGGTTTTACCTATAATATTTACAAAATTATTTATACCTACGAGTACATTATTACAGATTCACCATTCTATGCTTAGAAATTGAGACAGTGGCTTATTTAGAGCGATCTCTTCGCCGTTATTTGTTTTTAGTATAAGGCTGCAAGTTAGGCACAAAGTAGGTAAAGCGGCGCGATTTTGTGAAGTAGGTATCTATCTGGATTTGGTGATGTGGAATGTAGAAGACTTTTCCTTTTTCTGATTTATTAATTTATGATAATTGATAACTCAGGGTAGGCTCGAGTCCCTTGGTAGGGACGTTTACGAGTTGTTGACGATAAAGTATTAGTAGTAGCTGAAGTGGCAGTGGGCTAGCCACGTCTGTCGCAGAACCGATGAGCGTTGGAGCAGAAGGGTTCTCGAATGGAGACCGCGTCTCGGGAAACGTAGCATGGGACGCCCCCCCCCCCCTGCCAGGTGGACTGATGACCTGAGGAAGGTCGCAGATGGTGGCTGGATGAGGAAAGCCGGTGATCGTGCGCTTTGGTGTGCCTTACTTTGGTGTTTGGGGACGCTTACGTCCAGCAGTGGACTCTAATAGGCTGATTGATTGATTGAGTAACATAGTGTAGATTAACTCAATGTGTTTTTCTTTGAAAATTAACCATATAGTAAGTAGTAGTATTTAACCAACCAAAATGACGATTTCAACTTCGCACGGTGAAGTTTGGCAATTGGCATGTCATTGTACAATTATTTACTTAATGTTGTATTTCAACAATTTTTCCTAACATATTGTGAGTGAAAACCTTATCCTTTATTTCACTGTGACATAGTGATCGAGCGATCCAAGAAAAACGTCTAATAACCTCGACCAATGAAGAGCGCTCGGAATCCGCCGCGGAACCGGATTCCGGAGTTTCGCGAGCTAATCGAACGGATGCCACTTACGCGCCCTCGCCGCTTCGGAATCCGTGTAATTAAAACTGCCCCTTTTTGTTACCTGATACCTGCCACTATAGCCAAGGCACAAACAGGGGCCGAAATATTATCCACACCTTTTGTGAGAAAGACAAGTCTTTAGTTAGTCTTTGGTTTTAGTTTTTTGCCAAGGCAAGAATTTATCTTTTGGAGGTTATATGAAGTTGGAGTTGCAGTGTTAAAGCGTTACTAAATGAGTTTCAGCAAAACTGAAATATAATAGAGAATTTGCATGTCTAAAATACTGTTAATATCTTTTTAAAGATTGCCTGGAAGTAATTGCTATCTAGCAATAAGGCCTCCTATCTGTATCTCAATGTTATACGGTATGTATAGGTACAATGCGATTATAATGACAGTTATATGCGCTTGTGCTTGTATGGTTTTACACTATGTTTCTTGTCTGTGACCATACGAGATTTGAGTAAGTTCACATAAGCATATTAAATAATCACTTAGTATATTTTTTTTTCTGTCTGTGCGACGAAGAAAGTGACCGTTAGAATAATACAATAGTTATTTAAATTAAGCACTGAACATTTAACGTCAATAAATGCAGCAATGATTCGTACAATTGGCGCCCGGGAATTCGACTCCTGCTGCGAAGTTCCAAACTTTATTCGGACTTAGCACCTCCAGGTGAGTATCGATGTCGGCAACTTCGCAAATATTCTATTGACTACGGAACAGTTCAAAGTTTAATTCACGAAATAGGTCAGAATTATTCTTATGGACTTCACGCAATGAAACTGGAGGTAGTTTCAAAATTATTAGACTTTTATTATCTAATGTCAATTAGTTACCTATATTAGCCCCTTTTTAGCTTATTCATACAAATTATTAGAATGCAGACGCAAAAAATTATAATTTTTCGTTACTTCTAAAATCATGTGAATTCGTTCTCTTCTTCGTAGCTGTAGCGTAGCACGTGCTACGCCGTAGCCGTCGTAGTCTTCGTAGCAGTGAAAGATGGGTGTATCACCGAACTCCGACACTCCGACCGACTAACACTACGATTATTTCTTTTACTATAATGTTGATGTATGTTTCTTGTGGTTTTTATTTTATTGTAATTTTTAATAATATTCTATTTTTTATACCTAAATAAAATAGATCGCTTCGCTTAATAGGATAGGAACGATTCCTATAACTTTTAAACAGATTGAACAATTTTCGCTGTTTATCCAATAATGAAAGATAGCTTCTTTATTCGCCGTCCAAGCAAGTCTCGTAAGCAAGTTTGAGATGCTAACTGGATCAGAAGGGCTCCAAAATAGAGTCCAAAGGAATAATGAGAAGTTCCGGACCGAGCTAAGTCGATTATCGAAGTTAGCTTTGTTTTAAATTTAAACTGTAACTCGAAGCCTGGATCAAGTCACAAAGGAGATGAGAAATAAGATATAAAGGCGTTGCACCTTAATTGTGTGTTTAAGTAAAAAATACATATTTAAAATTTTTGGTTAAAAAAGTCGTACTGTGCGCCCTGATAACCTTAGTAACATCACTAAAAATATAATTCAACGCTACGATGCCATTCGCAGTAATTTAATTACCAGTGTTAGGTATATTGTAAAAATGCATGCACATTATATTTTTAAAAGAACAGCTCAACCATTAACGGTAGAGAGGCCAATCTGACGTCAATTTTTTAAAAAGTGGCTACTCGACTATTTGCCAAAATTCTTGCGGTGCAATAGATGGTTAGGTACTGAAATATGTATGTATACGCAAATGTGTTTTTCAATAAAATCAGTTTTATTCGTTACGATATTACAATCTAATTCCAAAACACTAGAATCCTAGAGAGTCTCCTTCAACGTCGCTCCTGAACGCTACAAATAAATCACCACATCTTATACCCGACGCGTTCAAGAAATTAATTAAGTAGGAAACCGGGGGATTCGCGCGAAAGTACTGGCAACTAATCACAGTGACGTCACAGCGCGTCCTATTATCTCCGCTGATTAGACGCAGCTAGCTAGTGCAGCGCTGCAGCTGCTTGATGTATTGCGGCAAGCAAACTGACGTAGGTGGTGTTGGATTTATAGTTAGACGGGCGAAAACTTGTATTGTGGTGGAGTTACGGGATTGAATTTCGAAACGTGTCAGTTTATATAAATAAATATTCTTCCATCTATTAAAAAAATAACAATTGGTTCGCACATGCGCCCAAAGTAGGTCTCAGAAGCCCACGGGCAGGAGTGTTTTGAATTTGGAACATATTTGATCAATATGTGGGAAAATCGAGTGTCTAATTCCTAACTAGGCAAATCCTGTACTATAGGACACAGACAGCACAGCCAGGAATACAAGTGCTTATCACACAAAATGTTTGCCCTGGGCGGGAAGCGAACCCGAAACCTGGCAGATACACTACCACTATAATTAAGAAATCAATAAATCTTTATTATTATTTTGAAACTGTTAGGCAATCGCATTTCTACTTAATTTAGGATAATTTCAGGTTGAAAACGAATGTAGTTCATATCGATAATTGAAACAAGATAGTTGAGTCAACCGTTACAGTTATTTTTAGTCACCAAACAGTATTTAGTAAGAGTACTAGAGAGATCTGGAAAAGCTAACGAACTTATTGTGCTAATTCATGTGCGCAAACAAAACAAACTGCTAGACGTCTAAAAACAATTACCTACTTGAGGGTTGTTCGTAAGTTGATTACAAAGGGAATGCTTCTTATGAGGAAGCTAATTAGGTACCAATTTACTAGGTACATCATTTTTATGTTTGACTGTACGATATGGGCATATAATCTATAGCTCACCGAAGAAACTCCACAGACGAAGCATCTTTTGCGTTTCCTAATCGACCTGATTCGGGGTAGGCTCGAGCCCCTCGGTGGGGACGTATATGAGCTGTTGATGTAATAAAATAATATATTGTCATTTACAAAATTCATGCTAATTGAATATTAAAAAAGCATAATTACCTATCTATTCCCATGGACATCTATCCTCTAAGTAATCAGATATCCTACAGTAACCTTTCTTATATAATTTTAATGTCACTTATTTAAGATGTGTTTATGTGCTGTGAAGTATCACTAATAATAAATAAATAAATAAATAATTTATATTTAATAACAATTTTAAACTTATTTAAAGTAAAAGTAACATTTTATTTTTAAGTGAGAAATCGAATAAAAGAAGACAACAGATTAATTTTCTTAGTAGATTGCAATCCGCGGTGCGTCGTGTAGTGTTTTGATATATTACTGCAACCTGGCAAGCCTGAAGGCAGCGTCTGAATTATTGCCGGCGAGCGCAAGGAACACAACCTTAATCAAAAACTTACAGCGCTAATCATGATTTATTAAAGCACTCGAAAGAAACTACAACAAAACTAGACATAATGCTACAAGATTCCAATTAATTTGACGGATAAATCATATAAAAATGAATTGCTGTTCGTTAGTCTCGCTAAAACTTGAGAACGGCTGAACCGATTTGGCTAATTTTAGTTTTGAAATATTAAAAGTCCAGGGAAGGTTTAAACGGTGAGAAAACATGGGTAAGGTAGGTGTAGGGTAGGGTAAGTGTAGGGTAGGTGTAGGGTAGGTGTAGGGTAGGTATAGGGTAGGTATAGGGTAGGTGTAGGGTAGGTGTAGGGTAGGTGTAGGGTAGGTGTAGGGTAGGGTAAGTGTAGGGTAGGTAAAATGGCAGGACAACGTCTATCGGGTCAGCTAGTTGGATAATATAAGTTTAAATTATCTGTGATTAAAAATTATAAATGCGCGTGGAATCTGACATGTTGTCATTGTTGATAATCGTCAATGAATGAAGTAAGTAAGTAACACTTAATGAATTTATTTTATTGCACACATTTACCAGATGTGGGACAAGACTGACTCGGAGACCCCAGCACCATGATGTCACTAATATTGGCCGTGTGTGAGAAGTCCCCACATATTTATTTTTATTTTGGACGTGATTTCAAAATTTCGGGAGCCTTTTATTTCAAACCCAATTTTTGATGTCGACATAGGATTATTTTCAAATATTATCTTGTCGACATAAAATTATTTAGACGAATAAACCAGAAAAACAAACATAAAAGAATACATGTGCCAATAGGCAGGTGACTGTGTTTTTAACGTTTCTTTATATTCAACTGCACGAAGCAAAGAGTAGGGTAATTTAGTAGTAAAGCAACATTGTAAGCTTGATAAAATGCAAAACTTCACGAAGCGACTGCATTCCGTGTATAATATCCACATAGAAGGTTGTTTCTCATGTAAATGTGGCCGTGGCGTGGCGTGGGTGCCACGCATTCTATTACGCCAGATTTATAACGAACAGAGTAACTGCAGTGTTATGCATCTGAATTAGAAAGTTATAATATAATGGAAACATAAGATGTAGCGATCACAGTTACCCTGCATTTAAATTAGCTAGAGGTATTGCTTGAAAGAGACAGACATCTAAAAACAAACACTGTAAGGTAATTTGTAGTTTTTGAATTCGTATTCGAAAGCTAATCGGAAAAAACTCGAAAAATAAATTTTCTTATAGGAAAATATTAAAACTAAATGAAAACGTGCTTATAATGCTACTCGTATTGCCCATTTTTATCCAAATTCAGTTACTGTTATTTTATAATTCCTATAAAGAATTCAGTTGAAAGTTTTTTGAACAGTATATTATTCTATTCTATACCAATACAATTAGCAAAACAAAAACTAAATTTATGGCAAATTAATAATAATTTTTAGTAAAACCGTATTATTTTCAAAGCATATTTCGCATTTACAATAGCTATCCGACTCTTCATAAATGTTGGACTCTCAGCTGTCAATTCAACCTAATAATTGGAAGTCGACTCAATCCACAATTTAGCGCGTTTATTCTGACACGCTCAAATATTTTATTTCATTCGGTTATTTTTTAAATAATTTAACGTTAATCAAAGCAAAATTGAATTGGCTGTTATTTGCTGAAAACGTGGGGTACACTGAAAGTTTTGCATAACTCATTAATAAACCAATTTACATGTATAGTAATATATTTGCTGCTTTTTGAAGTATTCTCCTTTACATTTTAAAAACATTTCATTCCATTTTTGCTACGGACGACGAACTTCATCTTGTGATAAAAAACGATTGAAACGCAATTTACAGCCAATTATTTTTAATCAATGATTGAGTTCTCATGTCTAAAGAAATATAACATTCGAAATTCAAACATACGACCAGGAGTGCAGAACTTTAAATAATACATTCATCCCATGATTCTGAATCACATTCCATTAGAATTTCTTTTCGGTTTTATATATATTTTTACCATATCATATTAGTTCAATATACTCGTAAAATATAGAAGTATATATCCCGGTACTGAGGACAGCATTGTTCTTAAAACTATAATAAAAATGTATTTATTTGAATAATTGTAAATTTTGAAAGAGTACAATAAAATGCTGCCTGTGACAATAAAAACTGTGCTACAGACTTCAGACTTCCAATAATGTCCATACAACACGCTCGCTGCTATGCCGATATTAAAATGATTGATAACAGCAGCGTGGCGGGTGGGTTCCAAAGTTAATTGTAAATAGAATTTCTCTGCTGTCTCATTTTGCGATTCCAAATAGATTTTTGGTGTAAATACGACATCAAAGGTTCAGTTGGAAGAATGGAGTTGGTCCCGGGCGGTCATCCATGTTCTTTACTAAACGAGTTGCGGTGTTCAACTTACTGAAATATTAAATGTATCATGGTATTCTTTGAATATAACGAAAAAAAACGACTTCTCAATCCATATTCTTGTTAGTGATGCATAAGCCTATGCTAATAAAAATAGAGAATAAAAGAGAGCTTTACATGACAACAGTTTGAGACAGCTGTTAATCAGACAACCCCTACACGAGTTACATGTAAATAAGTAAATTTTTCATTGGTAAAGAATCCAATCTTTCCCCATACATTCTCAAAATTCTATTGGAGTTTTCCCGCTACGTTATGTAACGTCAAAATTAAGATTTTGATATGTTTTGTTGTTGATTCTGATATTTGATATCCATTCATCAACTAAAATTATGCCGAAATAATAAGTTTACTTTAATACGTAACTATCAAGTAGCTTGATCACATTAAGTAGATAGATCTTATGTTTATATTAGTAAAGGCTTTCCTTCGTCGGCATTTCCACCTTCTTATATTAATTAGTTAACTCAATGTTCTAACCTCTTATCCGAGACCACTAATGGCATATCTGGAGAAGACTTTTCAATTATTTAATATTATTTATATGAATAATAATTTACATTATATATTTTTTTGTCGTCTAGTTTAACTTTAATCATCATCATCATCGTGTGGGTTGTAAGGTCAACAACCGACCTCACAAACCCTGGCGACAGTGTTTAACATCTGCCAAAGGCTGACTTGGCTCGTGTAACGACTAGATAGCAGCCGGGCGGGACCAACGGCTTAACGTGCCTTCCGAAGCACGGAATCATCTTTCTTTTCGGACAATCAGGTGATTCAGCCTGCAATGTCCTAACGAAACTGGGGAATGTCTCACAAAGAGATTTTTGCTTGACAGTGTCCCCACCGGGAATCGAACCCGGAACCTGATGGGCGTCGAAATCTCGACCACTACGATTTGCGAAAAACGGAATCGGTTGGAAAACGAAATTACAGTGATTTTTTAAAGTTTCAATATGTCTGTCTCTTTCAAAAACGATTTTTTGTATGGAGATTATATGGCGTTACTAGCATGTGTTTAACATCTGCCAAAGAAAGTATGTGCCTCTCTGTCTAATCTTGTATTTCAAACCATTATAACTCGGTCAATTTTAAAAATAGAGCAAAAATTATTTTAGTATTCGATAGCAGAAACTAACAAATTTGGATCTAAAAAAATAAAAATAGTCAAATACCCTATTTGTATGCGGCTGTCAAGACGTATTGACGGCAACAAATATAACTGAAAGTTCTAACTCGGGGCATATACTATATGCCGTTGCAAAACCAATTATATGATTCAAGAACTAGTATTTTTGTCTCTGTCCACCGTGGGAATTAAATAAAATAGAGCATTTCGTAAACATGCTCAATTTAGTAATATATGAAAAGTTTAATTTCAAAAATCTTACTCATTATGATTTAATTTAAATTGAAAAAGAAAAACAAACAATAATAATTAATAAATAAATAATAACCAACACTGTATAGGACCTATCAGCAAAATATGCTGCCTGTCCTTAATATAATAATAATAATAGATAATTAAATAATAATAATAATAAATATCAGGTCTAAGCTAACACAACGTTGCAAGCCTGGTCTCTAGCAACTGGTTTGTGAGGTCGGTCGTCGACTGGACTCACTCAGAGTGAGTCACTCTACCTATAAATTTAAGGATTTTGAAAATGTTTGGGGAAAGCTTGGAATCTTTACTAATGAAAGATTAACTTATTTACGAGTACATGGTTGTCTGATTAACAGCTGTCTCAAACTGTTGTCATGTTGCTCACATGACAAGAACAAGCGCTTCATATCTAATGCTTTGTTATATATAAATTCCACTTCTTTTGTTGTGAAGAAAGCGTCTTACTATTGTCAGTCAGTGTCTAAAGCCCAGTCCAGTCATTTCTTCTAAAACACCTTGAGCCCGGAGTTAAAGTAGTCTTTAAGTTTACTTAAGTTAACGCGGCATTCCCGTCACGTCTACTTTGCTCTTTCATTACTTAATTTACAAATGCAATTAAAGTAAATCTTCTTTAGAAAGGCGTTTTTTTTTCACCAAGGCCCACAGTCTTTTGTTATTTCTTTGTGAAGGAGCGAATGGTTTCGATAAGTCGCGCTTTCCTGTTAGATAGGCTACTAGTACTATAGAATAAAGAAGGTATTAATGTGCCTAAGTATGTTAAATTACTGATAGTATTATTTTTTCTTTGAATTTGTAGAGTTCATAGATAATACGGCCAGCTACACACCAGTTAAAACGATTGCTTGACTAACACATTATTACTCGAAATGGTAAACAAACTTTGGAACGTTCTTTGGCAAATAGCAGAAATGAATAAACTTAAATAAGAGAATGAAAGAATCCGATGTTTTATTTTCAATTTACATTTATAAGAATAATGGTTTTTATGATATTGTCTTATTCGATTTCATACCATTCATTCTATGAACCGAAGATATATAAGCATTTTTTGTCAATTAATTATCTAAGTAGCTGTAATCCTATTTAATTGATAACCCAATAAATTGTAAAATGAAATTGTTTCTCCATATAGCTACGAGCTGCAGTCTTTGAACAAAATCCGATTCTTAATTATAAACCTGTTATTCGTCTATAAGCAATATAAGCTACAGATCTATTAAGCTTTGTTCGCAGTACATAAATCAATTAACTAGTACAAGGCCTGGCGTGTTGAGGCCGGCAGCCCATTTTGGGGACATCTACCCTATTTCGGCGACACTACACCCCCGGCGGAATCGTCTCCGGTTTAATTCAAATATTACTTGTGCGAAATGGAAGCTTGCTGTTTTGAGCCGACGTTGAGCCATTAGATTTATTCGGACTTTGATTTGTGGTGTGGAACTTAATTTAAAGTAAAATCTGTAAGGCGTAATTAATATACTTAACTAACGGTGCGCCCGCGGCTACGCTCGCGTTGTGTAATATTTTCCCGTGGGAATAAGACTTTTTCCCGTAAAATATCTATGTGTTAATCCAGGGTACAAACTATGTCTATTCCAAATTTCATCCGAATCCGTTCAGTAGTTTTTGCGTTAAAGAGTAACAAACATCCATTTAAACATACATCTTACAAACTTTTCATTCCAAATTTTTAGCATTTTTCATTCCAAATTACATTTAAACATATAAGTTGTGTATATTTTTGGATACCATTCATAAAGCCCTTTATTTCGATACCCCACTCGATAGGTTTTGGAGAGATAAAATTTTTGAAGTCTATGTTTTGGCGCCAAAAATTGGCCATCTTGGTTTTTTCATTATTTTGATATACCCAGTGTCACTCTCACAAATAAGACGAATCTAACGACACCTCTTTAGCTAAAATCCATTAAGCCATTTAGGCTGAAGAGCGTGCCAAAGAAATATACATACATACATACAAACATACACTCGAAAAAAACATAACCCTTCTTCTAAAGTAGTCGGGTAAATAGAAGTATAATATCTTTAATTCCCAAAATTTTGAAGGAGTGCGTTTTATGCTTACTTATATTTTTACAAAACAGTACTTAGTCTCTTATATGCTCTGCCAATTAATGGTCACTTCCTGATGATAAAGGTCTCTCTGATCTAGGTCGCAGCTGACCAACAATGGCGGCGCGACAGGTCATATTTCGACTCAATCGACTGAAGTCTGGCGCCTCAGACAAAAGTGCCCGGTCAAATTCAGCCGCGGGTTTTGAAGCCTAGGGCTAACTGCGGCTCTTATATTTACATAAAACCAATTACAGCGCGGTCAGCGACTCATATTGCCCAACCGGCGCCTGCGACTCGACTGTACAAACACGAGTAAATAAGGAAAACACTGTGATTAGTAATGTTTACAAGTAAGTTAGGTAGCGTGAAGAGAGCGCTAGTAGAAAGATCCCAGGTTTGTTCTTTCTCCTTTTCTCTTGTTTTTAAATATTCTTTATAAACTTATTTTGTCCTTGATATACGTGTGACGGCAGAGTAGAATACATTTGTCACCAACCCCTACTCTTCCCGCGGGTGTCGTAAGAGGCGACTTAGGGACTACACATTGAACAGGGAACGGGCAGCAGCGCTCTCTGATACAGTAACCTTTTAATCTGCGCTCTCCAACCCGTCTACCAAGCGTGGAGATTATGGCAAAACCCTCCACTTAAGTGGAGGGGGCTCATAGTCCAGCAGTGGACAGTCAACGGGCCGTTGATTTAATTTGATACAATATTAAGAATTCATGAGTGTACTTTTAGAATTTTGAAATTATAATTTTACCCTAAACAAGTAAGTACGAAATATTCATATTGCTATAGTTTAAACTAACCAAGGTTAATTCATAATAATCAGCAGGCCCTAGTAAAAATATCTGAGTAATTCTTCAAAGAGTTCGGTATCAAAATGCACCACCAAATTAGAAGCACAAAACCGTTGAACGTGGCGAGTAGCTGCAGACTTCGTCAATTGATTACTGAGATCTTTTTGTGGCAATCAAAGGGAGTGATCAAGGGAACCATGGAATTAGTGGAGGAGACCTTCAGACCCTAACGAAGGATCGTCCGATTCATTAGCAACCCGCTTTTTTGTACCCGTTTGATCTGGAGGTTCCGAAGAATTGAAGCAAAAAGGCAGCGCTTTCTGATTTTGAGGTAAATAGATTAAGACAGTTCTTTGAACATCATATTGGATTGTGGATTTCTTGCACCGTCTTCAAGAAGGCAGATTGTAACTTGACTATGATATTTGAGTTTAAAGGAGATTAAAAAAAAATATCGTTCATTATTCAACCCTGTCTAAGGTTCCAGACAGCTCAAATGCGTCAAATTGCTAAATCACAGTCCTTTAACTAAGGATTTTAAATTGTTTTTTCGGGTCTACTTGGTGGCCGAAAGGAGGATAGCAAGCGAGTCGGTGTAATAAGAGTTTTAGTTTGTTTTACGAGTGCGATATAGGCGATAGCCGCAAGCTGTAACTAGATACTAAGAAATGTAAAGATCGGTGTAATGCGGTGGGAGACGTAGCCAGAAGGGCTTTAACTTCTAACAAAGAACACACGTAAAGATTCTAGATATGGAATTTATTCAGAGAATATCATATAAAACATGAAACGCGTGTAGTCTTCAGGACGAAAACATAAAGACACGCAAACAAAAAAAGAACTATTCGCAATTCAAATAGAATGAAATATGAAACAAACAGAGCATCGGTGGTCTTGTGGCTAGGGCCGCTGCCTCCCATCCGGGAGACGTGGGTTCGATCCCCACCACGTACCAATGTGTTTTCGAATTCATATATACGTTTATTCGACGCTCTTATGGTGAAGGAAAACATTGTGATGAAACCTGCACACTCCTGCGAAGAAATTCAAAGGTTGTGTGTGAAATTGACCAACCCGCACTGGGCCAGCGTGGTCGACTAAGGCCTAGTCTCCCTAATTCAGGGTAGGCTCAAGCCCCTCGGTGGGGAGATATATGAGCTGTTGATCATGACTCGTATGACCAGCATTCTAAAAAAAATGCTGTCCTTTTATGTAGACCGTATTTATTAGTATTAGGTCCTTACATATGAAATTGGCGTTTTGTATGGGAGGAACAAAAAGTCGAAAAATTTTTATATAGTATATTTATTTAATCAAAGTATGAGCCATTGGAATCTATGCACTTTTGCCATCTCATAGGTAGTTCATTGATCCCTTTACTAAAAAAACCATTCGGACGGGAATCAATAAAATCTTTGAAGGCGATTTGGACTGCCCCATCTGAGTTGAATTTTTTCCCTTGCAAGAAGTTATCCAAATTTCGAAAAAAATGGTAATCTGTTGGAGCAAGGTCCGGGGAGTACGGTGGATGCCTTAGACATTCCAATTGAAGCTCTTCTAATTTGCTAGCCGTCTGTTGTGCAGTGTGTGGTCTAGCGTTGTCGTGAAGCAGCAGTGGCGTAGAGCGATTGACCAGCCTCGGTTGTTTACCAGCTAGCTTTTCCATCATGGTTTGCAATTGCTGACAATAGTCATCTGCCGTAATCGTCTGGCCAGATTTGAGAAAACTGTAATGAACGACACCGGCGCTAGTCCACCAAACGCTTACAAGTAACTTTTTATTGGTAAATTTTCGCTTGGAGCAGGCTTTGGCTGGCTTGCCAGGGTCCAGCCATTGCGATGAGCGCTTCCGATTATCGTAGAGAATCCACTTTTCATCACAGGTAATGATTCGATTTAAAATCCCTTCGTTATTGTGCCGGTCAAGTAATGTAACGCAGCAGTTGACGCGCGTTTGCCGGTTTGCTTCACTCAATTCGTGAGGAACCCACCTTTCAAGTTTTTTAATCTTCCCAATTTGCTTCAAGTGGATTAAAACAGTTTTATCACTAACACCGAAGCCTGCAGCTAACTCGGACGTGGTTTGCGATGGATCCGCTTCCACAATAGCCTTCAATGCTTCATTATCAACTTGGGTCTCCGGCCGTCCACGGGGCTTGTTTTGCAGGTCGAAATTTTCAGAACGAAAACGTTGGAACCAAAAACGCACTGTGTTTTCTTTTGCGACACAACCGCCATACACATCATTAACCCTTCGAGCCGTTTCCGCAGCACTGGTGCCACGGTGGAACTCGTACTCGTAAATAACGCGATATTTCAAATTTTCCATTTTGTAAATCGAGCGATGCAAACAGAAAAAAGATAAGTAAAAAAACAAATGAATGACGGTTTACGAAACACAACTACATGTGGAAATAGCTGTATAAATTTGAATTTCGAATTCCTAACCAAATAGGAGAAATTTGTGATCAAAGTGGCCAGTACGACAAAACGCCAATTTCATATGTAAGGACCTAACTAAAGTTGTCACCAACCGTGTCGATTTGTGGGTTATTCCCAGCGGGACAGTTGTTGGACGGTTGACACGAGTTGTCGGTCTGACTAGTTGGAATACGAGGTCAACAGCCAATGGTGCAATCGTGTATGACCCAGTTTAATCATTTCAAATAAAACTTGCAGTCGAAAAATTCGAACTTCGAAATGAACGTGATCAATGATATAATAAAATAGTTACTACATTTCCCTTGTTTTAAATGTGCCAATAATCTCAGTATTCACAGTATTGTGAAGATCAAGTCATTGTGAATAGATTTAAAAAAATGCTACATTCGAAAAAACAAGACATTTTAGTTATGAGCTGTGCAGAAAACCGATTGACTTTTGACTTTCTTAGAAAAAAAAAACAGGTCATATTACTTAATTATAGGCTCAGAGCTGGTACACAACGTGTTCCAAAAATGCCAAAAAAAAAAGAATATTCTTCATCACAGGCATTTAATTAAAAATTTTCCCATCTGTAGTGTCAATTGACACCTAAACTGACTATCGTTTATCAGAACGGAAAAGTATTTGTACACCATTTGTGCCTACATTTTTAAAAGAGATTAGAAGAGAGTACTTAAGTCAATTAATGTTAGAAAACATTTTCTTTTTTGCCTTAATTATCTTGTTTACGTATTTACAAACATAAATATTATTTTGAAATATTTAGTTCATTATTTCATTAATTTATTATTTCACAACAATTATTTAACAAAGCTTTTTTTTATTTATTTGTAGTTTTTTAATTTGAAATTAATTGTTCTAATGTGAATGTTATAATAGAAGTAGTACGTAAACATTTTTAACCATAGCGATATAAATAGGCACATTACCTAAAATTACATATCTGGTCCGAATATTCTTTGACACAGCTGATCACTAGAGATGGGAAAATTTCAATTAAATGCCTTTGATAGACATATTATTTTTTTTGGTGTTTTTTGTAGCACGTTGTAGATTCGGGGTCCATAGAACTTGCATCTTAAATGGATAAAGGGGTTTGATGTGTGAACTAAAAGTTTACGTTAGTTTGGCTATTGAATGTTGCCCGGCTTTGCTTGACGAGGGTTTAGCATCTAATCCCATGAATAAGTAAAACAGAACCTACGCTTCTACACTTACTTTTTATTAACTAATTTCCATTTATATTCATTATTCATGAGGTAGTCTTATTGAATGAAAAAAGAAAGAAAGTAGATCATCATTTTTCAAACACTTTCTAAATTAGATTTTAAAATGCTGTCACTTTGACAAAGTCTAAGCGTACTCTGTCGTAATAGAAACAGAGTTCACTGAATAACAACATGATTTTATTAATAGCAGGATGTGGCTCTCTAAAAATAATATACATCCATATTAAGGGCGTCACAGACGGTTAAGATACGATATTATGGCACGAGGCAGCCAGCTCTCTCGTCGCCATTCACATTTTATGCAAAGCGGGGGTCAAGCAGAATGGCCGCCGGTCACTGATTGATTCGCCATTTTGTTTGACCCCCGCTTTGCGTGAAAGTGAATGGTGATGAGAGAGCTGTCTGCCTCGTGCTATAATATCGTATCTAAACCATCTGTGACGCCCTTTAAAGACGAGAAAGAAGAATGAAAGAAAAATGAGAAATACAGACGTAATAGAAAGTCTATTTTCACCTTTTTAAGGCCCAAAAGTTCAAACATAGAGAGAACAAGTCAGAAATACCTTTCGCTATTTCCCCGTGGCTCGTTAACTGCACTTTCTGAAGGCGAAACATCACCCATCCAGCTTGTGCCTAACGAACCAGACGTTCAAACATCGTTGGAGCTCGCAGTACTACGTATAGCTCACATAGCTCTACATAGACGTCGTAAGTCAACACGTATTGTCAATAAGTCAACGCGCTTGACTTACGCGCAGCGGTGCGCGAAAGCAACGCCGAGAAAAAGTTACTAAATTTTGGATTAAGTCACGAGCGCCAAAAAGTGTCCTATATAAAAAGAGATTTAAACTCCATTTACCAATTTTATTGTTTTTGAATTTACGGTAAAGGTATACACAATACAATCTATATAGGGAAATCTTTTCGCGTGGGCGTTCGAAGTCGATGCTTATTTCAATATGTATTACGAGTAAGATTCTGTGTGTAGTAATTATGTTATTATTATTATGCATATGGCAGCGCGTTCTGTTTATGTAGAAAAGAACGCATTTAAATTATTATGGTGTGAGCTCAGAGGAAATAAAAGACGATCGCTTTGCTCCCCGAGAGCGACGCGCGTCAGAAATCTTTGGGTGTGAGGTTCTATTTCCTCCATGGGTGTGAGTGCCTACAAACCCACAGAGCAAATAGGTTGGATTTTGTTGGTTTCTTAAGTTCTAACCTTTGTTTTAATTTCCTGTCATTATTCATCCATCCATATAAATAAAAATAAATTTGTGAAATGTATGCACGCGCATAACTTACAAACGTTTGCACCAAATTGAATAATTGTTTTGAGTACATTATCTTTTTTATATACAAATCCACGGAATTACGCGGGCGTAGCCGCGGGCGGACGGTTAATTTTATCATGAAAAATCATCCTCGCATACATAAATGAAGAATCAAATAGTTTCTTTTGTTTAGTTTAAAAGTTTAATCACGCTCGCTCGCAGCTTGCGCCACACGCGTTTATTTGATTTCCCGTACGTGTCACGCCGCGTTGACAAAGCTCTAATTTTATTTGCCAACTTGCAGCTAATGTCGCGTGAAATCGGGTAGCTACATACTCGTACCTCTTATTTGAACTACAAGGTTGTTCTAGTTACTGAATTATTATAAAACAGACGTACGGTACGCGCCATGTTGGCGAAAGCGTGCGATTTTTCACGAAAAAGTAGCGTATGTTCGTCCTTGACTTTTTTTTACTATGTTTCAGTTTTGTGCAAAATCAGTTCAGGTTTTAGTAGATTTGCCATAAAAGCTCAAGGCACAAGGCATTCGTCGTCTTTCCTGTTTTATGACTGGCAACCTTTCTTGCTGGCAGTTTTATCTTTCATTTTAAATTCATTTTCAAATTTAGATTTCTTACGTTTCGATTTTGTCTTTTTTCTGCTAAATTCTTCACTTCATGTCCTGATCTCCGATAGTACATTCCTAAAGCTTTTCTACTATTCTCCACTATTTCCCCTTGACAGTTATATAATATAAAATATATAAATACCTTCTTTTCTTTGGACTGTGCCCTGGTTATTGCCACATAACCCTCTACAACACTCTTGGGCCACAGGCTGAATAGACAAGCAAACAGACTTTCGCTTTTATGATAAGTTTTAATATAAATTGGCGCCGTTATCTGTATAAACATGGCCGAAAACTTGTGGTGTGGGTGAGGTTATCCTGATAAAACAAAATTTACTCCCAAAGTTGACGCTTTTAATGGAAAAGTCAAGGTGGACCGAAATTGGACTTTTTTACGAGGATCGGACCTCCATCAAGGGATGTCTAAAACAAATGTTCGATTAGGAAACGATTCACTAACTTTACATACTTACCTTAATTTATTCATGGTTTTTTACTAGCACAAAGTTTTGAGTTTTAGGTAGAGTACCAAACATGAAGCCGAGAAGTATAAACATTGTAATTTTACATCTAAACCTCTTTATTTTTAATCTAAATCCATGATTCGCGCAAAGTCCATATAAAAGCTTCGTATAGGCACGTGTAAGAGACCAACGAATGGAGGAAATCAAGTCCAAATAAAAAAATAAATATGTAAAGGTACTTATTTATAAACCGCTCTACACACAAAATTTCTATTTCAAGAAATATGAATATTATTTCGATTTTTACAGTAACTGAATATCTACTCTTATTGTTTATCGCGTCAGTATCCTGTCCATTTCTCGCTTCGTTCGGAGTGGTAGTATAAAGAATATTATCCATCGACAACTTGTTGCAAAGTGCGATAAATTCCGTCGCCGGCGCTCTTCTAAGTAATTGACACGTTTCCCGTTGCCGATTTAATGAATATGAAGGAAACTGGTCGCTGAAAAAAGGGAAGCGTATATTCTAATAACGAGTTTGTATGTGTTCATTAGGCGTGGCAACTATAAAGGGGCGAAAAATATCAAGAAGAAATAAATATCACCATAATCTGACGTCTCCTATATACTCGACTCTTCTGGACTCAACCCTAAGTTGTTACACGGGTAATATCTTTAACACGAGAATCCAGATGTAAAAAGAAACAATAAAACTTACTACAATCTTAGTGGTCCATTGTACGAATAGGTACAATAATATGTCATTAAATTTTGTTGTAAAGTATTTTTATGTATGTATATTGCATCCTTATAGCGGTGAAGTTTCTTTGTTCTGTTTTTCCAAGAACTCTATGAGATAAATTAAGTTTTATTTTTATCACAACTTCTTGCCAGAAAGTTTGCTAGAGTATAACAACGACGACTAAAATATCAATTAGCGTACTTATTACAAACAGATACAAATATTTATTATGATATTAAAATATATTTTCAAGCGAAAATGTTAATAAACAAGCTCTAAGAAGAAATTCCTTTCGGGAAATTGCGTACTTTCTTGTTATTTTAGTGGAATTTTCCTGTCAAAACATAATTTAAAACCGAATATTCTGTCCGGGACTCATTAATTATTTTATGTAATCACTGCATTATTACTGGGACTTGTCAACAAAGACTCGATTTTCAAGATACATTTCATTATTTTTTCAACAATTCATCGAATCTTTTTTTACATTTATCTTATTATAACAGTATTCTCTGTGCGCTATTTCTTTTGTTTATCTAGCTGCGACGAAGTTATTAACGAGTGGCCAAGATTAGTTTATTTAACATTTATATTAATTTAGAAATAATTCAGCCATTGTACTTGCTATAAAAAATATAATAATAATAATAAAATAATGATAATAATTATTATTATTCAGTTGCTGACCTTAGAACCCACACGATAAAGAAGAGAATATTCTGTAGACACCATTTGAATTTCAATGTATTCCTAAACTAATTCTCAATACACACTTTGCTCACTACGAAATTTTTATTGTTAGTTTGAGGTACTATTTGGTCGTTACATAAACGTTTTGAGTTACTCACCTGAAAATACTGTCTTAATATAAAAAAAAAATTAAGACTTACGAGTGCTTTAAAAATAGGAGCACTTGAGCGACTTTGCAAACAATCGTCGTACAAGTAATTAGTTTTATGCAAATAAAGAGCGCGGGTAATTCGCGGACAGTCTACAAAGTCCCTTGGCGTAAAATTGGTTACAAATTTAATTTATCCGCCTTAATTTATTTGGTATGGCCACCCTATTCTGTTTCAATTGCGTTATCTGATTTGAAACAGCTCATTAAATGTAAATGAATGAGATTCGGCTGCTGTGATATTCAGCTTATTGTTAAAGTATGAGATAAATGAACCGTAAAAGGTTATATAATATTTACAGTACATAAGGTGATTTCAAAGTTTTATTATTATAGTTTTTTGAAAATATTTATTAGGGTGTAAGACTGCTTTTTTTCTTTACCTGAATTATATAAAACAATATTTTTTATGGCCATTTTACAAGGTATCTTATATTATGTATTTTATAAAACAGAAATGAAAAAAAAGAGAGTATTGCAAAATGTATTTTTAAAGAAAATTCACTTAAAGCACGCTGACGAACAATATTTGGCTTATTGCATAAATAAGATACTTACTTAGTTTAGTGTTTTCCAAATTTAAGAATAACTAACGAAAACCTAGTAATATAAAAATTACAAGGTTACCCTCTTAAAAAATGTTCACTTGTTATGAACGTACTAACCCGTTATTTACGCCATATTCAAGGCAAGCTTGGGCCTTAGTTGGGTGTGGGGACATAATAAAGGGGTCCTGATGACGCAAGAAAATAAATTGATTTTGGAACGCTCCCGCGTTTATTTACTTTTTTACCACCTGTCTGGGTGTACCTTTATGAACCCATGTCACGTTCTGAAAAGCTTAATATCGGACAGTCGACGACACTCCGGATTAATTGCAATGGCACATTTACCTTATTGAATGTGTTCCAAAAGAGAATTTGCAGAATTATCATGCGAACGCAGCAGTGTAAAAGAATTGTTGTATTAAAATGTAATTATAAATACATTTTTATTTACAATGAATAAATCAGAAAGTAGCTCGATTTGTCTGTCTGTTTGCTGCTTAATATTAACGCTGCTAACGCATACTAAGGTACTAAAGATAAAATGTTTAAAGAGTTAGGTATACATTTTTTGGCCCAAAAACCAAATGCTGTCAATTTGAGGCTTTACTTTATTTACAATACATGGTGTTACCAAAATACCCGTAAAGAGATAAGAGGGTTCAGTTAAAGAAATTGTACAACTTTCCCCAAGGAACGTAAGTAGTCAGATGAAAAAAAAAACGTATCTCCTACGGTAAATCAATCAGCTGACCGTGCGGTTTTGTATGAGAGGGCGTAGACTAAATGGAAAGGGCTAACATTTTTGTCATCTCTTAGCCTATATTTCTTGGGGAAAGTATATTAGTTTCATGTACTGAACTCCCACCATTTAGCTTTAAAGGTAATTTTGAAACACTGTATAGCTCGATGTGCGATGCTCCGAACAACTGTAAAACAGCACACCTAGCTAGTCGAACACACAACGGGGCCCAATTCTAATAAAGGCGGGCAAGTTTTATCGTCCAGGTGAGCCATGTGGGTCCATCGTAAACCCACCGGTATCACTGTCCGAAGCCGACGTTTCAAACCGTTTTATTTGAGATTTTTTGCATGGCGTGTTGAATCAAGGTCGTGTAGGTCTATTTTATGACAAACCACTGTAAAATGTGGATGTTCGTTCAACTATGGTTTTTTCTATCTTTTTTTGTCACAGACATTTGTTTTTTTTTAATACCTGCTTACGTTTTTCCGTGATTCAACAACAAGAAGAAGCACCCATTAATTTAAGCTCCATTGCCTTTCTCCCGCGTGACTTTCAGTTTTTCTCAAGGAAATAACGGTTTTTTCTCACGTAAAAAGTAGCTTATGTGCACAGTTGACATAACCATCGTTCCAAAGGTGACGACACTTCATCAACCATCAACGGCCCGTTACAGTCCACTGCTGGACTATGAGCCTCCTCCACTGATGTGGAGGGTTTTGCCATAATCTCCACGCTTGGCAGGCGGGTTGGAGATCGCAGATTAAAGGTTACTGTATCAGAGAGCGCTGCAGCCCGTTTCCTGTTCAATGTGTAGTCCCTAAGCCGCCTCTTACGGCACCCACGGGAAGAGTAGGGGTTGGTGACAAATGTATTCTTCTCTGCCGTCATCACACGGCGAACGACACTTAGAAACTTTTAAAATATTACGAATTAAATTCCACTTGCTTAGCACAAGCTTTAAAGCTTACTTCCTTACGCCTATATTATACTAATATTTATTTGCATTAATATGATGGAATTGTATTGTATAAGTAATATATATACAAAAACATCGCCCTTATAAATACCTATTTATTACAGAAGTTTTGCAGTCTCGACAGCCCGTCAATCGAGGATTTCTATCAATTCCTCGGTGGATACTTTGCCAGCATCAATCCATGTGTTTTTGGCAGCTTTTCCGTGTGCCATATTTTCTCTTAGAAGTTTTTCCTGCGAAAAACCTATAAGTTACGTATCTTGGGAAAAGAGTAATATAGTGTATAGATATAAAATATATTTTATTTATCAGGTCATTAACATGCCCATCTTGAGATTATTCGAACTTACATTACGCAACTTTTTTGTGTAAGCAACTTAGTTATTACTAAAACACTTGTTCAGGGATTTTGATCGGATTAACAGCCTCCGTCGCCGAGTGGTCGAGATTTCGTCGCCCATTACGGAGGCTCCGGGTTCGATTCCCGGTGGGGACACTGTCAAGCAAAAATCTCTTTGTGAGACTTTCCCCAATTTGGTTAGGACATTGCAGGCTGAATCACCTGATTGTCCGAAAAGAAAGATGATTCCATGCTTCGGAAGGCACGTTAAGCCGTTGGTCCCGGCTACTATCTAGTCGTTACACGAGCTAAGTAGTGGTCTTTGGCGGCTGTTAAACACTGACGCCAGGGTTTGTGAGGTCGGTTGTCGACCTTACAACCCACACAATGATGATGATCAGAATTAAAAGTACTAGTTAGTTATTTTCTGTGTAAGTAAGACAATACCTATGCGAGTATTATAGGTGGTATGAAACTAAAATGTCCGACATTTCAACTTACTTGTAGCTTAAAACAAAGCTATTAACAGTTTTGAAGTGGTTTACCACTCTGAGCAGCTAGAGTGGTTACTAAGAGGTCAAGGTCACATTAAGGTCTCTCAAGAGTCATTGAGTACTTCTCATATTTAGAGCAGAAAGTTCATCCATATAATATTAAACAGTTATAAACTTCTTGTTGGAAATAAGAAATTGTTATTTTAAACCCTTACTTTTTTAAATATTTTTCCTAACCCTTGACTCCGCTTCTCGAAAATGCTACCCCATTGTCAGGGCGAGTAGGTAATTGTTTAAAAATGCGCGTCGCTTGCCAGATGTCGCTCGGAAAATATACAATAAGAACAGCCAAAATATGCTGCGACCTTCGCTCTTAACATACATTATAGCTAGGGATGTTCCGCGGCTTTATTTCTTTATCTGTTTATCTATTTACCTACTCGTATATTATCGGCTTTAAAAGGTTCATACAGAAACTCAATAACTCAGAAACTCAATAACACGTGGGATCTATGTAATTAATACACACAATGTTAATTTCGGATAATAACCGTGCTAGATTCGAGTTTCAATTAATATTCTTTAACGGTCAACAATGAAAGATAAAACAGAAAAATAATAATAGGGGATCGGACTACTTTTATTTTATTTTATAAATCCAAACGTTTTTTCTATCGAACACTAAAAGAATGTTAGCTCTATCTTTAAAATCGACCAAGTTATAAAGGTTTGAAATTCAAGGTTGTGATCAAATTGTAACTGCACACTTGATCTCTATAATAATTAAAATTGGCCAATGATCATCTAGTAGCGGAATCGTACTACTTTGTGTGAGTAACCCAAGCTCTTTTAGAAGATTACAGTGAGCTCGTTTTTCTTGGGCATTCTAACTACGAAATTAAACAAAGTGTCTCTGTACAACATCTATGTAATTCCTAGCTATCAATTCCTCCCTGCTCGATCATCAGGGAAGTTATAAAAAGTAGGAAATATCATTGAATGAACAATGTATTTCCTACATAGCGTATCGCCCCAGGTTTTGGTCTTTTATCGACCTGAGCTTCCTTGGAAGCTCTAGCTCAGTATGAGCTTCTAGTTCTCATAAGAACTTTCGTTGAGTCTCTCTTCCTCAACAGAATAGCCGTGCTCCAAGTCTCTCTAATGATACTGCTCGGAGACGGTCACTCTTGCCCTCGCCCTGGGCAACCTTTTCCTTAAGCTATGTCAACCGTATTGAAAAATACAGTTACATAATCTCTCTGTGTCTTCCATACTACCATCCCACAAGGGATCCAGCAAGATCCAGCAAGATCCAGCCCTGACGAAGGAACTAGTTTTAGTTCCTTCAGCTAGTTGATTGCTAAGACCCCAGATCCCGAGCAAGACAGCAGTCTAGAAGCAAAGACCCGATACGCTCACACCTTTACAGCAAACCAACTGTTAAAGCATTTACGAGACGAGTGAGAATAAACGCCCCACCAACGCGCTCTCTGTGAGACACTGCCCATCCTGTCCTCCAGAACCCACTTGTGACTTCATTTGTTAGTAACGCCATATAATCTCCATACAAAAAATTATCGTTTCTGAAAGATCGTTTCTATTAATCGTTTTTGAAAGAGAGACATATTGAAACTTTAAAAAATCACTGTAAATTAGTTTTTCAACCGATTCTGATCTTTTCTTCGCGAATCGTCTGCTACTAATCTATATTTTAAAAATAATTCATAAAATATGGTGAACAGTCCGATCCCCTATTAGGCGACTGGTACATAACGTGTTCCAAAAATAGCTACTCTTCAGCGTTTAGACCCCGACCCCAGTTCGCGGTTATCGCTCACCGAAATCGCATTTTCCTATCAGCTAAACAGATCTATCTCGGTAACTGACCCGCTGACCGGATATAAACAGTGAATTGCATTGCAATTTGGCGCCCGCAAAGCTGTTAATGGCTACAGCCTGGGCTTAGCGGGATTCAGGCAAAGCTTAGTGAAATACCTCCTAGTTTAGTCGTTTGTTTGAGTTGGTTTATTAGTTTTTAGGAGAGGAAGCACCTGAGGTCGTAAAAATAACGTTTATGGTAGATTTACGAGTATGTGCAGTGGATGGATATAATGCATAAAAAATTAAAAGAGATTATTCCGGTTTAGTGACTGGATAGTTTCAAACATCTCACGAACTAAGGAAATGTATAAAGCTTATAGCTGTTTTTTTTTTTCTTAATTAATGGCGTCACATCTTATGTAGACGTATTTCGCCGGTGTCACGTGATATTTGTACGTTTATACGATATACACTGGAGACTCTAATCCTTGGACTAGGGATCTGTGTAAAATTAAGGACGATTGTTCGGTGAATCGGGCTCAGTAATGTGATAGTACAATTACTGAAGCCACCACGAGGCCTCTTGGCATCATCTAAAAATGTCAGCAAAGTGTAAGCGTTTCAATTGTCTTATTAAAGTTTATAGTCCCAAAACATTCACTGGATAATACACTATCGAAATTAATATACACTAAACACTTCAATAAACTAAATAAAAATATCAAAACGAGAACACGTCCGCCATTGTCAGATACTGACAAAAGCTCATATTTGGGTTATTATAGGATGAGTTCTGACAGCTTCAAAATTCTTCATACGACGTTAACAACTTTTTTTTATAATATTCAGTTTAAAAACCATAATAGCCAATAAATAAAAATAAAACAACTCCACCTCTTATTTTATCTTTAAAAAGTATGTAATATTACTTAATAAATAAATAAATAAACGAAATAATATTAAAAAGTTTTTAAAATTTTAATCGGTCAGAGCTCATCCCACAGTAACCCAACCACAGTAAACAATTTGTCGGCAGTTTTATATTTGTTTTGTAACAGTTTGTAATACTTAGGTATATTTTTTTCGTATGTTTCCCATCACTAAAGATTGTGACAACGTAAATATGTATTCGCTCTTTCTCGAGAGGGTTGGTGGCCAGGAGAATGTACAAAATTGAATAAAAGTATACTTACGAAAACGAAATTAAATATCTTATGAGTGATATAAGGGAGTGTTGACGGGTACTTTACTCTCACCGTCTGGATCTGTTTTGTATTCAGAGAGTTGCCTTTAAACGACTCGTCTCTAACAATTTCTTTATAACTTTCAGGTTTGCTTTTGACCAGTTCACCCAACAGATGGAAGGTGAATTAAAATATAATTATATTGTAGGTCTACTGGAAGATATTTCCTTGGAAATAAGTAGGCTTGTTGCGTCGTTTTACTGTATGTTTTGTCTTTGTAATCTTTATTGTGTACAATAAATAGTTAAATAAATAAATAATTATCTACAAACCTCTCGGGTTGTCCATGAAACTAACAACTTATTTTCCACAATTTTCAAAATTTCTTTGAAAATTACTCGGACTGATGATCAGTATTGTATGAATGACCAAAATATTTTTCTAGACTTGGAAAAGCTTTCGAATAATAGTTGTTGAGTTCCACGGAACCTTTTCTTGTTTTGTTTCTTGTATGAGAAGCCTTTTCTTGTAAACACCTAGGTTTTTTTATTCCGGAACTGACACACTGTTCCTCTCTTGGCGTTGTGCGTTCTTCTTTCTTTCATCGGGTTGTAAGGTCGACAACCGACCTCACCTACCCTAGTGTTATAGAGCCGCCAAAGGGTGCTGACATGGTTCGTGTAGCGACTAGGTAGTAGCCGGGACCAACGGCTTAACGTGCCTTCCGAAGCACGGAATCATCTTCAAAGTTGTCTATGTCTATGTCATCTTTCTTTTCGGACAATCAAGTAATTCAGCCTGTAATGTCCTAACCAAACTGGGAAAAATCTCACAAAGAGATTTTTACTTGACAGTGTCTTCACCGGGATTCGAACCCGGAACCGCCGTAATGAGCGGCGAAATGAAGTAAGAAAGAAAAAGAAAGAAAATATCTTTTTTTTATTGTTTTTTAATCTGGACCACTCATGGGCTGTTAATTAAAAACGATGCTAATGCTAAACCGACAGTTAGCAACAATCTTTTTTCAAATTGGACAAATTGTCCTGGGCTGGCTCTTGTGGGCGATTAAAGTCTAATCGCACTAATTAAGAACCTCTCGGTAGAGGGTCGACGTCTAATATCGGCTGGGCTGATTCAACCCGAATAAGTTTATCATAATACATCAACGGCCCGTCACAGTCCACTGCTGGACTATGAGCCTCCTCCACTTAAGTGGAGGGTTTTGCCATAATCTCCACGCTTGGCAGGCGGGTTGGAGATCGCAGATTAAAAGGTTACTGTATCAGAGAGCGCTGCTGCCCGTTCCCTGTTCAATGTGTAGTCCCTAAGTCGCCTCTTACGGCACCCACGGGAAGAGTAGGGGTTGGTGACTAATGTATTCTACTCTGCCGTCACCACGCGGCTAATCATAATACAAAACACAGAAATGTGTCGTTTAAGCATCTTGCAGTCGAAGATGATAAAAAATCATGAAAAACGTAGGTATTTATTATAGGGACCCCCGCTCCGGGTCGTTCCTGGCGCAAAGCTTGTCCCTAGCAGTCCAGCGTGGTAATGCAGCGAGCGTTAGGGAAGCTTTGCTCCGGGAACTGTTCGGGGAGGTATTCTAGATATTTAAGTTTTGACTTTGTTTGTTTGTTTTCGGCAAATTAACTATTGTATCCTGGATTACGATGGCTCTGGATTTCGGGAGCAAAATCAACAAAAAGTTTTGGTTCGATACGTGTCTATATTGTCACGAAGTATGTACCTATATTCTACTTTAGCCGGGTTAGCGACATTTAACATTTACTAATAAAAGTATTGCAAACACCTGATTCGATAGATATCTAGTTACAATAAATCAATAAATTTAACACAGATGGCGCTAACAGAAACAAAATAAAAGGTGCTGTCTGTGACAACTATTGTATAAAGCTGTAATTATGACTTTAAATATATATAAAATATAGAGAGGCTCATAGTCCAGCAGTGGACTGTAACGGGCCGTTGATTTGATTTGATTGATTAAGGTATACTTGATAAATTACAGAGTTATTTATTTATTAGTTAGAGAGTTATATTTTGATTACTTATTTTTTTTCTTGTAGGCAAACATACCTAACCGACTAGCTGTTAAATAAAAGCATTGTTTTTAGTCAGTGCCAAGACACAACATATTTAATTTTGTCGAACGAATTTGAATCAAGCTTGTAGTTGTATTAGGCAGGATTAGTCCCACAGGATCTACGGCTAGGATTAATTGTGTCTGATCTAGAATTTCACACTAACAATGGCCAAAACCACTAAAATCTACGAATAGCTAGCAGAAAGATTCGTATTTACAAACGCACGCACGCTCTGTGTAGTTCTGAAATACCAAAAACTCGAAATATTTTTGGGGAAACTTTTTTCCATAACTTTTCTTTTTACCGAAAAATATTAGGATCAAGAGATGCCATCTCATCTGAATTATTTGTGTGTAGCCTTTTAGGTAGATAAGTACCTATATATTTTAACAATATTTGTATAGGATAACAAGTCCATCTTAAAATTGTTCAACTAAATGATATTGATAACTTCTACAAACATTTGTTTC
This sequence comes from Carpatolechia fugitivella, assembly GCA_951230895.1. Classification (NCBI taxonomy): domain Eukaryota; kingdom Metazoa; phylum Arthropoda; class Insecta; order Lepidoptera; family Gelechiidae; genus Carpatolechia; species Carpatolechia fugitivella. The sequence goes on from OX579651.1 coordinate 5,268,217, forward strand.
CATAAATTTAAATTAAATCGAAACTTTTTTCTTATATTTTTATTTGGATAATTTTATTTATATAGAGTAATAGAAGATTTCTCTTTAAATGAAAATGGCGGTCCTTAAAATGAATTTCGCCGAAACGAGTGAAGTTCGAAGTTTAAATAGTAATGAATCTTTTAAAGCCCGGCCCAAATTAGTATTTATTTGTTTTTGGCACATAAAAATCGGACGGCCGGCTCTTAGTAGCTGGCGGAGCGAAATTAAATTATTTATGTTCATGGCGCATAAGGCTGTTTGGCGGTGAGGGTCGAGATCCTTCGAGTGTTTCAAGTTAGTACCTATTTACTCTACTTATTACTTGGCAACGTTCAGTGTATTATAATAAGTACCTGGTTGACCGAGCTTAGCTCGTTTATTTTTTTTGTAAGACACCTACGCATTTCGATAAACTCTACTTACTTCATACGTTCAGAAGAAAGTACACGCGGCTAGACATAGTAGCACCACTCTTATACTTTAAACGAGCAAGATAAGAATAATAAGGATCTCGGAAACGTACGGCTGCAACGATTTCGCAATTTAGTTTCGGGGGCAATAAATCGATCTAGCTTATAAAATAGATTTCCCCGTATTTTCAGGCTTAAAAGAATTGATACGCGATATCATTGAAATAGAAGGAGTCCTTTTCAGCTGACTCCTACTTTTCGGGGTACGCCTGTACCGGTCACGGATGCACTCGAACTCCTTGGCATGAGGCTGACTACCAATCACAACTTCGGCGAATACATCGAGTCACTGACACAAACTGCAGCCAGAAAGTTGGGCATTCTGAACAAGGTCAAGCATTACTTCACGCCGGGACAACGCTTATCATTATACAAAGCGCAAGTCCGATCTTGCATGGAGTACTGCAGTCACCTGTGGGATGGCTCGGCAAAATATCAACTTGCTGCACTTGATTCGGTGGAACGCAGAGCCAAGAGAATTATCGGTGATGAGAATCCAGTGGTAACCAAGCTTCACAGTTTGGCTCATCGCCGAAAGGTTGCATGTCTGTCAGTATTTTACAGGCTGTATTTCGGGGAGTGTGCACATGGGCTGCATGAGCTCATTCCGCCATCACCTTTTTACTATCGGGAGTCCAGACGAACTGCAGCATACCATCCGCACTTGGTCGACATACCCCTTTGCCGCACGAAGCGCTTTCAATCATCTTTTATTATGCGCACGGCCAAGGAGTGGAATTCTTTGCCTGCTTCTGTTTTTCCGAGTGCTTATAACCCAAGCATTTTCAAAGCTAGAGTGAACAGGCACCTTCTGGGCAAACTCGTTCCATCATCGACCACATCTCGTCCCTCGCGGACCTGATTGTGGTCAAGAGTAAGCCCATCAACTAATAAAAAAAAAATAAAAAAAAATAGAAAGGTAATGTTGGCTCAGTCGGGACACCGCGAGTTTGCAGTTTGAATCTCGACAATTTTTTTTTTTATTTCTTTGTTCTTTTTTCGTTTGTTTATTTTTTTTTATTTTTTTTATTCTTTAATTTAGTTATTTAAATACAAAAATGAAAGAAAATTTCTGATAAATTTTTTGGTGGTCTGAAAGTTTTCCATCAGATGGCCCGAGTAAAACGAGGAAAAGAATATATTATGTATTATAAAATAATAGGATGGGACTTTTGATACGATTCAGAAAGGATTATTATAGGAAAATAAATTATTCCCATACCAACTAACCTACCAACTTATTAGCAGTAGTTCCAATCTTGGCCACTTCACAGATACAGTGGTGAAGGCGGCGCTAGTAGTAATATAAATTTGCATTTATTGAGGTTGCGTGGATAATTTCGATGAAGTTTAGCATTATATGGGGTTTCGGGAGCGATAAATCGATCTAGCTAGGTTTAATTTTAGTAAAAATAGATTTCCCTGCATAAATTAGGATCGGAATTTGGATAGAATTCAGAAAGGAAAATAAATTATTATTCCCATGCCTAACAGTGGTAAAGGCAGCGTTAGTAGTAATATAAAATTGAATTTGTTGAGGTTGCGTGGATTAAATAACGTCTCCGTAGCATTTTCCATTTCTGTTACATATCTGAAAAAATAACTGAAAATACTTTTAAATGCTTTTTTAGAATGAGTTGTAAAATCACTTCATTTTTCTGTAAAGGTATTTTAATTGAACTAAGTAAATGAAAAAATAAGTAATAACAACGACGACGACGGTAAGTAATAAATAAAAAAACATACCTATAAAAATTGCTCTATCTGTTGGAAAAAAATTAGACCATGAAAAAATAAGGTACTTAATAAGAAATTTTTATTTCTGTCATTTTTGTATTTAAATAACTAAATAAAAGAATTAAAAAGTTAAAATAAAAAAAAAACATGAACAAAAACACAAAAAAGTACATTCATGTGGATTCGATCGTCTGACCTTCGTCGCGTCGTTATGGATAACGGTGAAATTAACCTATAGGTTAATGGATACAAGAATTGCTCGTTTAAAGTATTAGAGATTATAGTTGTAAGATATGAATAATAATTATAATAATTAATCATTTATTGGCAGTAAGTGACAAGTATCAACGATTGACGGCTCCGTAGCCCAGGTGGTAGTGTATCCTCCGACGCACAGGGTCGCGGTTTCGAATCCCGCCCAGGGCAAACATTTGTGTGATGAGAACTTGTGTTTGCCTTGTGTCTGGTTGTTGTTTATCTATATACGTATGTATTTATCTATTTACGTAATGTATATCAGCTGTCTGGTACCCATAGTACAAGCTCTGCTTAGTTTGGGATCAGGTGGCCGTGTGTGAAGATGTCCCCACATATTTATTATATTTTATTTATTTATTAATTATCAAGTCAAGTAATAAGTATCAATCAAAATCTACTTAAATAGTGACGATTTTCTTTCACGTGTAGATAATGGAAGTTATTTATAACCAACGGGGAAGTTACGTGAATTGGATTCTATTTTGTAATGTCTTTACGTAGCTAGCGTAGCTTTTTTTTTATCGGCGGCGGCGGTGAAGGCGTGCTACAAACTTATGTATGCCTGGTACAGCGCTACAAGCATAAGTTAGCGCGTGGCAAGAAAATAAACAATTTTTTATAGTTCTTCAGTGCTCGTTGTTTCGTACTCGGTGATGCTAAAATACCATTTATATGACTACTAGCGCCGCCAGTTGAAAGCCAACTTATACTTGATATGCTGTAAGTAAAGGAGCTCAACCCTAGCCAGGCGGCCCTTCTCCCCATATTTCACCGTGTTGGCTGAAAGCCCTGCTTCGCACCACTCGGGGCCTATTGAAATGATAATCTTGTTTGTTATAACCCTAAATTACTTTTGCCTTTGCGCACGACATTGAATACATTCTCTGATTTTACTTATTTAAGTACTTTTATCTGTATTTCAACCTTGTTTACTTAGATTGACTGTGGTTCATACGCAACTGCAAACATAAGTATGATTAGATTGCAATTGTTTACATTTAAAAACAGAATTACATTTTAAATCAAAATGACAAAGTTTTCGGCGACATTTCTAAGAACAATTTAGCTTAGTTTTCATCTCTGAATGTCAGATGTTTTTTAAAGTGTGTGTCTGTAAATGTAATGTAATCGTGGTGATGATGATCCGCCAAATTTACACTATTCTGGAGACGAACTTGAACATCTGTTGGGTGATGAGAATTGTAATGAAGATGATTAGCAAGTAAATGAAGAAGAACCTCTGGTTGAGGAACCACCAGAAGGAGCAGAAATTCAAAATAGATCTCTTAGTGGTAATATTTCAAATTCACTATTGGACAAGAGGAAACTTATTTGGAAAAAGAGGAATATGTACTTTGATGAAGACACAATTAGATACTTAGGCAGCTCAGCTTTTACTTCTGAAATATCTCAGCTAGAAACTCCTTATCAATGTTTTAAATACATTTTTTAATGGTGATTGTATACTGAAAATTGTTGCAGGATGTAATGCGATCGCTGGCATAGTTTTCCCGCGCTTTCCGCAAACAGTTATACAAACACGTTCGCAAACTTTCCCGCCCAAATTAAATTTATTTGCGTCCACGAATAAATATATTTTGCTCTAAGGAATTTCATATTTTTCATTATGACTTGTTTTATGAGCCTCTTTTATTGAATTTTCTCGTCGTGTTATTTTTGATTAAGCGTCGCAACTCGCATTTGTGAAATTTTAAAAAATTTCATCCGAGAATCGTGTTGCCGGAATTCCTTCTTTTGTTTCACTTTTGTATAATATGACGATTCTTTTTTAACGTTGTATAACACGCCACGTTCCATTCATATGAAAAATATTTGCATTTTTGTGATCTTTAGGTTTACATAGGTAATAATATAACCACGCAACCACACTAATATTATAAATGTGAAAATATATTTGATTTGATTAGATGTTTGTTCCGCTTTCACGCCTAAACTACTGAACGGATTTCGACAAAATTTGGAATGAAAATAGTTTGTAACCTGGATTAACACATAGAATACTTTTTACTGGGAAAAGTCTTATTCCCACGGGAAAATCTTACACAGGGCGAGCGTAGCCGCGGGCTTTGTATGTGTTATCGTTTTATTTGAAGCATTTAAATTTTGACTTGTAGAAAATGCTATATGACTTTTCGATCACTATAATTAGGTATGAAATTAAAGAACCAGGTCATAAATGGGTGGTTGGTTACTGTAGACGGTTCATACATTCCCATACATTTATGCTGCCTTTTTTGTCGTGTCGTGTCGGTAAGAACCGGGTGGGAAACCGGCCTTTCGCTTCTAAATGCATGAAGCCGTTGTTGGTTGGTAAATTATTTAAAAAATATATGTATTTGCGTTAAATACAGTGCTATTCAAAAGATAAATAGGTAGAATCAAAGAAAGGGCGTGCCCTTTAGTAAGCCACTAAGTAAAAAGAGTTTTATGGCTCCGGCCATTGAAGATGATGAAGATTATTTGGCAAAAAAATACTATTGTGTCATTATAATTTTGCTTTGAAAGTACTACTCCAAATTACATTTTTAGTAATTTTTTTTTGTGGTGTTACTTTTTTTTGTAAGGTAATAATGATCTTTGTAAGGTAAAATTTATATCCTTGCCATTTTCTTACTTCCAAAACAAGCAAAAACAACTTAACGATCATTTCTCAAGTTCGGTCTGTCACCAAAAATACATTACTACAAATACAAACGATTCGAATGTCAAAGTTCGCAGTAGGCGCTACAAATCCGTCAATCGAAGGAGAAACAATCAATTATTGGCGGGAATCGATGTTACTAGATAGAGCTAGATAAGGAACTACATCTGGGACTAGCTGAATCCTGCAGCTTGATTGATGGATCCACCTCCTCCTCCTCATGCCTTCCTGGTAGTGATGTGCTGCTAAGAAATGTGCTGACTTCCAAAAGGGGGTGATTATGGAAGTGGTTTCAAATGATCTTATGTAACGATAGCCCTATTTATTTATACCTCAATATCACACTAATATTATAAATGTGAAAATATATTTGGATGTTTAGATGTTTGTTCCGCTTTCACGCCTTAACTACTGATTGGGATGAAATTTGGAATGGAAATAGTTTCTACCCTGGATTAATACATAGGATACTTTTAACGGGAAAAAATCTTATTCCCACGGGAAAACCTTACATAACGAGAGCGTAGCCGCGGGCGGAAATCTAGTAAAACATAATATTTAGAATCTATAAATCGGTGCGAAATAAAAGAGTTGTCAAAAAAAGGGCACTGTACCATAAAGTACCTACTTGAGGCAGCGGTTTTTATTTTGTGAATAAATTAATAAACTTCGTAAATACTTCGTTTAATTTATAGCTAATAAATTGTTTCAACGACTAATTGTGAGGTCAGTTTATGTGGTGATGCCAGCCTATACTATTATTTTGTAACGCCTGACCATACACTTAATTAGAAGTTTCGATGTAACAGCTTTTAATAGAAGTAATGATCTAATCACCATATTTATCAAAATGATTTCCCTAGTCTCCCATCCTTACTCCCCCTTCCCCCGTCTTACCTTGCATCCCCGCCGAATAATCCAAGGATTTCGACACGAATTTATCACACAGAAACGACACCTTCGGGGACTTGGCCGTGCTTACGTAATATTGACAAAGAAGGAAATGTTCACACTTTCAACTAAAGGAACAGTTTTGTGACAAATTAGGCATGAAGATACACGACTACAAGTAACTTTTTAAATCATCGGAATGTCTTTATTTTTAAGTTGTGGAATTTTTTATTTGATTTTGTTGGATGCGGCTCTTTTAATCAAAAACGCATCATAGAAAGTTTTGTGAATTAAAATAACTGTTTTTCTGTTCAATGATTTCGTGATGTTAAAATATTCTTAATAAATATTAAGAAAAATATCCAACCTTTCAAATGAAAGAAAATTTAATTGTTTTTGGATTGCTCTTTGTGGCACAGACATCTAATAAAAATAAACGACAGATTTTTAAAAATATTTTGTTGTAATTTAATAAGCTCTGGTTTCGTCCATTGACTTTGCCACTATTTTAATAACCACTATTTAAACCGGTTCTGTTTCATCTATTTATACTCCCTTCCATTTCCATATAATAATCGGATACCAATAAAATTATCATCACCTTTTTCAATACATACCTAATTCAATTTCTAATAAAACATCGGCCTACGTCATTCATAACGCGAACGGGCATGCGCACGCATTATTCTATTACCAGGAATACATGAAACGGCTAGAGGGAAGAGGCAAAGCCTTGCCGACTCGAATTGACGGAATTGACAGATGATACGCACGGGGAATAAACAAAACGAAAAAGAAAGTTCCCTGCTGGAAGGGTTGAGCGACTTGAGCGAGTTAGGATTTTTTTTACACCTCTTGGTGTTCTGGATATTTTCCTGTGTGCTATACTCATTACCAATCGTAGTAGCTTGATATGAGAAAACAATGAAATGTAGCTTCTTATGATTTGAATCTAAAAATGTCCTTTTTCTACATGTGTCCTCAACGCCCTTCATACGCTATAGTCATTCTGCCCCATAAATCTGACGTAAAGAATTAATTAGTAGGGTGACAAGCCGCGGCGGCTATAACTGGGTCGGCAGATGGGTCTAATTAATCAAGGTCGGGGTTGCAGGGCCACCCGGGTTGCACCAAATCGTGTTAGTCTAGTTAAACAGAGTACCGAGTTGGGCTAGGAAGCTCGATGCCAGGCGAATTGTGGCTTAGGAGTCGTTGAGGCTATCTCACCGTTCCTGAATTTACAACATTTTATAAATGGATATAAAAAAGAAAAATATAGATTAATAGCAGATAATTCGCGAACAAAAAAAGCAGAATCAGTTAAAAATTCAATTTATAGTGATTTTTTTATGTTTCAATATGTCTCTCTCTTTCTAAAACACTTTCCTGTATGGAGAATGTATGGAGCTACTGACTTAGCGACGTCACTGGTAGATATTTGCATCTATATAGACAACTTTTATTTGACACTAAACACAATACAACACAACAAAATCTGTCTAATCTTGAATTTCAAACCCTCGGTAAATTTTAAAGATAGGTCAACCGCAAATTGCTAAAATAAGTTGCTTTTGTGATAGTACCCTACTCCCCTGAATTAGCATTCTAAAGGGTTTTGACGAAAAAAAAAAAAGTAATGGTATGTAGGTACTGTTATGGTATTTGTTACTGGTAATGTTTCCTTTGAAAGTCTCTTTTTTACACGGTTATACCACAATTATAGCTCCACATAAAAATAATTGATGAGTACCTGTAACTTAAAATATTGTTAGTTTATGTTGGCAAGAGTGTGCAGCTCGAAATTGCTGCAGAGAACCGTGGAAAAGGATTTCCCTACTGCAAGCCCTAGTCCCTGATGAAGGGACTTCAACAACATCATCATTTAGCTTACCCACCGTACCGCCATAGTTTTTAATTTTTTGTTTGGAGGTAGGTAAAACCATACATATAAAAAATTGTAAGTCTATGGGTAAAACGCTGTTTTCGTCGCTCCACGCCTAGAAGAGGCGGACATGAGTTTACACGTTTGAATTTGAACCCTTCACTTAAGTTCCGCGTCAGTACATCGTGTAAGATTGCTCATAGATGTCGGCTATTTGCAGGAACCAACTTGTAAACTACCGAGTAATGTTGTATTCAGCTCGTAATAACGTTCCTCAAAGGATTCAATCCTACTCTAAATATCAATCAATCAATCAGCCTATTGCAGTCCACTGCTGGACGTAGGCCTCCCCAAGGGCACGCCAAAGCGCACGATCACCCGTTTTCCTCATCCAGCCACCGCCAGCGACCTTCCTCAGGTCATCAGTCCACCTGGCAGGGGGGCGTCCCACACTATGTTTCCTGAGACGTGGTCTCCATTCGAGAACCCGTCTGCTCCAACGCTCGTCGGTTCTGCGACAGACGTGGCAGACGTGGCATTGCCACTTCAGCTTGCTACACTTCTGGACGATATCAACTACCAAGGGCCTCACAACTCTAAATAAGGACGAAGAAAACAATTACTATGATAAATAAGTGATGATAAAAGTACATTTAGTTAGAACCTATTGCTTTCTATTTTATTTATTACTTAAAGTTTATTTACTATCTTATTTTCTTGTAAATAAGATACCCCAAAGTAAGTTATATGTTTTTTGAGTGGACGGTTTGCATGTTGGACCACATCATATCGGACGATACACGACTAAACTAAACGGGTTTAATTGTAGAATGTCTAAATAAAAACGGAGATATTTTTACACAATTATAGTGCCTATCTATATCTATGTCTATATCTTACCCGTGTGGTGACGGCAGAGTAGAATACATTTTGTCACCAACCCCTACTCTTCCCGTGGGTGTCGTAAGAGGCGACTTAGGGACTACACATTGAACAGGGATCGGGCAGCAGCCCTCTCTGATACAGTAACCTTTTAATCTGCGATCTCCAACCCGCTTGCCAAGCGTGGAGATTATGGCAAAACCCGCCACTTAAATGGAGGAGGCTCATAGTCCAGCAGTGGACTGTAACGGGCCGTTGATGGTTGATGATAGTGCTATCTCCGTACATTCGACGACCATATATGTCCAAAAGTAATTCTATATTCAATCTATCGCGTCAATATTGTGAGCCCAACCTTACAACCCACACGATGAAGAAGAAGGAGAATAATTACTCGTCTTTCACAACTTTTTAATAGACTTGTAAATACTATAGAGTTTTAGTATAAGCCGGTTCATTGATCCCTCGACGACAGACGTCAGCTTCCACTCTAAAGATTACAATATCCATCCAGCCATGTACACGTTTTCCTTTACCCTATTATTCTACTAATTTCCTCGTATTGAAAGAAAATAGTAGGAAATCTGCTCTCTTTACGTTACACACGAAGAATCACGAAGGAGATGTTTCAAAGAAAAATATGCCTGCCATTACTGTATAAGCAATGTAAGAAACGATTGTAATAAAAACACAAAGTTCTTAACCAAAATTGAGTTCGCCGTAATTATGAGTAGGAATTAATTTTTCGCCTCTCCACCTCGGAAAGTTAGCTTTTAATGCCCGAAAACAGGGCCGAAAATCGCTTATTCATTTCTAGACATGCAAACCATTCTCATGTTTAGAGAGGAAAATTCGTTTGAATTTCAAACATTATCTTACATAGGAAAAAAGTTTTCGTATATCCGCGCGTAAAATAATTGACGTGTGCCATATTTTTTTTCATTTGAGATAAAATTTTGGAAAGCACCCTAAAAAACATTTATTGTCTTTGGTTGTTTATTTTTATCTTATTGACTTTAGTCAACTTTTAAGTTAAAAAGTATTGTGATAAAATACAGTAATTAAGTCTTAACATTTCAATTCTGATTCAATATCTGTTCTCTGAGGAAAAATCAACATTCCTCTCTTACCCAACAAATACTTATTTTCTTTTTACAAATAAACATGGCAGGGCGTAAAAACATGTTTTTATGGAACCGCCAAATATAAAAACTTATCAGATGGGACGTATGAACATTTTTAGAAACACCTTTCTAGCTGTTAAATCATTAATTCCAAACATTATCCGCTGACTTCTTTAATTTCTTGGTAAACAGAAAGGATTGAGGGTACCTACTTTATTTAAAAGCCTTATTTATCTATCCGTAACATTACCAATCGGTTAGCTCTACAAAAAAGACACACTGCATTATGTATACTCAAGCTACACATTCTTAGCCTACAAAATGTAAAAAACCTACACAGAAAAGCCGTATTATTCTCTCGTATCCTGTACGAGAACACGGATCGATGAAAGCTGAGGCGGAGAAACGCAAAACAGGTATCCCTTGGGCCTAGTTGTTCGTATGAGGGATAGGTCGGATGTGGTCGGGATGCACACAGAGCTGATAAACCCGCCCCGGCAGAGAATTGAATCAAGCTAAATAAACGAACGTAAATAATTTTGTATTATGAAAGTGGCGCCGTTGCGTTATCATTACTACTCGTGTTATACAACGTGTTCCTTAGTTAAATAAAAATTTTGTTTAACCTCTTTCCAAAAGCCCATTTTTCCCAAAAGCAAATTTACTTAGTCCGCTTACTAGTTAGTATGATTTTGTTTAAAAGATTTTGAATATGTTTTAGAATACAATGTTTAGTTTCACGTACCTACTGAAAAAAAAACTGAGGTGCCAAGAGGTTTTGCGACGTTTTATAGTGTACGTGTATGTTGTTTGTTTTTATTTCTTAACATGGCAAGTGCACCGGATCGATGTGATGTGGAAATAATTTATAGAGATAAACTAGATAATGTTTAACGGATGAATACTAATGATATGCATTATTTGATTCTAAAGAGGGTAGGCTTAATAACTTTTTACACAGAGTACGTTAGTATTATAATAATTCTGTGCCTAGAATCTAAATGTTTATTAGTTTCAGTATCTAAACTCTATCTACATCTTGACACCCACTTACAAAACCTAATTTGAATTTAACTGCCAGTATTCGAGCTCTATATATATTTTAGATAGATAGATACAAAACACAATAAACAAACAAAGACACAAACAAAACAGACAGAAACACTGACATACACTGACTCTGACTGACAATGATATAATACAAAATGATTTATAGATTTAGTCTTTTTAAGGATTTGGAATGTAAAATTAAATCGACAATATATCGAGATGAATAGAAATAGAACATCAAAATTAGTATTGGGGTACATCGCGTTAGAGCTGAAAAAAAATGACAAATGTCTTTTTGTCGCTACTATGCTGGTTAAAGAACACAGCGCATATAACTTATCTTTTCTTTATGACAACCTTGATGACAACAATTTTTTGTAAATTCCATGTTCTACCTTTTAGCAGCTCACGGACTCCCGGTCAAGAAGGTTGTATGTGTTAAGTTGGATCCCGGGTCCCGCAGGCTCAATCTGTTCCACGGACAAGGGTACCCTGCCCGCCTGACGGGAGCTAAGCCTCCTATTACAAATTGGGTAACTTATATTTCGCCAAAAATTCGCCAGCCGCTCCCAGTATGGAAATTTCCCAGGTATATTACTCGATTAAAAGTAAACGCTGTAAGATGTGTGCGTATAGATAGGTATTGTGATTTATTATTGTTACGCTTACATCGTAATTTAAATTATTGTTAGGGACCAGATGTTTTAATTGAGGTTGCTGTATTTCTACTTCAAAAGTTTTGTTTCTTTTTAATTAAGTTATTCTTTAATTAAGTTTGTATAAAATTATCAAAATTAGTTAATTTGTTTACTAAAGTTGTTTGCATTTTATGTCTGTCTTTATAAATGTTTCTTTTTAATCTGTCCACGATCGCCACAATTTTAAATTTTTCGCTTCGCCTAAAAGTATTTGAACTCCAAATTACATACTACAGCCCCCGCTGCTTGGCGACCATCGATAAAATAATCCGCGCGATCGATATATATATAGTGACCGCCAATAGTATCCAAGTTTATATCACGCAAAGATAAGAACTACGTTACTATTGGCGGTTACGTTTTATGTCGCGCGATATTATTTTACCGACGATGGTCATGCCATTTTATAGTATTGTACTGCCACGACAAAAATACATGACACATCTTGAGTTTTAAAAATCATCTTTGTACATTCGATATGAAGGTATTATGGAAGGATTAATAGGGATTTAATTCTACCTTACGTTCGAGCATGTACATTGGTTGCTGAATTTTAGGTGAGATATTATAATAATAACATGTAGACAGGTTATTATATTCGGGATCTTTCAATGTCAAACTGACGTGGCCCGTGGGGTGAGTAGAATAGACTAGATAGATCAAATTTAAAATGTAGCAAGTAACTAAACTATGATTAAACTATGATTAAACTTTAATAAAACGCACTATAATCTGACTCTTATTTTACATTAATTTATCAGTAGGTTACTCAATTTTTTCATTACAAGCTTTTATTTAGCTTGCAAAGTATGTGGGTATGTTCGGGCGAAATCTTGCAACTCAAATTTGAAGCACTTGCTGCCATTGGAGTTTGCTGAAATTTGGTACACTTATGTAACCGCGATGACAATGCAATATTATGGCACCATGGAGCTGGTCTGATGATGGAGACGGAAGGTCGTCATAGGAACTCCTCTAATACACAACACAACCTAGTCGTGTTTGGGCTCGTTGGATTTGTATTAACAAGATCTTTAGTCATACGTGATGTCCAAGGTCTCATGATGGAGTCGGAAAGTGGCCATAGGAACTCCTGTAATACACAACACAACCTAGTCGTGTATGGGCTCGTTGGATTTGTCTTAACAAGATCTTTAGTCATACGTGATGTCCAAGGTCTCATGATGGAGCCGGAAGGTGGCCATAGGAACTCCTTAAATACACACCACAACCTAGTCGTGTTTGGGCTCGCTGGATTTGTCTTAACAAGGATACTCCACTCCACGGCTTTAAAAGCTTGTTTAAAAAGGATTTTTAATTAAACTTATTTATTTTTATAAAGTAGAACGCTTGTTTCTCATTACGAAGATCCTGGGTTTTAACATGCTGGGACACTTTTGACAAACAAAAATTACTTTAAGGGACTGTCCCAATTTGCTAAGGTAGATGCAGGTTGAATTACCTTATTGTATGAAATGTAAGATGATTCCATGTTTCGGAAGGCACGTTAAGCAATTTAACCCTGGCTGATATGCAGGGTATCCCATTAAGATGGGTCAACATGATGGGTACTCTGAAACTACTTATATTATAAGACATAGCAAGATCTGTTCTAAGGAACTATGTCATCAATTTTCGTGACAAGAAAATGATAATAAAATAAAATAGAAAATTTATTCATACATTTACTAACTCATCTAAATGGGCCATCCTGTATATAAGGGAATGGTTGTAACATGAGTCATGTCAGAAGCCACTGGTGGCTCAACAATTCTGACCAGATAAGTAGTAATGTTGGCTTGAAAATTGAAAATTGAGATTATAACCTCTATAAAAAGGAACCAAAAAATAGCAAATTAAAAATAAATATATATAATAATTTATGTTATGATTAAAAAGATGAATAACATGACGATATGAAAGATATGTGCCGTGTGGTGACGGCAGAGTAGAATACATTTGTCACCAATCCCTACTCTTCCCGTGGGTGTCGTAAGAGGCGACTTAGGGACTACACATTGAACAGGGAACGGGCAGCAGCGCTCTCTGATACAGTAACCTTTTAATCTGCGATCTCGAACCCGCCTGCCAAGCGTGGAGATTATGGCAAAACCCTCCACTTATAAGTGGAGGAGGCTCATAGTCCAGCTGTGGACTGTAACGGACCGTTGATTTGATTTGATGAAAGATAAATAAATAAATAAAGATATATTCAATCAATCAATCAATCAGCCTGTTACAGTCCACTACTGGACGTAGGCCTTCCCAAGGGCACGCCAAAGTGCACGATCAGCCGCTTTCCTCATCCAGCTACCACCAGCGACCTTCCTCAGGTCATCAGTCCACCTGGCAGGGAAAAAAGATATTAATTTTATTCAATTCACGACGAAACATCTTTAAAGATATCAGTAATGTCTAGGGAATATTGAACCTGAAATATTTAATATCCATGCCCGGCTAAGGCTCTGAAAATAGATAATTGTCGGAGGCAGACTACGGAACAATGTGTAGTGGACAGGGTCCCTGCTGGAATGTTTAATCTCTGCTCCTCACTTCACGCTGCCGAAATTTGATAAACTACGGGAAGACTTGCTTTTAGTTTTGTAGAGGAATTTCAGAAATAATTTCTTCTTGACTCTCGTGGTATGCGCTGTTATTTTTGAGTGTACTTACATAATATGTGCGGTATTTGGTGTAATAACACATTTTGTTAGAATTATCGACAATCAATCAATTGAAGAAGAAGAAGAAGATAATTCACAACTCCAAGAATAGATTTAACACTTTTTTATTTCTGGACGAAATTCGAGAGACTTTATGCTTAACAATTAACTAGGTCAAAATTATCACACCAACTGCCAGAGAGCTGGATGACAGACTATTTATAACGATACTTGTCCTCCCCTTCTATTTGGCTACCTCCAGTGTTGAAGAATAACTCCCCAGCTACCCTCAACAACGTGTACATGTTACTCAATCAATCAGCCTATTGCAGTCCACTGCTGGACGTAGGCAACCCCAAAGGCACGCCAAAGCGCACGATCACCCGCTTTCCTCCTCCAGCCACCACCAGCGACCTTCCTCAGGTCATCAATCCACCTCACCGACAACAACCAAGCATAATTAAAAACTGCAACGACACCCTTCAAACACATGCGCCTGCATCAGAAAATAAGAAAAAAAGTGTTATTCGACATTACGAATCTTGATCTTTATTGACACCAAAGATAGGAAAAAAATCTGAACATAAATATTCATAAAAAGTTTGTCAATACAATACAAGTATACTTTATTAACACCAAAAACATAAAACATACAGAGCAAGATAATTGAAACAATGGAGGTCAAAAGGGTAGCAATCTCTTCCAGGAAACCTTAGGATGCAGGAAAACAATATTTAAAAGTTAAAGCGCAGCGGGTTGGTAGCTAAAAATATAATGAACTAAATACAAATAATAAGTTACTTAGCACTACATAAAATACTTAGATCATCATTACATAGACTAGAATATAATAAAAATATATAATTATCATATTATAAACTAATATATATATCATATCTACTATATTAGGAGGAAATAGATGACAGCTTTAATCCAGGCCATCTTTGGAGCAAGACAACCGTGAAAAGAGACAGAGCAGAAGTGACCTAATTTCTTAAATAATAAACTAAGTAACAAAAAATAAACTATACTAAGTAAAAAACTAAGTAACAAATTAACTAATAAATTCGTATTCGGCGATCGTGAAGTAACCTTCCTTAGCGTCCCTAGTTAAAATTTTGTGTAATATGCTCCGATCTTCGACGCTTAGCAGGAAGGCGTTTACCAGCCAGGTTAAGTTTGTGGTTTGAGCTGCACCTGTCATTTCCTTATAACAAAGCTCGACATCTCTGCCACCGCTAGCTGAGCGTGTGTGGGAGGTGCCATGTGTGACGTTTTACATAATTTGTGACGTCATTTGTCTGGTTTTTTAATAATAATGTGCTATACGAGGGTTTTTGGTCACTCCTCGACATGATGCTACAATATGGATAGGTAGCATCATGTCGAGGAGTCATCAACGGCCCGTTACAGTCCACTGCTGGACTATGACCCTCCTCCACTTAAGTGGAGGATTTTGCCATAATCTCCACGCTTGGCAGGCGGGTTGGAGATCGCAGATTAAAAGGTTACTGTATCAGAGAGCGCGTCGCGTCGCCTCTTACGACACCCACGGGAAGAGTAGGGGTTGGTGACAAATTTATTCTACTCTGCCGTCACCACACGGCCATCATGTCGAGGAGTAGTAGGTGTGATATGAAATAGTATTTATTTCGTTCGTTTAACTTCTAACGTCGAGGGAATTAATTGATGTAACTTGATTCTTCTTCCTGGTTTGAAGGAACGGTTAAACTGGATGTATAAATAATTTAATACCAATGTGCATGCAGTCTATAAATAATGCTAGTGAATACATATATCAGCTTATGAATGTGCATCCAATAACTAAACTAATAAAGTACACATACACAACAAATAGACAAATGGACGCTGGATATACAAAAGCAATTTTGGCCAAGCTGAAACGGAGACGCGAAAGAAGTATGTACATATATACTTTTAGTTGGCTTTTGATTTGTGTACTGAAAAATAATTGGAATGATAATAAGGATATTTCCTATATCCCCACAGATTTATCCCCACCACTGGTGATTGACCTTTTACGTATCTCTTAACGCGTTTTAATCTAGTTTCGGTACTATTTTTGAGAATGGGTAATAAGAAAAAAATAAGGAAGCGTGAACGAAGAGTTGCTGTTAACAGTTTTTATATAAGGTCTTCATAACTTAGACGTATTCCTTTGAGTAAAAGTTTACAGTTTCCGCACTTGTTGATAACTGGCTTCCGTTCATAAACACTTCACTACGACAGCTTGCTACGCGATTCAATTAAACAACTTTAAACGAAAAATAAGGAGAAAATTTCAACTAGCACGAATTCACTAATGAAAGTTTTTAAATGACTGACGAGAAAAAAAAAATCGTGACCTCGTTATACACAACCACAAAATTAAACTCTTCAGCTCTGAAAAAATCTGAGAAGTGACAAGGCCTTAAATACTTAAAGTATAAAGCGCAAAGTCGTCAACCCTCGCAGTTTGGGTAGATCACCAGCGTGGTCGTTTGAAAGAACTTTTTAAAACTTTTTTGAAATCCGCCTCAAAACAATGGGCGGGGGTTTCATAAAGGGCTGGTTCGGCGACAACAAGCCCACAATAGGGACCGATTTGAACAATTAATCTTTGAAAGGAATCGAACTTGCCGGAACTTGGCGCAAACTTTTTTAATGATCATAAAAATGTCATCCTTCGAGGAAAAAACATTGGACAATTTCGTTTTCCTCTTTCTTAGCAACCGGAACATTTGAATCAAAGGGTTTTTTGTTCTGTGGCACTTAACAGATAACTCCTAAATATCATATTAT
This sequence comes from Carpatolechia fugitivella, assembly GCA_951230895.1. Taxonomy (NCBI): domain Eukaryota; kingdom Metazoa; phylum Arthropoda; class Insecta; order Lepidoptera; family Gelechiidae; genus Carpatolechia; species Carpatolechia fugitivella. The sequence goes on from OX579651.1 coordinate 5,285,357, forward strand.
ACTTCTAGCTTTTGTGGTCTAGTTGGGTTTGCTGTTATTTGCTTACAAAGTGTCGTCATACCCGTAATACAAAATAGAGTGTTTTCTGAACTGCGGAACGTAGTCGTTGGTCCCGTGTATTTATTTTATAGATGTAAATTATATGTTTATAATAATTTCTCATTTTCGGATGTCTTTTTGATTGATCATAATTAATTAATTTTATTGTACAAAACTAATCGTAAATTTAGACACTTGTAAAATTATTTTGTGTAGACTACAGGCACTCCTGTTAGGTGACCTATTGCACTAACTTTTTCTGTGCTACAGGAAAATACTCTTTACTTAGACCATGTTACAACAAGGTACTTATTAGATTTCAGAAGTCCATCCATAAGCCTAATAACTTGTAGGCCTAACATGTGTCTATTTCCATCATAGATAGGGTTGCATGTCCATTCAGAGGTCATTTGGCGTCTTGAATACTCTAAAATTAGGGCTCTATTCAGGCTGGCGACAGGCTTCACTATGCTATTATACGCATGCATGCAGAACCAATATCCTTTAGACCTCAAAGGAGTGTGATAAGCCATACATACAGAACCTCTCAACTTAATTGGCTCGTTCGTTTGAGTATTTTCAATTAAGGTACACATTTTAACAGCTGTAGATAATCTGAGTTGTATTGCGTCTGGAAAGTTTATAATCGTGACGATGAATCACGTCGCCTGGTAACACAAGTATTCTCATCATAACCACAATTAGTATCATTGTAACCGCAAAAGTCTGTCTCTTAGCTCTCAAGGGCTAAAGGGTTACCGATGTTGACAGATAGTGTTGGTAGCGAATGAGGTAAATGTATATATGGTGTATGTAAATAAATTATAGATAAAATATTATCCTAGCAAAAATTTTAAACATATATCAAACTGTACCTAATCCGTTCCAATGTAGAATAGAGGATCGGATTATTTTATAAATCCAAACTTCTTAGTTTCTGCTATCGAACACTAAAATAATTTTTGCTCTATCTTTAAAATTGACCGAGTTATAAAGGCTTGAAATTCAGTTAGACAGAGAGGCACATACCCACTTGTGACGTCATTTGTTAGTAACAAACACCATATAATTTCCATACAAAAAATCGTTTTTGAAAGAGACAAACATACTGAAACTTTAAAAAATCACTGTAAATTAGTTTTTCAACCGATTCTGTTTTTTTCTTCGCGAATCGTCTGCTACTAATCTATATTTAAAAAATAATTAATAAAATATGGTAAATTTATAAAATATGGTGAACAGTCCCATCCCCTATTATTCCGTTTACTTCGAGTGCCAGTAACGCCGAGTCTGGTGACATTGAGTTCAGTTTCGGTAGCGTCGATTCCCTTTGCGTCGAGTTCCGGCTACGTCGGTCGGTTCTGTTTCATTTTGAGCATAGTAGAAGTACATTTAGGTAAATCACTGAATGAGTTATAAAATAAGATTGTTCACTAGCAACATCTACTTACAGGTTGTTTAGTCGGATACCTATTTAACTTATTATTAAACACAAAAGTGGTCGCCATGGCCGAAATCGGTCGGATAGATCATCATCATCATCATCATCATCATCATCATCAAACACAAATAATCCCGCTGGACAAGCTGTACTAAATTTGCAGTATTTTCACTTTTATTAAAACCTGGCTTAGAATTTATAAAAAAAAGTATACAAGTTTTTGTAGTCTTATTGAATTAACTGAGAGAAAACCCACTTTCAGACCCATGTCTAGACCCTCTTTACATTAAGTTTAATGCATCACCAACTAATGAAAAGTAAAGCAAAGGTAAACCCCACCTATGTTCAATTTTCTTTTCTAAAGAATTCTAGACAAATTGTTGGCGTTAATATAAAACACATGGTCACGTTGGTAGTATTGATACGATTTTTTTTAAACTGAACGAAAAATTAAACTGGGAAATAACTTTTATGAATCAACAGAATAAGTTGAAAAACTAAATTACAATGTCTATCTCTTTTTAAAACGCTTTTCTGTATGGAGAACTATTGGCCGCACATTATATTTTGCTTTTGTCTAATCTTGAATTTCATACCATTATAACTCGGTAAATTTTAAAGATTGAGCAAAATAAATAGAACATTACTGCCGCGGCCGCAAAATTAGTTATTGCTGGACGAGGGCACGAGTTCGAGCCGCAGGCGAGGAGTTTTATTGTGTACGAGTCCAGCAAGAGTTATTGCGGCCGAGGCTTTGTATAGTGCTTTTTCTAATATGCAAGGAAATTATAAAATACTAAAAATCTTGTGGTACCTTAGATTTCGATGTCTACTTGTATCGTACTAAACTTATAAGTTCTAATCTTTATCACTTTAACCTCTACTTCGACTTTTTTTTCTTTTTGACTTTTTTTTAAATATTTCCCTAATTCAATGATAAGTTAACTCCGTCATGAAAAATAAGTAACAAAATAAATATATATAGTATGATAAAAATAAAAGTGACGAAAAATTACAAACCGCTATATTGCGCATTTTTCTTGTTTTTTTTTTGCTTTGTGCCAGTGTCATACAGAGCATATCGTGTTCGATTCATATAAAATTTGAATTTAGCATGCTGTAAAAGCAATGGGGAATATGCATAAAAAAAAATATTCGTTTTTTTCATAGTTCATCTGAAAGTATACAAAAATAGAATACTGACAGTCAAAGCAGAATCTAAATTGATCGAAAAACAAACTGGATACAACATTATTAAACAAATATATCTGTCCCTCTTTTCATCATCAACGAAAACAAAATTTTCTATGGCGGATGTATGGCCCGCGTGACCAATGACGTCAATAGTCATGTCGGACCTCTCTGTCTAACCATCAACTTTGAAGCCTTATAACTTTGTTACAGAGCAAGATATTTGAAAAAATATTTTTTATGTGTTTATCTGAAACTTGAAATATTTCGATTAACGAATAAAAAAAAAATGTGCATATTCCCTATTGTAAAAGACATTGAAATTTCTGAACGAAAGTCACTTTGCCGGCCTAGACCGTTTGAGGGCACATTGCTGGCCACTGTTTTGTATGGGGTAATGTTTCGTCCAAATATGAGTCACTTCACGTGCTGTAATTTACAGTGATGATCACATTTTCGAGCATGTCGGAGAAAATAGTACTGTCATACGTGGGGTGAAAGTAACTTATTCAGCACCGAGACGGGGTTTGGCGATGGCGGGGTAGCGAGGGCCCTAATAGTTCGAGGTACTAAATAAGTCTTTAAACAGAGGTAAACACTGCGGCTTTTCATTACGAATACAGGAAAGTAAAATTAAAAACACGAATTAGCTAAAGAAAAAATGAGTGACTTCCACATTTGAATCAGATGAACTCATTTGAAACACGCGTTAAAATGTAGAGTTTTATGTAATTTTATAATAGCATTATAAATATAAAGCTTCCTGATAGACATCAGTTTTGTTGTTTTATAGAGATTTGCGGGTATCTTTGCTTTTTAAAATACATAACCTTGATCAGGTAACGCTGAGTGCGTTCCACAGCAAGAAATTTTACTTTTGTAGCACCCCCCCAAATTGTGATACAGTAGGTCATAATAGATTGTGCCAAAGCTACATAAAAAACAAATGATAATCACTGCTTTCACGCTTATTATTATTTTTTTCTATGGCCGAGCCGGCCAGCTTTAGAGCAATTATTTTTCATTTCCATCACTGAAAAATGGTAAATATTTTGCCCAAAACTATTTTATTTTAAAGAAATAGTTGCATGTCAATTATAATAAAGTCATTTAAAAATATATTTCTTCAATTAATACTTAATTTTATGTTATTTCAATTTAACATTGCGCTGTAATTGAGTGGCTGTATAGAAAGATGGAACATAGTTCAATAGAAATGTGAAATGAGAACTAGTTTTTTTTTTGACCGAGCGAAGCGTCTCTGTTTCAGCTTGGCCAAATTTGCTTTTGCATGTCCATCTGTTTGTTTGTTTGTGGATTTGTTTGTTTGTTTCACTCTACAGGTCGCATTTCTCAACCGATTCTCGTGAAATTTTGTGAGCAGGTTCGATAAATTAATCGTTTTTTTTTGTCGAGTCAGTTTTTGTTAGTTATGGGGGTTGCCAGCTTACAAGGTCTACCGCTGAGGCTGTTTTCATCTACAGGTCACATTTCTTAAAATAAAATAAATAAAACAAAATAAATTAAAATAAAATAAACTTAAAAAAAATCAAGGGGTTGGGGATGTTTGTCGAGAAAAAAAATAATTAAAAGATATATACAGACTCGCGATGTCTACAGCTCACAGAGCCACTAGTTTATAATTTGACAGCTGTCAGTTGAAAACGATTTTCACTCCGGGCTGAAAAGTATTACCTTCAATCCGCTCCTCAGGCAACTTCAGACCTACTTTCCAAATATGAGTGATGAAAATTTATTTTACCGTTCGGTAACAGGAACTAACAAGTTTGGATTCCCTATCAAAAATTTCCTCCGCCCCCGCGGTCTCCTCTACCACGCCCCACGCAATGTCATCGAGCAAAGTATTAATTTACCTAAAATCAGATTTCGTTCATTAGCGAACTATCCTTTGTACGATTCGAGACCGACAGTACGAAGGGTGTCTTAATTAAAACGTTATTAATTCAAGATTAGGGCCCTTTTGTACTCATTTTCCTTCAAAACGCAACACTGTTTTACGTTTTAGATTTAATGGAGAGAAAGTTTCCTTTTTATTGATTTGAATAACCTCACTTTTTTGATGTTCAATCTTTATATAAACCGAGAAAAAGGTTTTACTACTTGTCAAGTTTAAAACCTAAGGGCGTTTGCGCACTCATCCGTATCCGATCCGTTTTTCATTCGTATTTGAGACGCTATTGCATGATATTGTCGTAGTGATGTGCCGAGTCGAACTGACTGACTGAGCTGATCTCGACCATAATGCTGTAGAAGCAAGAAGCGTTCAAGGTCAAACTGTTAACACTTTACCACCGACTGATGAGCAGTCGACTGTACTCGAGTATAGATTTCGGGTACTTATAGAATTCGAATAATAGGTTGATCTTTTTTAATTATATCTACTTATGTAATGTAGATCCCGCAATAAAGTCGCTCACGTTTTCACGTAAATAGAATCCTGGAGTCTCTTGTGCATTCGATTATTTTATTGTAACGAGTACTAAAATATTTGTTTATCAAAAAATAGTCAATTTGGCACATCACTAGCAGCGCGAGCTTTCCCCTCTCCGTACCTCACTCTTCATCCGTAAAAAAATCGTGTAGTGCGCAAGCGTACGTACAATTTGTATGGCGGCCACTTTGACTCGGTTTTGATCCGTAAAAAAAACCGATCTGGAGTGAGAATTTACGGATCGAAAACGAACCGGATACGTATGGGTGCGTCAGCGTCCATACAATTACTAGGACGGCCAAACCGGATCAGAAACGGATAAGAATCGAATAAGAACCGGATATGTGTAGTGCGCAAACGCCCTAAGTCCCCTCGAGTAAGTCCCACTGAAAGCGCTGCAGATTTTCATTCCTCTATAAAAACTACCGCGGCGGCTTGAGACTCAGCTTTAGGAGATCACGAAAGCGTGTTCTTTCCAAATATCATGAAGAAAAGCACTAGAAGTTTTGATGATGTCGGCCTTAGGCCACCGGCGGCGGATAATCTAGATATTATGCAATGTATTGGACTCATCATAACAAATAAAATGAACCCAAACTCGGGGGGGTTTATTAGAAGTTATTAGTTATTAAAGAGTTTCAATATCCAGCTCCTGGCTCCATCACCAGACTCTCGTCACCAACTGCAATATATTGGACTCATCATCACATCACACTAATATTATAAATGTGAAATATTTGGATGTTTAGATGTTTGTTCCACCCTCACGCATAAAGTGCTCAACGGATTTGGATGAAATTTGGAATGGAGATAGTTTGTAACCTGGATTAACACGTAGAAAATACATTTTACGGCATAAATTTTATTCCCACGGGAAAATCTTACACAACGCAAGCGTAGCCGTGGTCGGACCGCTAGTAACAAATAAAATGAACCCAATCTCGAGTGGTTTACTAGTAGCCATTAAAGAGTTCCACTATCTAGTTCCTAGCTCCAGCACCAAACTCTCGTCACCAACTACGCTGTATTGGGATTGGGACTATCATAACAAATTAAATGAATACCAACTTGAGGGGTTTACATGTAGCTATTCAGTTCTGAGGATCATTTATATTCTATTATTGTGCAGTCCAGTACAACAATTATGTTGTCCATAAAATGTTAAGAAATTTCACAATTTTAATAGCCTAATATTTGTACCTTAGTATAGTAATGTCAATAATAAACAGCTATTCTAGACGTCGCGTCGAGCCCCAAACAAACATTAAAATTTTGCACCATTTGGCCTTAACGTATACAATCCGCTGTAAACTTGTGGTACAGGTAACAGGCGAGAAAAATAAACACGAAGAAACACGGTCAACTAATCTAGGTAGATCTGCCATGAATATAAAGATTATAGACCAGACGCGTGGACAATGTGACTGGTGCCCCGTCCCAAAACATGACGCACTTGCTCTTTTGCTCCTTGTGCCCCTCTGCTTGTGGCGTTACTAACAAATGACGTCACAAGTGGGTATGTGCCTCTCTGTCTAATCTTGAATTTCAAACCTTTATAACTCGGTTAGTTTTAAAGATAGAGCAAAAAATATTTTAGTGTTCGATAGCAGAAACTAAGAAGTTTGGATTTACAAAATAAAAAAAAAGTAGTCCGATCCCCTATTGTTTTTGTGTGCAATAAAGAGTTTCTATTGTATTGGAGTCGGTTGTCGATCTTAAAACCCGCACGATGAAGAAGAAGTATTGTATTGAAGGTTTCATGGCTTGAGTTACCATCCGAGAGGTTTCGGGTTATTTAGTGAACAAGTTCTGTCTTCTTTCTCTTTTGCGTTTTCTTATTTTTCATATTTAAAAAAACCGCTTCTTTCTCAAACCTTGCAGAATTGCTAGAAATCCCGTGGCCTAGTTGTGAACTAACTATAACGGGTTGCCAGCTGCATTTGCGTCAATATATTCGGATTTGCTCTAACCAGCGCCCTCCGAACATTAATGATATTATACCAACTTTGTAATTAAGGATAGAATCATTTTGCTTTGTTGACTTTTCTCGCGTAAGAGCTTTAAGTTAAAAAGGATTTTGAATAGAATTTTACATCGTATTTTAGTTTCGGTTAGTTTAATTAGTAAGGTTTTTTTAGATAAATACTTTAGGGCAGACGCGGTACCTTCGATGCGGACGCTGATAACAATAACAACAAAACACTTCGCAACTAAATAAAAGGAAATACTTTTCCGTTCCTGCTTTCATCCTCAGATGGGTAAACAAAAGATACTGCAATAAACTCAAAAATAGCAATCAAACGTCAAACAGCATTCTATAGTTTCTCTCTACAAACGCATACCAAAAATACAAACTAAAACAATAATCCAACTTTGTTCCCGTCGCTTTGGCGCTTCTAAATAAAGCTTTGGATTTTTTTCAGCTCTGAGTTCAGCTTGTTTTAGCCCCCGTTTTTACAACTGCTCGAATCAACTTTTGTTAAATTCTCTTTGGTAGATTATAGGCAATTTGTTCTGGGCAACATTTTCATTTAGATTTAAAAATATTAGATATATTGCTAAAAAGCGTAATCTACTCGAGATGCAACTTTAATAGTTATATTTTCAGTTCAAATACTATACAGGTTCACGTTACCTTGATCCTTTCTTTGATCTGGTTTTGTTGGTCGATATAATCAATCAAATCATCAATCACCGTTGATTAATGATTACATACAGTCCACTGCTGGACTATGAGCCTCCTCCACTTAAGTGGAAGGTTTTGCCATAATCTCCACGCTTGGCAGGCGGGTTGGAGATCGCAGATTAAAAGGTTACTGTATCAGAGAGCGCTGCTGCCCGTTCCCTTTTCAATGTGTAGTCCCTAAGTCGCCTCTTACGACACCCACGGGAAGAGTAGGGGTTGGTGACAAATGTATTCTACTCTGCCGTCACCACACGGCGGAGTCGATATAACGGAGTCGATATCACTGTCGATATAATGTTAATCAAAATGAATATTAATTAAACTTTTGTTATAAAACTCCACTCGGAAAATCTTCCGTAATATTGTACAAGAGAGTGAACCGAAATGGCACAATTTACCTAATGTCTTATTAAAGTCTCATTTGGGTAATAAACAAACAAAAACCCCTAATTCGGTCGCTCGTTCATTCGAGACCAGAATTAAATAAATGTCCTATTAGAAAAGATAGTCTTTAGGAGTCGGTCTACACACAGGTCTTAACGACAGGAGATGTAGTGAAACTTTGTGATCAAAATGAAACATTGAATTTACTAATAAGATTTATTAACCACCACAGGTTGATAATATTACAGTTTTTCAGATGATATCGACGAGTAATACTTGGCAGCTTCTTTTTATTCATTCGGTAGGTCATCAACGATTACACGATAAAAACAAAAAATGGAAAGTTGTATTTTACAATGATGCGACCGAAATTGTTGAAAGACTCGTTTTTCTTTATTCTGTGAGTTGTAAGGTCGACAGCCGTTATTTTTTATCACTTAACACTAGTCTAGTCAGTGCTTGATTGTGTTAAGTTTGACTGCATAGCTAGGTAAATAAGCAAATTGAAAATACGAATTAGAAAGATTTTGACTTTTTTTTTGTAGAAATAACGCCTTAATTCTTTCTTAGTCTAGGATACTCTGACCAAAAAAATAAGAAAAAAAAAATCCCACAGAATAGGAAAAGAAAAGTTCACTGATCTAACCAGACATGAGCATCTCAACGGAAGAGGCACTTCTTATTGAATTAGGCTTCGAGCTAATGAAGTTAATCCGCGCCCCGGCAACATCGGGCATGATCCGAGGCGTAATCTGTTTATTTATGACATTTCATAGCCATTCATAACCGATAAGGAACTAGTTACGGAGTGGAAAGTTGAGTCGCTAGGAAAAGTTATTGTTTGAGGGACGGGAGATTAATGGCTGCGTGAATAAAAGTATAGAAAGTATATTAAAAAAGTCTTATTATCAAGGTTAATTACATTAAAACCTTGTATTTTATGGTATGTGCATTATTTAATTATGTATTTTGATCATATTCTACAACAACAATTATCTTACACTAGCGGTCCGCCCGCGGCTAAGCTCGTGTCGTGTAAGATTTTTCCGTGGGAATAAGTCTTTTTCCCGTAAAAAGTACAATCCTATGTGTTAATCCAGGTTGCAAACTATCTCCATTCCAAATTTCATCCAAATCCGTTGAGTACCTGAAGCGTGAAGGCGGAACAAACATCCAAACATCTAGACATCCAAATATCCAAACATTCAAATATATTTTCACATTTATAATATTATTAGAGTGATTTATAACTTGAAATAGCAAAATAAGTTAACAAAATTCAAGTTCAAGATGTCTTTTAGACTTAAGAAGTTTATTGAACGTTCTGTGATGACCTAAGCAATTTGTTGAGTTAAATCCAATAAATAAATACAATTTTATGTAAGTTTATGATTTCATGAAACTGTGACAAATAACAATTTGTTGAATAAATATTTGAATGAAGTTGATGGAGCAATTAAGAACGTCTTCAAGAAATTAAATTGCATAGACATATTGATAATGTCGTTACCATCTTAATACTATATTTGCTACGAGTACATTCTTATTAATTATAAATATTTTGCCATAGTATTTTGCGATGTATGGTGTCTGTGTATAACAATCGAAACTCACGCACACGCACAAGCATCACGACAAAGATAACGTATTAAAAAAAATCTGTCTGTCGGAAATATGATTGGATATTCAGCCTGATGTTCCTATCATATTCCGACCCTCGTCTCAAGGACACGATGTGTGTGAGTTCCATATACCTTGGGTTAATTGTTACTATACGGTCTTATTTTTGTGACACCTTATTATCTGCCTTAAATGTCGAGTTTGTTGCTGTGTTACATAGTTCAATTAAATAGTTCTCCAATATTCACTGCTCAGTGATCAAAATCAACTTACGCCCAGTTTGATTAGATTCATTAAATAACTTTCGATTTTGAAAATATTCAGGCCCAAAACAAATATCTTCCAACTATTACAAACTATATAGTAAATGGTTATTAATTAAATCCAAAGATTTCTGAAGTGCGTCGCAATTAAATCAAAATCTTGGTTAGTGACCTAGCGCACCGGTTTAAAAGCCTTCAGTGAAAGTGGCGGGAGAAATTCCTCTCGCTCCAACGTTTAGCATCTAGCAGTGTCTTAGAGCAGTGTGTGAGTGAGAAAGGTATTTTATCACATTCAACCTCTACGGATACAAAACGTCTCTATACAGGATGTGCGCCTGGTCCCAAAGCCCGATCGACGTATCTGCACACAGAGACTCTGACTCTCCGTATCGCTCGCCTGATCTTCTGAGCCCTAGTGATGATCTTCACCCGTGATGGTCTCCTGGTATCTATCGGCCCGATGGGGACGACTGTCCGGCGCTTCTTTCGACGGTGGATTTGGATTTCTATACCGAGGGCTAGAGCTGTAAAAGACGTGGACAAAATCGTTCACGTTGTAAAAGTAGTGTTTCGTTATTGTGATACGATAAATAAGTACCCGATGATCATTTAAAGATTTTGGAAATTGCGCATGGAAGTACAGACTTTATTTGAATCTAAAATGTTTACTGAAGACAAAAACTCATTTTGTATCTAAGCAGAATACTTAAATGTTAGAGACAGTTTTAATCTATCCGTATAAACTATGGTGTATTTAAAATTTTTCAAAGAAGAGGCCACCATATTCCTTTAGTAAATTATTCCCACCTGCCAAGAAGTATCCAATACCAAGAAGACAAAAAGCTCCACGTAGCATCCTCAGAGACACCGGTTTTAGACCTTTTGTTGATTCCGGTGGAGCCTGGAAACATTTTTAAAATATGAAGATACGAGTAACTATGATAATTAAATGAAAAAAAATGTGAAAGAAACAACGGTATTTACAAGACCCAACAGCAAGATCCTATTTCAACTTTACTCATGCAAGATTTTCGAAATATCAAAAGTCTTTGCTATTTCGTCACGTCACCAAGATTGTATTGAGCATTATTATACTTATATCTTACTTGTGATACTTGAGCGGAATCCTTCGTGACGTCACTGCTCTTTCGGTCACTCTCTGTTACAGGATCTGATCTTCTCGAAGCTTCTGGAAGGTTCTTATACTCGTCCATGGTCATTTTAGCCAGGATACCAGCTTCAAATAGGTTCATAGCACTAGATATCCAATGTGTATTAATATTATGATTTATAATCCAAAATGTCAAAAAACATATTTCATAAAATACTTACACATTATTGAAATTGTCGAGATATGGACAGCCAATTTGAAAAGCAATAGCTGAGTATCTTGTGTAGAGTTTCTCACTCAAGTGGAAGTTGTGCGGCCCTGCAATGCTCACACAATTTAATGTGGTGAGAGAGGTAAATTCCAACCTTTTATCATGTGTGTTTTGTTTTATCAGGTCGTCAATCGACTTTACAAATCCTATACAGAGCTATGGAGCCCCCAAAGACCTAAGGCTCTGAATCACGGAATCATTTTACTTTTCGAACAAACACGCGATTCAGCCTCATCATCATAATTTCAGTCTAAAGATGTCTACTGCTGGACGAATCTCCAATGACCGGTCCTGTGCTGGCCGCATCCAGTTGCTTTTCACGACTAGGTCCACAATATCTTAATCAAACTGGGGACTAACAAAGTTACAGCTAATATTTTGCTTGTTAGGGAATTGCTAGTGCAATTATGTGGTGACATATTATGTTGCTCTCGGAGCTGATAGCGTTAGTTTAATAATTATATTTGCAGTGATGGTATGTAATTTATTTACCGAATCGTTCAGTATCGTAGTACAGAGTCTCCCTCCCGCCCAGAATGGCTACTCGGCGCCGAGACAGTACCAACCGCACGCCGACCTCGACGCTGCGCACGCGCTGCACCCTTTGTCTGCGCATGAGTTGAGCGAGACGACCGTATACGCCTGTCCCGTTCTGTGAATATTGCTTTAAATGCATTTATTCTTGTCGATAATAACCATCAAGATACCCACTCTAATATTATTGTGAAAGTCTCTCGGTATATCTTTTCGGTCTTCACCACTAAAATAATCACTATAATAATATAATATGCGCTTAATTTGCGGAACTGATTTTGACGTTTGGTCACAGAAATGAAAGCTTGGCATTAAGACAGTTCGATACCCAAGACCGGACATAATGTTACATTTTAACGCGGGAAAATATCTTATTTATTAGCGAATAATAATAATTGAAACAATGTTTCACCCTTTTCGAAAAGATTCAATAAATTACCTGCAATATAGCTAACGAAGAGCTATGCCTTTCCACAACCAGCTCATACCCGTAGTCTCTCATAACCACCTCCAGGTCCTGGAGGGTTCCAATGGGCTTCTCTCTGGCTGGCCTAGCTAGTAAGCTGGTCAGGTTCGCGGAGTACATGTCACCGATGACGTAGGTGGCGCCAAGAGCTATGAGGATGGAGACCAGACGAGCCTTGTGGGTGTTTGAGGGTTCTTTACTTGATGCTGTAAAGGAAAATTAATTAGTATCAGCTCAGAAGATGCACTAAGTAAAAAAAGCTTTATTTTTGTGATTTTATCAGTACTGGGAAGTCCTTGCCAATTTTGATCTTCTAATGTTTTCTGAATGGGCAAGTTAGACTATCCACAAATTGTACAGTTCCTTCAAAGGAACTACTGAGAACAAAGGATATCTTTCTATTGCAGCCAGACATTCAACTATGTACGTTACGTAAGTAATATGTGGTTCTACGATAATATCGTCAACATAGATTGTAATCTTACATTGCTTCAGAAACAAAGACGTGGTAAACCAGCAGCACTTGTTGAACAGCCGTAGTTGATTCTGTCGGTGATTCTGCCAAAGCATCGGGGCAGCGATCACGAACCACAGTGCTGGGCCGGTGACCAGGACAGTAGCGCAGACGAGGGGCCAGACCTGGCGACGGGTAAGAATAATAAAAAAAGAAAAAAAAGAAAAAAATATTTATTCTCAGAATCGAATCCATAGATATGTTAGTATGAGACAACTTACGACTAGGTTAGTAGTAATAGGAAAAGACACGTAAAACAGAAAATCCTCCCGCAGCCTCACCGGGGGGCGCGCAGTACGTGCAGCTCGGTGAACCTGCCCAGTAGCTCGGAGTCTAGCCTGTCTCCCACCATCCTCAGGACGCCGTTTGCTCTCCCTCGCACTCTCTTCACTAATGACGCAACCTTTTTACGTATTACCGCATAAAAGTCGTCGACTCCAGCATCGGCGAACATGCCGGAGGCACTGCAGTATCGAGGGAGCCCAAATAATGCCCTAAAGACATTATTGTATTGAATACGCAGAGCATTATAGGCTTTCTGCGTGAAGTTGGCCCACAGGCTATGTCCTCAACAAGGGTTTCAAGCTCACTCAAAATTAGGGAAAAAGTCCGTCTGTGTGTGTAAAGTAGACCAATCCGTCTACTTAGAATAAAGTAAAATTCCTCTCTGTTTTTACCGAATTTCAAAATTTTAAAATATAGTATGTGTCTTCGTTTCTCTTTCATGGCATGAGTAAATTTAATGCGAATGTAAATAAATGATTTCTGAAAATAAAAATCTGGGAGTATGAAGAAAGACACTTTACACTACACTTTTACTGTGCATATTTTGTTTTAAAGAAAATCTTTCATGAAATCTATGAGAGTGGAAATGAAGATGATATATTTCGCACTTTAAACAACTTGTGGAATAAGCACGGAGCACAAGAAATATCGTTTTGAAATTTCGTTTTACCCAATAAGCGTGGTTCTCTTACCTCCCACTTAAAAGGCCGAATGAGTGCAAGAGTTTCGCTTAGCTTGGCCGGTGCATGGGTAAGGAAAGCTCCAGAGTCAGCCAGCGTCAGGAATGAGAACTCCACAGCTTGAAGCCGCTCCCAGGTCATCGTGACGTCACCAAGGAAGAAATCTGCTTTCTGTGTCAAATTAGCGGGACTAAAAATGACGGGACGAGAACCTTAATTTATAGTATTATAGATGTGCATTGGTTTAATATATTAATTATTAACTCATTTATAAGCGTATTCAGATTGAAGTGTTTGTAACAAGCGTATCGCTCCAGGCAGGCATCAGATCATACCGTGAAAAGCGCGTTGCTGTCTGCGATGGATGATCAATACATCATAACTGTTTGCTGGATACCCATGGTCGAATTTATTAATATTTCAACGTTTTCCTTGTATTGATACAAATGGGTTAGTTAATTTAAAAATATATAATTTTAAATTACTTCATCATTGTCTCAGCCGAAAGATGTCCAATGATGTAAAAGTCAAGGATCTCCATAATTAGGTAAATAAAATATAATCTACAAACTCGCTATCATTTATGTACTTACCGATGATAATATTTTATATTTTTTAAATTCTTATTTTGTATCCCATTGCTGGGCAAAGGCCTCTCCTCTATCACGCCAGGCATCTCGATCGCAAGCTAATATGGACCAGTCTTTAATGTAAGCGTCCAAGTCGTCCCGCCTGGTCCCGCCAACGTCTACCTCGCCGTCGACGACCATATTCTGGTATGAAGTCCGTGGCCAATTTTGCCCACCTTTCAGAGTGCATGCGGGCGACATGACCCGCCCAGTTCCACTTGCTGTTTTTAAGCCGCCGTTAAGCCTGTTTTTGAATATAGGGTCGTATTCCTTATTCGGTCAATTCTTTTCACACATAGCATGCTACGCTCCATGGTCCGTTGGCAAACCTTGAGTTTGGATTTCTGCGACTCTGTCAATGACCATGTCTGTGCACCATAGGTCAAGATATGTATATTTAAAATTATTTGCATATGATAGAATATTGGTACTCTTAACATCGAACATTTGATACCCTTTTTACTCCTAAAAATTACTTACTAAAAATGTTTCTGTCAAAGTAAATAGGACATATATTTTGGCCTATAAGGTATGATGTTTATTAGATACTTTCTACTTACTCGTTTCCAAATCAAGCCGAGTGTGCCTTTGAAGGTTCCATTGCCAGATATGCTAGAACCTTGACTCCTCTCTGGGGGATCGTAATATCTGTACCTGAAATATTTCCGGCTCAGTTATTTCTACGCCTATAGCGTTATTGACCGAGCGAGCGAAGCGTCTCTGTTTCAGCTTGGCCAAATTTGCTTTTTTATGTCCATCTGTCCATCTGTTTGTTTCACTCTACAGGTCGCGTTTCTCAACCGATTCTCGTGAAATTTTGTGAGCAGGTTCGATAAATTAATCGATTTTTTTTGTCGACTCAGTTTTTGGAAATTAAAAAAAAAACGGAGTTATGGGGGTTGCCAGCTTACAAGGTCTACTGCTGAGGCTGTTTTCTTCTACAGGTCACATTTTTTAACCAATAAAATAAAATAAAATAAAGTTTAAAAAAAATCAAGGGGTCGGGGATGTTTGTGGAGAAAAAATAAATATGAAAAGATATACAGACTCGCGAGGTCTACAGCTCACAGAGCCACTAGTGTTACTATGCGAAACAATTGAAGTAATTTTTAAGTCGAGTCAAGTTATCTGTCTTAGCAACACGTATAGCGTTACATATTTATGACGTATTAAAAAAAATAGTAGCGTAAGTATAAAAACAAAACCAAACCGAAAAAAGATTACGCATTTTTGTCGAGAGACGACACGGTAAAAGGTAAAAATAAATCTCGTCAGTTTTGCTCAAAGTTTCTCTTTTTCAAGACGCCAACTCTTTTTTCCTCCTTGAAGTCTCCAATAAAACGAGTAAATCTAGTCGATCTAGTTCCAAGAATGAGATAAAGATCGAGAGAATGTTATACGGTAGACAAGTGGCGGCGACAGTACGACATTGCAGTCTGGAGACACCTACGATACGACATCTGCATTTTGTATGAGGCCCCCGTTCAATACTAGATGTATGTAGGATGGCTGAGAAAGCACAGTGAGGTACTAACAGGATTAGGTGTGAAAAATACTATTCTATTCTTAGTGTTCGGGTAATCTTAAAAAAGTAAAAAGACGATAAATTGCAAGGGTGTAAAAGGACTTACTGGTCACTAGATTTGCTAATTACTATGAACATAATGTATTAAATTAGTGATGCATAAATCACAATTCCTTTGGTTAAGTTTACTTTAAATTATTTGATGTTTATTAACAAGTTGTAGATAAAATAAAAATCGAATCCTGACTAAAATGTGCGATAAAATCAACAGCTCATATACGTCCCCACCGAGAGGCTCGAGCCTACTCTGAATTAGAGCGATTAGGCCTTAGTCGACCACGGTGGCCCAGTGCGGGTTGGTCGACTTCACACACAACCTTTGAATTTCTTCGCAGGAGTGTGCAGGTTTCGTCACGATGTTTTCCTTCACCGTAAGAGCGTCGAATATACGTACATATGAATTAAAAAATCGAAAACACATTGGTACGTGGTGGGGATCGAACCCGCTTCTCCCGGACGGGAGGCAGCGGCTCTAACCACTATGTGCGATAATATCTGCCTTACCAAAATAACCTTTTGCAAGTGTATTCAAGGTAAGACGGTCAAACTTCAGTGAGTGAGTTAATTTTGGATTTAGCTGATTTTTAAATTTACTTACTTGAAGTTTAGTTTCGTAGCCAGCAAAGCTAGTAGCTTGTCATCTCTCCCGCCAGTCACGTTAACAGTAGAGTCGTTGTTATATTTCACAAAATGCCATGGAGGGGCCTTAAATAGAGTTATTCGTCATCAATAGAAAAGAAGTGTTAGACAAAAGCCTGTAGTTCTTCACAAGGACCGATCCAGCTCCCACATTTGATGGCTTTTCGTGACCGTCGCCGCATCATCGGTCTACCATATAAGAACCTGCCTACTCGTATGTTACATCTTCCAGTCATTAAAATAATATTCAGTTAAATATAAAAACTAACATTAGAAACTAAAAAATACGTGATCATGACGTTTGTCCAAATTTATTTAAATACTAGCTTTCTGCCCGCGGTTTCACCCGCGTTTAATGAGTTTTTTCCGTAGGAATGTGTGTTGTCCCGCGGTAAAAAGTAGCCTATGTCCTATTCCAGGACCTAACCTATATGCGTGACAAGTTTCATCCCGATCCGTCCAATGGTTCAAGCGTGATTCGGCAACAAACATCCAAACTTTCGCATTTATAATATTAGTAGGATTTCTTCTACTTTTATTCTTTTAATCAAAAATACTCACATGCAAGACGGGCACTTCGAAGATCCTGCCTTTGAAGTCGTGGTAGACCTTATCAGCCGGAGGTAGAAGAGGGGACTTGTAAAGGCGCCCTGACCACCAGTTGACCAGGGACAAATGATGGAGACGGTCAGGAGTGGCCTGGTTGTAGTACACGCGGAACCTGTAAAAAATAATTTTGTTACCAGCTTATAAGCAAAAGCATCTTCGTATTATGGGCCACCACTGTTCTGATATGAAAACTCTGATAATTTAGTCTTGCCCTAGGCCCCAAACAAACAGCGCTTGTGATATATCTATCTATACCTATACATACATAAACATAAATACATAAACAACATCCAGACATGACAGCCTCCGTGGCCACTTGGATCAAGATTTCGACGCCCATTACGGAGGTTCCGGGACCGATTCCCGGTGGGGACACTGTCAAGCAAAAATGTCTTTGTGAGATTTCCTCTAGTTTGGTTAGGACATTGCAGTCTGAATCACCTGATTGTCCGAAATGAAAGATGATTCTGTGCTTCGGAACGCTAGTCGTTACATGAGCCAAGTCAGTGGTCTTTGGCGGCTCTATAACACTGAGTCACTGACACCAGGGTTTGTGAGGTCGGTTGTCGACCTTACAACCCACACGATGATGATGATGTTGACGAATGTTGGCTCCGTACGGGATTCAAACAGGCGACCCTGCGCTTTGTTGGCAGGCGTACAACCAACTATACGGAGCCGTGAAATGGGTATAAACTACAAGCAAATATCTCAGATTTTTACCAGTGTATTAGCCTTTTAAGCACTCGAAAGCAGTAACATTAAAGTTAGTGATATAAATTATTCGAGCTCGCTTAAACCAGCTTTGACGTCGAAAATCATGCATTTTGAACAAGCTTGTTCTGTGTAAAGCAGCTTAATCGACAAAATTGAAGCAATTCAAAGCCCTTTCAATCTTTCAGCTCCTATATTTGACCCCCCTCTCCACCACGTACCAATGTGTTTTCAAATTTCGAATTCATTATGTACGTTTATTCGACGCTCTTACGGTGAAGGAAAACGTGATGAAACCTGCACACTCCTGCGAAGAAATTCAAAGATTGTGTTTGAAGTCGACCAATCCGCACTGGACCATCGTGGTTGACTAAGGCCTAATTGCCCTAATTCAGGGTAGGCTCGAGCCCCTCGGTGGGGATGTATATGATCTGTTGATGATGATACAAACGTCGTGTAACTAAAAATGGAAAAACATTTCGATAACAACGAAATAAAGTTTAACGACATGTGTACAGTAAACCCTGGGTACCAATCCGAAACACAGCGACAGTACTCATGAAATTGTTCAACTTTTTCCAAGTTGGGTAGAATGAAAAATGTTTTATGAATTCTCATACAAATTGTTCAATCAGCTGACACTCTTAGTAGATAGGTAATGGAGACTTCAAATTGTTTAATCAGCTGACACTCTTAGTAGTTAATGGAGACTTCAAATTGTTTAATCAGCTGACACTCTTAGTAGGTAATGGAGACTTAAAATTGTACAATCAGCTGACACTTTTAGTAGGTAATGGAGACTTCAAATTGTTCAATCAGCTAATACTCTTAGTAGGTAATGGAGACTTCAAATTGTTCAATCAGCTGACACTCTTAGTAGGTAATAGAGACTTCAAATTGTTCAATCAGCTGACACTCTTAGTAGGTAATGGAGACTTCAAATTATTCAATCAGCTACACTCTTAGTAGGTGGTGGAGACGTCAAATTGTACAATCAGCTGACACTCTTTGTAGGTAATGGAGACTTCAAATTGTTCAATTAGCTGACACTCTTAGTAAGTAATGGAGACTTCAAATTGTTCAATCAGCTGACACTCTTAGTAGGTAATGGAGACTTCACATTGTTCAATCAGCTGACACTCTTAGTAGGTAATGGAGACTTCAAATTGTTCAATTAGTTGACACTCTTAGTAAGTAATGGAGACTTCAAATTGTTCAATCAGCTGACACTCTTAGTAGGTATTGGAGACTTCAAATTCTTCAATCAGCTGACACTCTTAGTAGGTGATGGAGACTTCAAATTGTTCAATCAGCTGACACTCTTAGTAAGTAATGGAGACTTCAAATTGTTCAATCAGCTGACACTCTTAGTAGGTAATAGAGACTTCAAATTGTTCAATCAGCTGACACTCTTAGTAGGTGATGGAGACTTCAAATTGTTCAATCAGCTGACACTCTTAGTAGGTATGGAGACTTCAATTTTTTTATTTTGTAACAAATGTTTCTTGGGAAAAGCTGTTCGGTTCCAAGAGTACTGTTGCTTGGTTTCGGGTTGTTACCCCTGTTTTGTTCCAACCTGTATAGTCGACTGCAGAGTAATTACAAATTACAAACAGGATGTAGCAATCTGTAGCTAGATAAGGTTATTTTTTAGTATGGCAATACTGTCAGTCTTGTCCATCTTTGTTGTAACGAACGTAGCGTATTTGTGTACCTGTAAAGTATTATTTAAATATAACTGCATCCTCAAGCAAATACTGGTTGACC
Source organism: Carpatolechia fugitivella (assembly GCA_951230895.1). Lineage (NCBI taxonomy): Eukaryota > Metazoa > Arthropoda > Insecta > Lepidoptera > Gelechiidae > Carpatolechia > Carpatolechia fugitivella. The sequence continues at coordinate 5,305,237 of OX579651.1, forward strand.
GAGCGAGCGAAGCGAGCGAAGCGTCTCTGTTTCAGTTTGGCCAAATTTGCTTTTGTATGTCCATCTGTTTGTTTGTGGTTTGTTTGTTTGTTTCACTCTACAGGTCGCGTTTCTCAACCGATTCTCGTGAAATTTTGTGAGCAGGTTCGATAAATTAATCGATTTTTTTTGTAGTCAGTTTTTGGAAATTTAAAAAAATGACGGAGTTATGGGGATGCCAGCTTACAAGGTCTACCGCCGAGGCTGTTTTCCTCTACAAGTCACATTTCTTAACCAATAAAATAAAATAAGATAAAATAAGATAAGACAAAATAAAATAAAATTTAAAAGTAAATAAAAATAAAATAAAATAAAGTTTAAAATAAAAAAAATCAAGGGGTTGGGGATGCTTGTCGAGAAAAAAAAAATTGAAAAGATATATACAGACTCGCGAGGTCTACAGCTCACAGAGCCACTAGTTTTCACTCGTTGTAGCACCCAGCCATCACACCCTTACAAGAAAACAATAAAATTACAGTCCACCAAACTACGAAGAGAAACACAGTAGCTAGTTTCACAAAATATTGAAATACTAGACACAATATGACAAATATCAAAACAGAGAAACAAAACACCAGCTTACACCAGCTCATTTTCAAAAAACTACGTTAAAAATCATGTAGGAATAAAAAAAGCAAACTTTTTTATATTTTCAACACTAAATCGCTATTCCAGCCAGCACGTCATAAAAATAAAACTAAGTATAAAATGGCTATAGCTGGCCACGCATACTTTTGACGAGAGACAAATAATAGGTAACATTATCGGTAACGTTATGTTCCTTTTTAAAACAAACTGCATTACCACGTTTAGGTTTTAAAAATTTGGAGGGAAACATTTCTTGTTATTCGCGGCAGCTGGCCGGTTTTTCCCGCAGCTCCGGCGTGGAGGCTGATTGCTCAACAGCGCCGAAGGGTAGGGTAAACAGCCCAGTAGCTGGCGTAGTTTAACAACGGCCTTAATTTTCCTTTTCCTATTTTTCTTTAGACACGTATTTTTGGATTTTAAAATAATCAACGACGTGTCGGATTCATAGGTTGTCAACTAATGTCACGTAGGAATGTTGCATATATCCTGTTTGATGACGTGTTTGTTTTTCATGTCGGTATAGGTAAAGAATATTTTTTCATATTAACTTAATAAATAGAAATCATTAACCTACAAAACTGTAAGTTTGTTATTATAAAGAAAGAGAAAATGATAAAATATTTCTGAAGATAATTACAATGGTAACGTTTTAGACTAACATTATTATTTCTTTTTTGCAATAGCACGCCATTTGTTTAGATTTTGCATCAGTCATGTTATTTTACGAAAATTTTAACATAATCAGTTACTAACTAATTTAGTTTTAGACATATTTTTAGTAAATACTAGAACTTGACGCGCCCATGTTTATTCTCAAAGAAAATAAAATCACGTGTCCAACAACAGAGCCGTTTACCCTACATCTAAAAATTACATTTCGCCTCTCCAGTGGAGTTCAATAAGGCCTCCCCGAGAATACAAAGCTTGGACAATCACGTAGTTTGTAATTCGATTGGTCCGAACGCCGATTGAGTCTTGGCCGAAACATATTTTATATTTAAGTGCTAAAAAAAAATATAAAATTGTATTTAGGTTTCTTTTTATTTGTTTGCTTATTTCATTTTAAAACTTGGGCTTTCTGACAAAGAATACTAAATAGTAGAAAATCTAGTATTTATTTTCCCTAACAGAGCATAAAATTTTGTTTTTCGATGGGCTTTCGTCATTGAGCTCTTCTTTACGTTCGCCATTGTGCTAGTGAACTCACCCATTAACAGATCTAACGCCATCTTGTGTAATTTTTTTCAACGCTAAAATATACATGGCACGTCGATTCACAGGTCATAAAAGATTACCTAGGCATTTACTAAAGTGTTATGAAATACATAATGGCGGATTTTGAACATACAACATACACATTAGGTGTTATACCCGGTAAATACAGCTCGCATAATGCCCGGGTTCTGTAGTTACTTATTCTTGGTATTAATACGATTATATACGAAGAATTGTAGCAGGTGCCTGGAGGAAAACCTCGAAAATCGTGTAGAGTAATATTCTGTGCAAGCCGATATTAATTATTATATCAAAATGAAGATCAATCTATATATTTCTTTACGATAGAGTTATGGTTTCAACTTAACAATAAAACAGCAAAATGAAGAGAAACGTACAAAATGTTAGGTTGATGAGCTGTTCCTTTACACTGTTCCTTCGCTGGTTTTTACCACAAAAAATATTTGGAATTCTGATTTTATTATTTTGAATGAAAGTTTACAAAACAACTTGTAATTGGATCCAAATACAGATTTATTTATTTAGCGCTGAACGAAGTTTACGAAATTCATTTTGACTTACAAATGTTTGAAAATATTGACCACGTTTCAATGTGCCTTTAAGGTTTGATAATGCCCGCGAGAGACAAAAAGAGGGCATTGTCTTCGTATATTTCTTTTTATTTATATAGGTATACATTTTTAAAACGTATAATCACGTCATAATCTTAAAATATTTTAGTTTTTCTCTTTATTTAAGGAGTTTTGTCATACATTGACAATGTCACTTCATAGTACTATCCCATATTACCATCCGTTGATCTACCATGTGTCGGTCGCAGAAATCTTTGGTCGCACTTCAGTAGCTGTCTTACAAAACACATAGATATTCAAAACATGATCATGAAACGCAAGTCCGAATTCTAATAAAAATATTATTAACATACAAGGTAATTTCGCCTATATTCCATGCCATGTCATTAGCTTTTAGTATATTTTGGCCTAATAACCCTTTTTCCCAAATTGGTAGGAAGAGACCAAGTCCTTCCACTTGCTGCGTTCCAGACATACTTCTTTCACTTCAACCACATTCATCAATCTCTTCATGCATGCTCGTCGGTTTAGGATACTCCTGACCTGGCTTTTTTCCAAGGAATGTCCACGTAAAGGATCCATGACATATTATTGGAAATGCATTTGACAAATTAATACCGAATGAAGTAACTGCCATTTATATTTTATTAACCAGTAACTGGTAGACCACCCGACATGATACACCGTGGCAGTCAATTCCATTTGGCTGATTCATTATTAATTTATTACTCTACTCACATTATTTTTGTGAGCCGATAATGATGATTGATTTGATGGCACGTAAATGGCTGTTGAATGGCCTAATATTGTTTGCGTACATAAATTAATCTCCATTTATTAATTTGATTTAATTGCATGTTGAAATAAAATTATTATTATTATTACCTCGTCTATTTTGTGTTCTTTTTTTATTTGAAAGAAACAAACACTTAACTATTTTTAATGAACGAATATGGTCTAGGTATACTTTTTCTACACAAACATTTTTTGTGAATGTGGTCTGAAGGGAAAAATATTGTTCCTAAAGTTCACTAGAGTTCCTCATAAAAGGTTGTGAAGAATTTGAAACCATGATGACGACGCCGGTAACGGATAGGGTACCAAATACTCGTAAGCAGCAGTTAAATGTAAGGTGTAAAATACGTTTACCTATAAGTATAGAAGTGTAACATATTAAAACAATATCTAGAGTTAATGATGAGCTGTAGACTATTAAACTTACACACTCGGTCTAGGGTTGATGATGACGGCGACCCTCATTGCTTCCCTGATGCTGAAGAGGAATCTGTCGGTGATCACTCCGTACGGCCAGTAGAAGATGTAGAGGATCATGCGATGGATGAGGTTGGCTTCTGTTAACTATCAAACACGAATAGTGAAGCGTATTTTTAAAGGATGAGACAGAAAGTCGAAATAAAACAGCAAGAATAGACGAAACCGACGGTTATTTTTTTGCTTAGGGAAAGTTCATCTGTTGCATTTTAGCTGTTTTATGTGTCCATTAATTTCGGTTACACCCTGTACACTTTAAAAATAAATTGACATTATTGACGTAACTACCTATATTATCTGTTGGATAGAGAAAAGGGATACATTTTAATCAAGTAAAAATACAAATTAAAGTAAATAAAAAGGCTGCAAGTGTAGCTATTGTCTATGTAGGTTCATGTAAGAAGACTGCAATTGTAGCTATTGTCTATGTAGTCATGTAAAAAGGCTGCAAGTGTAGCTATTGTGTATGTAGGTACATGTAAAAAGGCTGCAAGTGTAGCTATTGTGTATGTAGGTTCATGTAAGAAGGCTGCAAGTGTAGCTATTGTCTATGTAGGTACATGTAAAAAGGCTGCAAGTGTAGCTATTGTGTATGTAGGTTCATGTAAGAAGGCTGCAAGTGTAGCTATTGTCTATGTAGGTACATGTAAAAAGTCTGCAAGTATAGCTATTGTGTATGTAGGTTCATGTAAGAAGGCTGCAAGTGTAGCTATTGTCTATGTAGGTTCATGTAAGAAGGCTGCAAGTGTAGCTATTGTGTATGTAGGTTCATGTAAGAAGGCTGCAAGTGTAGCTATTGTCTATGTAGGTTCATGTAAGAAGGCTGCAAGTGTAGCTATTGTGTATGTAGGTTCATGTAAGAAGGCTGCAAGTGTAGCTATTATCTATGTAGGTACATGTAAAAAGTCTGCAAGTATAGCTATTGTGTATGTAGGTTCATGTAAGAAGGCTGCAAGTGTAGCTATTGTCTATGTAGGTACATGTAAAAAGGCTGCAAGTGTAGCTATTGTGTATGTAGGTTCATGTAAGAAGGCTGCAAGTGTAGCTATTGTGTATGTAGGTTCATGTAAGAAGGCTGCAAGTGTAGCTATTGTCTATGTAGGTACATGTAAAAAGGCTGCAAGTGTAGCTATTGTGTATGTAGGTTCATGTAAGAAGGCTGCAAGTGTAGCTATTGTGTATGTAGGTTCATGTAAGAAGGCTGCAAGTGTAGCTATTGTCTATGTAGGTACATGTAAAAAGGCTGCAAGTGTAGCTATTGTGTATGTAGGTTCATGTAAGAAGGCTGCAAGTGTAGCTATTGTCTATGTAGGTACATGTAAAAAGGCTGCAAGTGTAGCTATTGTGTATGTAGGTTCATGTAAGAAGGCTGCAAGTGTAGCTATTGTGTATGTAGGTTCATGTAAGAAGGCTGCAAGTGTAGCTATTGTCTATGTAGGTACATGTAAAAAGGCTGCAAGTGTAGCTATTGTGTATGTAGGTTCATGTAAGAAGGCTGCAAGTGTAGCTATTGTCTATGTAGGTACATGTAAAAAGGCTGCAAGTGTAGCTATTGTGTATGTAGGTTCATGTAAGAAGGCTGCAAGTGTAGCTATTGTGTATGTAGGTTCATGTAAGAAGGCTGCAAGTGTAGCTATTGTCTATGTAGGTACATGTAAAAAGGCTGCAAGTGTAGCTATTGTGTATGTAGGTTCATGTAAGAAGGCTGCAAGTGTAGCTATTGTCTATGTAGGTACATGTAAAAAGGCTGCAAGTGTAGCTATTGTGTATGTAGGTTCATGTAAGAAGGCTGCAAGTGTAGCTATTGTGTATGTAGGTTCATGTAAGAAGGCTGCAAGTGTAGCTATTGTCTATGTAGGTACATGTAAAAAGGCTGCAAGTGTAGCTATTGTGTATGTAGGTTCATGTAAGAAGGCTGCAAGTGTAGCTATTGTCTATGTAGGTACATGTAAAAAGGCTGCAAGTGTAGCTATTGTGTATGTAGGTTCATGTAAGAAGGCTGCAAGTGTAGCTATTGTGTATGTAGGTTCATGTAAGAAGGCTGCAAGTGTAGCTATTGTCTATGCAGGTACATGTAAAAAGGCTGCAAGTGTAGCTATTGTGTATGTAGGTTCATGTAAGAAGGCTGCAAGTGTAGCTATTGTGTATGTAGGTTCATGTAAGAAGGCTGCAAGTGTAGCTATTGTGTATGTAGGTTCATGTAAGAAGGCTGCAAGTGTAGCTATTGTGTATGTAGGTTCATGTAAGAAGGCTGCAAGTGTAGCTATTGTCTATGTAGGTACATGTAAAAAGGCTGCAAGTGTAGCTATTGTGTATGTAGGTTCATGTAAGAAGGCTGCAAGTGTAGCTATTGTGTATGTAGGTTCATGTAAGAAGGCTGCAAGTGTAGCTATTGTCTATGTAGGTACATGTAAAAAGGCTGCAAGTGTAGCTATTGTGTATGTAGGTTCATGTAAGAAGGCTGCAAGTGTAGCTATTGTCTATGTAGGTACATGTAAAAAGGCTGCAAGTGTAGCTATTGTGTATGTAGGTTCATGTAAGAAGGCTGCAAGTGTAGCTATTGTCTATGTAGGTACATGTAAAAAGGCTGCAAGTGTAGCTATTGTGTATGTAGGTTCATGTAAGAAGGCTGCAAGTGTAGCTATTGTGTATGTAGGTTCATGTAAGAAGGCTGCAAGTGTAGCTATTGTCTATGTAGGTACATGTAAAAAGGCTGTAAGTGTAGCTATTGTCTATGTAGGTTCATGTAAGAGTGTTTTACCTCTATCAGTATATTTTCACATTCGAAAGGCTCACAAAGTATCACACTTGTTCGTTCTTCAGAAGTATCCAGTGCTTGTTTCAAGAAAGTATAGTACTGTAAGATAAATATTGTGCTCGTTAGGATAAAAAGTTTTAAGAAGTGGGTGGGACGCCCCTCTTCCAGGTGGATTGATGACCTGAGGAAGGTCGCCGGTGGTGGCTGGATGAGGAAAGCGGGTGATCGTGAACTTTGGCGTGCTTTATTCGGTTTGATTTTTCAAATTATGTAATTTCATCGCACACGGCATGTAATATTATCAATTATTACGTAAAAATTAAAGTTAACCGTTTTTACCTTATCTTTGTTGTCTTGTGAAGTGATATCCAAATTTATCACGGGTACCTTGTGAGTGTTCAGTTCACATAGCAATTGAAAAATGTGTTCTGACCTAGGAAAAAATATACGAGAAGAAATTATAATAATTCATCAGATTCCAAATGGAGCATCGAGTACCATGGGAACATATATAAGCAAATAATATAATTAACACCCAGATCCGAATTAAGTTCGGGAATCAAACCCGGTTTCGTTAAAGGACAAACACTGCCAATAGTCGTCCAAGATTATTCTTGAAATAATGCTTTAATTTTTCATAAAGATCAAGTCAAATTTAATTTCAATAAATCTCCATTAATTTCATCAAAACACAGAGTATTATTAAAAACGAAGTTATGCTTCTTACTTGATATTAGTAGAGTTTCCTCTGACCACTGTCAAAGACTTCGCAGGCAGACCTTCAGCTATATCCTTGATAGCCAAGGAGAAATCCTGGGGCAATAATGTCAACTTGTCTGATATCACTTCTTGGATATCAAAAAATCCCCCTAACACTGTCCTAATTGATAAAAGTACAAAAAAGATTGACAATGGCATCATGAATAAATATTGAAATAGGTATCCCAGAAAACCAATTTCATATTGTGGACGAAAATGTATCGACAACTGAAAGGTTCATTTTGTACAAAGTCGAACTCGCAACTAATATATTTCAAAAGTTCTCGGTACAAATAACATTATATGAAATACACTCGTTAAATGAAGAATAACTAGTCACAGAAAGGATAACCTTTAGTAAACGTACCAAATAGAAAAAATAAGCTCTATTCAAACTAGAGAATAAGATTAGTTTTGAAAAACTACGAATTAGATAATTTTTCACATTGATAAGACAATTTTAGGTTTAGTATTGGAACAAAAGCATAATGTAGGTATCACGCGTCCTTCGGTATCTTCTTCCCAACTAATTATCTCCCGGAGAATACATTCTAACTCAAGACGTTATTAATTAGCGGTAATATTATTATGGCTTAATAAAATTAATTTACGCTCCGTTGTTATACCAAATTTGCTATTATTTAGACGTTTATATAAAGAATGGTTGTGTTAACAAGTCTGATGAAACTGGTGGATTATGTTGTTTTTTGTTCTGAAATTATCAATTTCCTTATAAGGGTTTTCAATTTGTAAAAACAGCAGTCAGCTTGAAAGCTTTTTTATTTGACTGTCTTCTTGCTAGTAAAATTGTAAAATATGTTTTAGGTTTTCTTTGTGATTATTAACTATTATAATTTTTTATACATAAATTAAAGAGGAGAATACTTCTACGGCATAAATGTTTTGCGTTTCAACACTTCTTCAAAACTATTCATTCATTTTCTTATTTAAAAAAATCTTTAGAATTAAAACGATTTCATTCTATCCAAACTCCCTGTGTATTTTACTTCATTTCCTTATGTGCAATGTCACATAACTCTATCCGCTTCGAACGTTATTAAACCCTCTATCAAAGCCATAATCTGTGGCCCTTGCGCACCGGGCCACATCACCCTTTCGCCGGCAGACCCAGGATTGGCGTTTGACGAGCTAAGTGGCTACTTTTCATCCGTAGGGCCTAACATGACCGATGGTTTAAAAGCTTTGCCGTGTTCCTTCCGACGAAGCACCGCACTTAGGGGAGGGTACATCGTGTATAGTGTACTAATTTATTTTGGCGAGGACTGAAGGAGATTGATATTGAAGGTAGCTTTGGTAACCTTGTTTGTTAATTTTGTGGACAAGTCTGTTTACGTGAATCTTGATAATATTCTAAATTAAAGTGTTATGAAAGTGTAGTAATTTTTACTTTGCAAGTGCCATTCTATGCCGAGGGTTAGTTGTTCTGGGTTTGGGTGTAATATTTTTTTTTTTACACACTTCAATGTCATGAGCAATATCTGCAAAGTTTTGCATTTGCCAGGCAAAGATTGTGTTGGTTTGTTTATTTTTTTTCTGGTTAATACGTTACATATTTGTTGTAGCATATTTTTAAATACAATGCATAATATCAAACTTATTTTCGGTAGTTTTCAATACGAGTAAGAATATAAGAAATAAGGTAATAAAAATGATAGCAGGTTTTCGTTTTCAAAAAAACATATCAATTATTCTAACCAAGAGGTGTTGGTTGATAGATATCCTTGAAAAATGTGAGTGAATTTATTGCTAGGCACAGAAATAGAACATTTTATTTAGGTCTACGAAAAGAAATATACTATTAGATCAATCGTTTCATCACCAACAGCTCATATACGTCCCCACCAAGGGGCTCGAGCCTACCCTGAGTTACGGTGATTAGTCTTTAGTCGAGCACGCTGGCCCAGTGCGGGTTGGTCAACTTCAAACACAACCTTTAAATTTCTTCGCAGGAGTGTGCAGGTCTCATCACGATATTATCATAATGATTCTGTCACCATGTTTGTTTGTGACCTTTTTTGTTCGTCGTTATCAGCTCCGTGGGTGGATACCTACTGAAAATTAATTGAAAATGGTGAAAAACTCAGTTTGACCTATTTTTTCATTTCCAAAAATTATAACAAGGATTTACATCCATCAAAATCCAAAATCCATCAAAATCTTCTCGATCTGAAAAACAAGCTTAAACAGATTATAATTTACCATTTACACATAATATGAATTTTCCAACATTTCGCACCATTTTTTGTGCGTTAAGGTGAAAACACATTACTCTTACCTATGTATTGACTGGCACGCCACGACACTGGAAAATAAAAAAAACCGCCAGCTTTATACTGGAGAAACTTAAGTCTTTGCTTTTATCTCTGACTTAGGCCCATCACAAGGGAGTGTTTAAATACATTATACGTAACATGACGCTGACTGATAAAGTGTTATAACATGCATCACATGACAAGTACATACCTATACCTCTTTGCCTCTTTGGCTGTTGCTGGCCGTAAACACTTAGATTAATTTGAATTAGGAAGATAAGTTCTGACATGAGAAAAAAGAGCTGATTCTAGGTTAGACTGCGCGCGTGTAAAGATCTTAGCAAAAATAATAAAAAAGCATTCCGTGTAACAACTAGTTTCTGTTATAATACCGACTCCACCTACGCTTCACATCATGATATAACTATCGAGTCCTAAAAAAGTCCCATCACGGCCTTTCTTTTTGACCCGTTCTTTCTCCCTGGCGATGCGTTTCCATCTGTTCAAGGTTCAAAGTATTGCAGATCTCGTCAAAAATATTTAGGTTTTTGAGCCTTCATTTCCTTATTCCCTGCGCAACGCTATCTATTATCACTTTGCTATAAAAAGAAAGAGATTGGTTAAGGAAAAATAAATAAACGTGTTTTTATAACACATAGGCCTAATCTGTTTTCACCTTTATGTGCCAACCCTAAACACGGCACGCCTCGAGTGGCAGGCTCACTGAATTATTTACCGTCTGAAATATTAACTAGAAACGCCCCTGGCGACGCCTGTCCCCACCTGCCCGCTATTGAGATTAATTTTCACATAAAAGCATAGAGGATCTCCGAAATAGAATGAGGTTTTGCTTGTTTTATGTTTCTTAATTTATACCGGGCTGTGGAGAATATGGGATGTATTAATAATTAGGTGATGTTGTGAAAAGTGATAGTTTTAAGTGGTTATAGTAATAAGCCCGGGCACTGTGATTTAAGATTTTGAAGTAGTCAAAAATCGCCTGGCCTTTATTGTACACAAAACATAAACTCAGTAAAATAAAATAAAATATCCTTCATCACCGACTGTTGAAATTACTGTAGTCGAATGTTGAAATCGTTACAAAAGTCATGGTTTTTGGAAAATATCTATAACTAAAGTTGTTAATTTTCACGGAAAAAAACACTTTAGATGCTTTGCGTAATAAAGCCTAGTTTACAGTACGAAAATAAAACATCAGAACTGAAAGCAAATTTTCCTTCGGGAATTACTGTATCCTTACGATAAGGATGAGAAAGATAAGTAAGCAAGTTTTTAATAGGTAATAAATATCTTTAAACCTACGTAAATTTTGTACGTAAGGCAAACAGATAACCTTTTCTATAGTATAACAACACGTACAATCGCAAAAAAAAAAAGAAAACGATAAACCATCACTTCGGTAGAGTACCCTCCCGGCAACCTGTGGATTCTTTATTTATACAGTCAATGATAAAGTCTAGACCGAACTTAGGCACTAAACTTAGATATTGAGATTCAGTAGAGGCCAGCGGTATCTAGCTCATACAAAGTAGCTTAAGTACGTCGGCCGTAAACGGGTTGCCTAAATAGGATCATGTTTAGATCCAATAATAAATGAAATTATGAAAGGTCTGGATATGATGTTAAAATTGAATAAGTTTGAATTCTTGTTATAAATTATGGTATAGAAAGGGGTATTCAAGACAATTTCTACGCTAACTAGAAAATTGGCCATCATAAATTATTCGTAAAATCAAGCCTGTGACTAATTTCCTACAGTAGTCAGTGCTGCTGAAATCTTTGCTCTTGAAAGCGCCTTTATCTCGTAGCAATGAGGGTGGTATTTGTAATACGAGTGTCTAGTTGCTTGTGTTGGCTACTGTACATTTGATAACATTTTATTATTACCTACAAATCAACTACAGATGTGTCGATCCGTTGCATTTTTTGTTGCTTGAATAAAAGACAAGCCAACAAACATAATTCTCGCATACTTATCGCGTCGTGTGGGGGTTCGTCATCGGTCTATAAACGCTGGTGTAATTAAGCCACCAATGATTTATTTAACGTAAAATAACCTTTTCTATAGTATAACAACACGTACCTTCGCAAAAAAAAAACGATGAACCATCATTTCGGTAGAGTACCCTAGCAACCCTCCCGGCAACCTGTGGTTATTTTTCGTTAACGGACCTAAATTGATTTTTATACCAAGGCGGTAATAATAGCGGGCGCGGACTTGATCAATTAATATAGGCGCTAAAATAATTAGAGACTGGGAAACTTAGAACAAGTGCTCTACCATTTAACCACGGATCCTTTTACATTCATAATGTTTATTTGAAAGATAAATTAAGAAGGTTCGAAAGGTCTTTAAAAATGATTTCTTTAAAAACAGTTGGGCCATGATGACAGTGGGTGATGGATGAGAAGGCGTAGATGGCGCTGGCGGAGTCCGCTGAAACAATAGTTATTGTGGGGGAGCTGTTTTCCGTAATGATAAAATTCCTTCCTTCGTATTACTTGGCTCAATTTTTGAAGAACCCCTGCTTCGTGGTTTTTGAATCATTCTTAGTAGTAATAAGTAGGTGTTGATATTTCAACTGTTTTAATATCATTGAAGCGGCAATCGTAGCACAACACGCGTTAGTGCAAACGTATTTAAATAATTTTAATTTAAAGAAAACCTATTTTGATTCGAATTTAGTTTCGCTTTATCGTAGTATTTATCTATATCAGCCTGAATTTGAAATTTGAAAATTAAACGCCCATCTAAATTAATAAAAAAAAATGATTTTCAGAAGATGTTATCTTAAAAATATTCGTGCTAGTTTTCCACTTGTAACACCTACATGTTGATGTAGGTTGTTTTAGATTTATCCTTATGAATATGATTTTTCTGTGTTAAAAAAGTAGCCTACATCATAGGCCAATTTGGGAGAAGAACATGGAAATACATGCTGCCTAACGTATTGAATAGTTTACCTAGTACGTTACAACACAAATTACGTATAGCCGCGGCGCGCGCCGAGAGTTACAATGAAATCCTATTAAAGAAATATTTCTTAACTAACATGTGTGATTCTTGATGTCTTATTGTAACCATAGACGAGCTTAGCCGAATTTCGCATAAACCTAGTAGTTTCTGAAAAACGGTCTCTAAATCTAAAGATTAAGTTTTTTGTTTTTGATGAACATGAATAAAAAAAAAAGAAGAAGAATAAACCAAAAAACTAACAAACCAACGATCACAGTTATGTACTTACTAGATTCTCTAGTTCGTGTGTCGCGCAGTACGGTCGCGTTTCTGACCGCACTAGGACCGCGGTCTCGCCCGCGGCTATCGGCTGGATTCTCTTCCCACAGATCCATACTTACTTTATTTTTGCAATATCCTCCCCGCCTTGTTTGCCGTCACGTTATTTTCTTACAAAAATAGAATCCGTTCGTTTTGCCATTGTTTACACAGTGTGATTGCATATTTTAACCTTAAGAAACCCATGAGTAAGTTTACTTGATTCACCCATCATCACTCATCAACAGCTCATATACGTCCCCACCGAGGGACTCGAGCCTACTCTGAATTAGAGCGATTAGGCCTTAGTCGACCACGCTGGCCCAGTGCGGGTTGGTCGACTTCACACACAACCTTTGAATTTCTTCGCAGGAGTGTGCGTGCAGGTTTCATCACGATGTTTTCCTTCACCGTAAGAGCGTCGAATAAACGTACATATGAATTCGAAATTTGATCACTTGATCAACAGTCCAATTTATTTACGAGTATGTTTAAGTTTAGTATGGAAAAAATCAATGATTAAATACAATCGTAAAGTAGTTAATTAATGGTCAAGACATGGCTGATAGTACAGATATAGTATATACTTATTTGGTTTAAAGTATCTGGGTCGTTCTAATCGTGCGTTCCTGTAATATACTCACTGGCACATCTAACCGCCCCCCTTGTATTTCGGGTTAATTTTAAATTACGCTTATTGTTATACATTACAATTGATTTATTGATAATTTTACGATAAATTAAACACACTTAAATAAACGTTAAATTAACTACTATTTAACTAACATCAGCTGTAACTAATAGAATTATAAAGAATCACGAGTATTCCCTGAAATGAAGGGTGGGCGGTTAGATGTGCCGGCTTAGTGTGCCGGTGAGATAATTAAACAAATTGAAATCTGCCTACGGATCAATTCTAATATACAATAAACTGCCCGTTTCATTGAAATACTTGTCTTCTTATACAATGCAATACACATATATTTTTATAGGTATTATAAACCGAAACATAAAACATACATTATTGGGACTTTATTTCCAAGAATAGCGTATAAAAAAAGTCTAATGGCGACATTTTTAATAGATTCATGGAAACGAATTGAATACAAAAAATAGAAGGTGTAATTAGAAAAAAAAATGCACTCACTTATGAAAACAGACTACATTTTGATATACGGAAATTATTGACAAACGAAAACCAGTTTGGTTAGAACCATTATGAATTCGAAATCCGAAGTGCTCCACCACCAACGGTGCATCTGCCCAGTATTATGTTGTCTGTGCGTAAATGGAAGTGAAATGCGCCCTCCAACTCCATGTTTGTGGAACTGGATCCATCGGTTACCGATACAAGACGGCCGGTGTGCACCGTTGCGCACTTGATGTAACCCAGTCTGATCTCATCTCGTAAAAGCTTTCCCCCATCGAGCGAACCCTACAAGGAAGCTATATTCCTATCATCTACCTGCAGATTCGATGGTGCAATAAAACACCAATTAGAGTTGAGTGTCGGTGCAGTGGCTAGGGCCTCCGGTCAGGGAGATCCGGGTTTGAATCCTATCACGTACCAACGTATTGTCGAATTTCAAAATCATGTGTATTGTTCATTCATATTTTCGTCCAAGATTTATTAGTTAATGACGGATCTAAGTGATGTAATAATAACATCCTATGGTAATAAATTATTTTGACTTTGACTTTGGTATACTCAAATCAACCCTAAAACTATTTCTATACGAAAATTTCTCTGGAGTCATCATGATTTTTATTTCTAAATATATACTACCCATATATATTGAGACTGTCTACCAAAATTAAGTACTTTAGATAACAGTATTAATAGACTATTAATCGAAGGTTAATGACCATAATCGCATAAGCTAATGATTTATGTTGAATATTTAAACAGAACATAATCCAATGTAAATTTTACTAATAAACCACAAGAGTGACAAACAAAATCGCCATTGATCTCAAAGAAAAAAATAAAAATGTCTTTATTCGAAGTAAGATTCAACAAAATAAATTTTCAATGTTAAAGCAAGCCAATAAAACCAAGGACAAAAGAAGTTTATCCCTGGTTGGTACGTTCACTAAACTGTGGAGAAGAATGGCCGGAAGAAACTCTACAGGACTCGTATCTTCCTTTGTTACCTTCTAAAACCTAAGGCTATTTAGTTAGAACTAACTTTATGTAGGTATTATGAAGTATTTAATTATTCAAATTACGAATACAGTCTGTAGATTTTCATAACATTGTTTTCATAAGGCATAATTATGAAATAATAAAATTAATATTCCTCTACAAGGTATATTCCATCAGACACAGTTAAATGTTTTTTAAACGAGTATTTTCGTTATTCATCATTTAAATTTACTGTTTATTAGTACTCTGTGTCATAATATTTAACATTTTGCTATTCGGTTCGTAGTTTAAAATGATTTATTAAAAAATCTAATGAAAATAAATTGGAAATTTTGTTGAGCATTAAAAGCTGATTTGCTTTTTTAAAAAGTTATTTGGTGATATCATGGATAAATAGTACTATGTTATATTTTTAATTTGAATTTAAATAATGTAGTATCGTAGTAGCTTAACTTTAGTTTGCTTAGGAGGTAGAAAATGATAAATAGTAAAAAAATATTTCAATGAAATTCAATGGTGTTGTATAATTATTGATAAATTTTATGTTGCTATGATTCTAATTCATCCCGGATCGCCCACGCCCTATGATTTAAAGCAAAAACAAATAAATTAAGTATATCTTGGTTAATCTCTAAAACTTCGTCGAAAAAATTTATATTTTTAAGACTGTTCTTGATACAACAGTTTTTTGAACTCGTTCAAGCTAAAGTTGACTTTAAGATAACGAACATTTTTATTCCATGACGTTACTTTTATTGTCCTAATGATTTTGTAAAATCTTATTTCAAATTATAGTTTATTTATCTTAATCTTTTCGTTGGTAGTTAAATCATTATATGAGACATTTCAGACACTTTTGGCATCTCAATAATTCTGAACCCATGCAAAATAATGATGATCAAAATCAAATCAAATCTGTTTAAGTGTACTATAATTAAAATACAATCGTAATAATTACTTGCAGACTCCACTCCTCACTAGGTATGTGTCGCGGCAGTTCGAACGATCGTTACCAATTAAAATCAAGTTACTTTTTTTTATCAATCCTAGTCTAAGAATTCCGGATAAAATCAAGATTAAAAACAAAAATTAATCAAAGCATGTTAGCCAAACTTTAGTTAAAATCTGTCTTGAATAAACGCCATCTTGGAACGATGTCACGTCTCTTTGATCCTATTTATGTATTCTGTGGCATCACGAACCGCACAGTTTTTCAGCGGTTGAAAGTGAATTGAATGTGTGCACGGTCGGGTGCGCACGCTTCGGAAAAACGAACGAATGGAAACAAAGCATTTTAAATGAATCACCGCGCATTCTTTAATTTATTAAAGGGAGCAAGTGGGGAGCAAGTAAACCGGGAAATTATTGAGAACACGTGAAGTATTTCGCTTCGTGTCTTTCTGATCGATTACGCACTCGTGTGAACGTATTGGGTTTAATCATATATCAAAGTAAAAATCAGATTATGTTTTTTTAAATTACTTCCAAGAATTGGTTTGTGACTGACACTAATCTATTATTTTATGAAGAAGATGAGTCGAAAAGATCTAAAAAGTTTGCATTTTCTATGTTTTCACAGTACCAAAATCCGGTTAAGATATATTAAGATATAATCAGATTAAAGGTAGCCAGCTAAGTACGGGTTAAATAGTTGGAAGGAGAATGTTCACACAAACCCAAAATGTTTGGACAATAGTCACTTTCAATACTGTTTTTCTGACTTTAAGTTTCTTTAATCGTCGGATTCGGAGTAAGTGGGATTCTGAGAAAGACAGACACTTATTTGTACCTATACAGTTATGCAGCCACCAGTAAAGCGTGGGATTGGATATTAGTATCCACCATATTTATAAAACTTTGTTTTTTAATAATATGAGCTTTACAACATCCTGAAGTTTCCCCGCAAAACCACTCGAACGCGTCTAATATCAGCAAACGCTGGAATAACCGCTAACTTAATAGCTGTAGGCGATAGTTTAAACTCTTCGCTCAGAGAATTTAATACAAAACTTAACTACGCGTACAACCGTAGCATTCCTAAACACCATAGAGAAATCTGTACTAGACGAGATATGGGGGCAAATAGTAGGTAGATTAAAAAATCGGGCACCAACCAAAGGTTACCTTGCCAAATCAACCTTTTTTACCAAACGTTGCTTGACAGAGATTGCTATGAGGTTGTCTATTGACTCAACCTTTGTATTATTTATTTGCTCAGTATTTCTTAGGCGACAATATGAAGTATTTGTATTGTATTGTTCTGAAGGTAGATACAGATTTATGTATTTTCCTTTCACAAAATACGCCGGTAACAGCCAGCGTCAAATGAAAACTGGATATATCGATTCCTCGAAATTTTTACACACACACGGACACACGCACAGTAATTGCTAGTCGCGAGTTTCCAGAAACGATGCTTCTACTGAAAGCTAAATAGAGAACTAAGCCCTTTAAAGCGCTTCTGCACCGAATGCCTTACTTATTTAATGAGTGTCTGTCTAGTCTGGCAGATTACTCGTGTGAAATAAAAGACTTTTCTTTAAAGAAATTTGTGTATTGTGTTTTCATGGCATATCTCTATCTACCATTAATGAATCGCAAGGAATATTTTTTTACCGAATAGTTTTGTTAAAGAATCCGTATGGAAGGGATATGAAGATGACGGGTTGTGTGTGCTAATGTGTAAGTGGGAATTGGATTCAGATTTGTAACAACTAAAAATCACAAAATCTTCCACATTTTAATAGATGCTAATCATACCTAAGTAGACGAAATTCCATGACTTTCCAAGACTTCCTCTCACCCAGATTTTGTCGTGTCAATCAAAAGAGGCTGAATAATGAATGGTTCAGACCCCGGAGATAATCATAGCACTCATTGCTGGGAATTACTGCGAACGATTGTCGTTACGCAATCAATGATTCTGCTAATATCTGGCAAGTGTATTGCACCTTAACTTCTGTAATGACAGTTATTTAAATACGCTGGTAGTCGTTTGATAGCATCGTGGGCCATGTTTTTGTTTCTATGTTTTTAATTAGTTTATTTGAGTGTGTAATTTAGACTCTGAAAGATAAACTGAAAGTTGCCTGGAAGAAATTGCTGCCTTAGCAATAAGACCATCTATCACTATTATTTGAACTGCTTTTTCTGCTTCTCTTGTGTGCAATAAAATACAAGACAATTGAAATACTTGCATTTTACTTGTTTACACTTGTTTCAGTCGCTGCAAACCCAAGGTCTACCTTTTGGTCCACCTGGTGGACCACGGGCAGGTTAGTAACTTTATTATTAAATTAGTGGAGTCCTTCACATAACACAGTCTCAGGATTAGGGCTGCCTGTGTTTTTCAAGCTACTTGCTTAGCAAAACCACTTGACACTGGCGAAATACCTACGTAATGTACTACGCTATAAATAAATCTGTTATAGTTGGATTACTGTAGGATGAGCTCTGACAGATTAAAGTTTTAAAAACATTTTAATATTATTTCGTTTATTTATTTATTTAGTAAGTAAAATTACATACTGTTTAATGATAAAATAAGAGGTGAAGTTACTTCATTGTTATTCATTAACTATTATGGTTTTTAAACTGAATATTATAAAAAAAAGTTGTTAACGTCGTATGAAGAATTTTGAAGCTGTCAGAACTCATCCTATAATAACCCAACTATAGCGATAAGATGGCTAGAAAAATGCTGTAAAAGTGATTTCTTTAAGCCAAAAAATCTAAAGTTAAATTAAAATATTAAAAACAATTAAAGTTTAATAAAAAAAATAAAAAAGATAAGCAGTTAACTACGGAGGTGATTTAACTCTTCAAATTCTAATTTATACGGTTATTATTTGAACGATTTCGTATTTTTTTGTATTTGTTGTCTCTTTCTTTCGCCCGAATTCCAATTAAAGACATCTGTGGACCTGCCAGAATGGCGACCTGCAAAACCTATTCAAACAGAGATTTGTTTTAATTATCTGTTGAGACGGAGCCTTACTTACAACGGATGGGATTTTGAAGAGATAATTTCAATTAGAGCGGCTTAGGCGAGTGCTTCCGATGTCGCTGTGTTATTTATTACTTTCCTAGAAACCTTAAAAAGTTTCCTAAAAATAAAAGATTCTAAGAAGGAGCCATGTTCTAGCGAGGCACTAATTTTTTGAGCATGTACTTAATATGTTATATCAGTAAGCCTTAAAATCTACAGAAACTGAAATGTCAATGTTCATGAAAAGTTTGGTTCCATAATTTCATCATTTATATTATCGATTTTCAGTAAGGCAGGCTTTCGTCCAAACCGTAGTTGCTCTGATCAAGCCCTCGCGCTTACGACACATATTGAAAACGGTTTTCACCGTAACGTGAAATCCTCAGCTGCATTTGTCGATCTGACAGCAGCATACGATACTGTGTGGCGCCAGGGCCTTCTGTACAAACTCTTAAAGGTGGTACCATGCATTAAAATCTATAGACTGCTAGAAAACGCCCTTACTAATAGAGCATTTCAGGTTCATCTGGGCGGACAATGTAGTTCCCCCATGGTACTTAACAATGGTCTACCGCAGGGCTCCGTCCTGGCCCCCTTGCTTTTCAACCTGTATATATCCGACCTGCCTGACACCGCTTCGTTGAAATTTGGCTACGCAGACGACCTGGCCCTTGTTACTCAAGATGTAAGCATGGAAACCACCGAAGCTACGCTGGAGAAAGATCTTGCCTCTCTAGACGACTACTTCGTACGCTGGCGTCTCTGCCCAAGCGCGTCTAAAACGGAGGTCTCCTGTTTCCATCTCTGTAATAGTCTCGCTAACAAGGAGCTAAAAGTAAAGTTTAGAGACAAAATCCTAGCACACAATTTTCAACCCAAATACCTGGGTATCACCCTAGACAGAAGTCTCAACTTTAAACCTCATCTCAGCCGGGTCTCTGCCAAACTAAAGACGCGAAACAGTATTGTGCAAAAGCTAACTGGTACAACTTGGGGAGCAACTGCAGCAACGCTCCGCACGACGGCTCTATCGCTAGTGTATTCATCAGCTGAATATTGCGCGGCGGTTTGGCTGAACAGCGCCCATACTTCAATGGTCGATGTTCAGCTAAACCATGCCATGCGTCTTATAACTGGCTGTATGAAACCCACACCCACCTACTGGCTGCCAGCACTCAGTTACATTGCACCACCCCACATGCGCAGAGCAAAATGTCTAAGCCGAGAGGTCAAAAAGATCCATGAAAACAAGGCATTGCCTATTCACAAAGATCTCGTCGAATTTCAAACCTCAAGGCTTAAGTCTCGCAAACCTCCTGCACTAGCAGTCCACTCTGAAGTGCCAAGCCTGAATATTAATGACGCCTGGACAGATGAATGGAGATCTCAATCTGTCACCGAATTCCTATTTGAGCTGAACACGCAGCAACGCCCGGCAGGCTTTGAAGAACCCAGACACCTTTGGTGCAAATTGAACCGCATAAGAACAGGCGTTGGCAACTGTGCATATCTATGGCACAAGTGGGGCTGGAGCGAGACGGCAGCCTGCGAATGTGGTCATCCGGAGCAAACGGTTCGGCACATTGTGTTTGATTGCCCTGCCACCCGGTACACGGGAGATGCCGAGGACCTAAAGGTACTTTCAGACTGCGCAAAGCAGTTTCTCAGTGCAGCGGGTCTCCGCTTATAGCTATCTTGCTGTAGCAACTAAATGATAAAAAATGCCATACGATAAATAAAATAAGTAAAAAAAAAAACTATTGCGAATAAAACTGTGGGAAACAGAAGTTTTATTAAATTATCATATAGATATATTAATTGCTCAGCATGCAGAATCAGATCTACAATACTCGTAGTACATAATTACGTAATACAAGATTTCAGAATAAAAAACATACAATTTGTAATTTAATTTTTCTCTTTTTTTTTTATTATTTTATTATTTTTGAGTAAGTTCATAATTATAATATTATTATTAATATTTGAATTCTAGCGATTAGACCTGCTAAATCTTTACGTTCGTCCAAGATCTTTACTAAGATAATATTATGATCTTCAACTAAACTAAACTTTTACCCAAAATACTCGTAACATTCGATGAATCGAGCAAATAATCAGGAGAAGCCCTTGTAATCGAATTAAATTACCAGGGATTCCTCCCTCATCATGAAGCAGGTGTTTGTGGCGAACACCACGCGTACGTGTACGACACAACTCAACGCGAAGCGACACGACGCAACGCGACACGACACGACGTGCGGCGACCCTCCGCCGGAAACTGAACGTAGCGCTAGGCACGGTACTGTAGTACTGGAATGTTGTAGGTGAGAGGATTTGGTCGGGATATTACCTATATAATTTGTAGGATATGTAGTTCCTGTAGAATGTTGATGTAGATGATTTATTTATTTAGGCTGTTTACTAGACTTTTCATGATAAAATCAACTCACTCAATAAATGCAAAGTTAAAATCCCTTAAAATTATGTACCATTTTTATTTTAATATCGTATTTAATTACACTTAGCGCAGGTTAAGTAAGTAAAAAATATTTTAACCTATTCAACGAAATAATAATAAGGAAAGAAAAAAAGGATAGGTTTGCTTTTCATTTCGTTGCTGTTCTCGTATCGGAGGTTAAGGCACACTTTGGGTCGCTGTGCCAATGTGTGTCAGAGTAGTAAGTAAGTGTATCTCGGAAAATATTTTTATCTGCACTGAATTCCAATGGGACATATTATTCCGATAGGTACTGACGAAGACAGACAGAATTATACCCCTTTACTAACAGTGCTTGTAGTAAAGTGTACTTCTGTCTGTACTAAAGCGTACATATTTTGAACGGAACAACCACTCATTCTCCTGCCCTGTTACCTTTATTTGCGGTCGGCGCAATATGTTTTCTTCTTCCATTCACCCCGTCAGACGTCACATCACTATTCACTCCCTTCTTACACATATCATCTTTCACGCAATCCATCCATACTTTCCTGGGTCTACCCCTACCTGGTTTTCCATTCACTCTCATATCTAGCATACGTCTAGTGGTATGGGATTCCTCTCTCCGCATCATATGCCCATACCACGACAGCCTGTTACTCCTCAACTTGTCCACTATGGGTGCCACTTTCAAGCTTCCTCTTATAAACTCATTTCTTATTCTATCTTTCCTCGTCACACCACACATCCATCTTAACATTCGTATCTCAGCTACAAGGGCTGCTATTTATGTATCCGGAACTGGCCACTTACATAAACAATATTTAAAAAGAAATTATAACATTTAAAAATAGAACTCTTTGGCTGTAAAATAAAGTTTGTTTCATTCATCTGTCAATTGTTTTTACATTGTGGCGCCATTTTTAAAATTAATTGTCTATCATCACCATGGATTTGACTCGTGAAAATTTTCGTGCTATGATTTATTACGACTTTCGGCGTGGATTAACTCAAAAACAGTGCATGGATCAACTTTTGTCGACTTTTAGGTGGAAGCCCCATCAAAAACCACTGTGTATCACTGGTTCAGTGAGTTTAATCGTGGTCGTTGTATGCTTGCGGACGATTTTAAAGAAGGTCGCCCTAAATCGGCTGTTGTACCACAAAATATTGATGCTGTGCGCGAACTAATAATGTAAGACCGTCATGTTACATATCGCGAGATAGAGGCATTTCTGGGCATTAGTATGACGAGTATTTATAAAATATTACACGAACATTTGGCTGTAAAAAAAAATTGTTCTCGTTGGATCCCGCACAACTTAACAGTTGAACAAAAACAGGCTCGTGTTGATTGGTGCAAAAAAAAATTATAGAAAAATACAAATGTGGTACATCAAAAGCTGTTCATAGTATCTACACAGGAGACGAATCTTGGATATATGCGTATGATCCCGAAACTAAACGGCAGTCAACGGTTTGGGTGTTCCAAAATGAGCCAAACCCAACGAAAGTTGTTCGTGCGAAAAGCACTTTGAAGCAAATGGTTGCCTGCTTTTTTGGTATTAGTGGACATGTGGCTACAGTACCACTAGAGAATTGTAAAACGGTTAATTCTGAATGGTACACCACCATGTGCTTGCCAGAAGTCTTTGGAGAAATACGCAAGAACAATCGACAACGAAGAATAATCCTTCACCATGATAACGCCAGCTGTCACACCTCGGCCGCAACAACGGAGTATTTAAATAGTCAAATGATCGAAATGACGGGTCATCCGCCGTACAGTCCCGACTTGGCACCCAACGACTTTTATTTATTCCCAAGCGTGAAGAACAAATTACGTGGACACCGATTTTCGACCCGGGAAGAAGCCGTTGATGCAAAAATGCACGTTTTGGAGATACCCGATACAGAATGGAAAAAATGCTACGAAAGTTGGTTTCAACGTATTAAAAAATGCATCGATCATCACGGGGAATATTTTGAAAAGCAATAAAAGTATATTTGGTTATAGATGTTTGTTATTTTTTGTTATTCCGGATACATAAATAGCGGCCCTCATACATGTAGAACAACCACTATAAGCAAAAAAAATAATGTTGCATCTGATTATTTCTAGATATGATGAAATAATGTTGGGTCTCTAAGTTTAGTTTATTTTTATTACAAGTTTTTATTAGCTTGTACTGTATGTGGGTGGGTGGGTGTGTGGGTTTGTTGTATGTTCGGGCGAAATCTTGCAACTTAATTTTGAAGCACTTGCTGCCATTGGAATTTGCTGAAATTTGGTATACTTATGTAACCGCGATGACAATGCAATATTATGGTACCATGGAGCTGGTTTGATGATGGAGACGGAAGGAGGCCATAAGAACTCCTTTAATACACAACACAACCTAGTCGTGTTTGGGTTCGTTGGATTTGTATTAACAATATCTTTAGTCATACGTGATGTCCAGGGTCTCATGATGGAGTCGGAAGGTGGCCATAGGAACTCCTCTAATACACAACACAACCTAGTCGTGTTTGGGCTCGTTGGATTTGTCTTAACAAGATCTTTAATCATACGTGATGTCCAGGGTCTCATGATAGAGCCGGAAGGTGGCCATAGGAACTCCTTAAATACACAACACAACCTAGTCGTGTTTGGGCTCGTTGGATTTGTCTTAACAAGATCTTGAGTCATACGTGATGTCCAGGGTCTCATGATGGAGCCGGAAGGTGGCCATAGGAACTCCTTAAATACACACCACAACCTAGTCGTGTTTGGGCTCGTTGGATTTGTCTTAACAATATCTTCAGTCATACGTGATGTCCAGGGTCTCATGATGGAGCCGAAAGATGTCTATAGGAACTCCTTAAATACACACCACAACCTAGTCGTGTTTGGGCGCGTTGGATTTGTCTTAACAAGGATACTCCACTCCACGGCTTTAAAAGCTTGTTTCAAAAGAATTTTTAATTAAACTTATTAATTACAAGCTTTTATTTAGCTTTCACTGTATGTATGTGGGTATGTTCGGGCGAAATCTTGCAACTTAATTTTGAAGCACTTTCTGCCATTGGAATTTGCTGAAATTTGGTATACTTATGTAACCCCGATGACAATGCAATATTATGGTACCATGAAGCTGGTCTGATGATGGAGACGGAAGGTGGCCATAGGAACTCTTCTAATACACAACACAACCTAGCCGTGTTTGGGCTCGTTGGATTTGTCTTAACAAGATCTTTAGTCATACATGATTTCCAGGGTCTCATGATGGAGCCGGAAGGTGGCCATAAGAACTCCTTAAATACACACCATACAACCTAGTCGTGTTTGGGCTCGTTGGATTTGTTTTAACAAGATCTTTAGTCATACGTGAAGTCCAGGGTCTCATGATGGAGCCGGAAGATATTCATAGGAACTCCTTAAATACACACCACAACCTAGTCGTGTTTGGGCTCGTTGGATTTGTCTTAACAAGGATACTCCACTCCACGGCTTTAAAAGCTTGTTTAAAAAGGATTTTTAATTATTACTTATTTTAAGTTTATTTTCTAAGCTACATACCAAATAGTATTGTCTATAATGTGACTGATCTTTGGAAAATTCAAGAAATATGTCACATTCGCGCCGCGCCAGTTTTCGGCTCGGCGGGATTTTTGGGAACACACATTTTATAATATTTTATATTGCTTGCTTATTTTACGAACAGAAGCTAGAGAAACTCCAATAAATCATGCAGAATTTAATTTCAGTAACCTTTAAAAAGCTTATCCAGTCGAGTTTTTTTTTATATTACAGTACAAACTTGGTAAGAGCCAGAGGCTTATTCTAAATTATAGTTTGTACAGGCACAATAGTCGAGAGACGTTACTTACATCTATTTTTAGGGTCCCGTAAAAAGGAACCCTTAACGGAACCTTTATAGTTTCGCCATGTCCATCTGTCTGTCTGGCCGTCCGCGGCTTAGCTCAGAGACTCTTAGTACTAGAAGGCTGTAATTTGGCATGGATATACATATTAATCATGTCGATACAGCTGAGGAATAAAATATTAAAAAAAAGTCATTGGTTAGGTTTTTTAAAAATAATGGGGGTTTGCTAAAACTATTTTTCGATGTTAGTGTACGTTTCAGAAATATTTTGTTTTAAAGTGCTTATTTTTGTTACGAGTCTAGTTTTCCCTCCATCCTACCAGCAAAACAGTTGTATTTGGAAATGTGAAAAAATTCACGGTAGTAGTGTATATGATTAATTTAAAAGGAAATCTATCAACATCAAGTAGGCTTTACAGGTTATCGAATAATAGACCAACTTATAAATGTACTTGTACAAGTAAGAAATTTGGTACTAGATCACAGAAAAATATTTTGATGAATGTTAACTGTCTTAAGCAACAACTAAGGAACCCTACACTTTGCGTGGCCCAACACGTGCTTGGCCGGTTTTCTCAATATTTTCTAAAACAGTATCGAAATCGGCAAATAAATACCTAGAATAAAAAGCTACTATGATGATCGAATATTGAAAAAAAACGTATCATGTTTACTGCGTATGATAAAACATTGCGTGCCGATATCTACATAGACAGAGTCAACTTTAAAAAAACCTTTTTATAAAAATATATTGAAAAACTGTTTCTTAAAAAAATTAAAATAAGTACCTACCTAAGTAATACTAATACCCTTAATTATTTTTATGAAAAAATATTTATCTAAAATGTGTTCAATTGAATTAAATACCCATTATGTTTAAATTCAGAGTAAAACGTAATAAAATAGTGTGATTTCCGCAGCGGCCATAATTACGGCTGTCGCCTTTTGATCCCTCTAATTAGACAGATGTTCGCTGAATCTCTCATTGTGTCTCTTTATGTGCGACCTAATTTCCTTGTAACAATTTCCCATTTAATTTTAAACACTTTTTATTTATAGGTTGCGTACTAAATAAATTGAAATCAATCGTAAGGCAATAAATATATGCAGTTTTTAAGTCGGTTGGCCGGTTATCTCAAAAATACAAAATAATATCATACAGTTCAGACTGTTAAAATAAAAAGGTAAGTAAATATAACATTTTAAAGAATTAAAGATAAAAATCTGCACAATACAATATAAGGTATCATCCTCAAGTAACAAAAAGCTATCCGAACCTCAGAGGAACAAAAGGCGATCGCTTCGCTCCCTACGCGAGTCAGAAATCTTTGATCCGAACGAACAAAAAATACCTATATATTATGAATCTCCTTTTACTACATCAAATCGATCACCTGACTCCGTAGTTTATTTATTTTCTTCTGTTGAAGTTGTATTCCGATCTTTAATTCAGCTTATTTTTATATTCATTAATAAAACTTTTTAAGAATATTTTCCATTGACAGTTTTTTATGAATACTTCAGAATACATATTCTAAATTGAGATCATCTTAATGGTTCAACAAACTATAGTAAAATAAACCTTCAATATGAATTAAGGGACTTAAAAACTCTATAAAATAATTTCTGGAACGACATTGGCTTCGTAACATCATTATTTTAGTTCAATTTACTGAATTAGCTTGATAAATGCGTTTAAATTACCGTTTTGGTAAGCAATGCGCGCGCCGTGGGCCGTAGCTGTCGGCTACGCGGGTTAGTCTACGCGCGTCCGTCGTAGCGACTGCTACGAACCTCGCGACCGTGCTACGCGGAAGAACAAATCGTACGATTACGAAAATAAGGTGACGATTTCTGTGAACGATTCTGTGATAGTGTCTGTGTTTCTGTGATTGGGACTTTGACTTCTGAGGTAAGAATCGTGAAATATATATATTATTATTAATTTTCATGATGTTTATTTGAAAGGATGACGTATTCGACGGCCTTTTTGACAGTTCATTTTGATATGAGATTGGCGGGTATGAGAAATAATATTGCTTTAATAAAAGGGATCTTGAGGATATAAGAATCACGAACAAGTTTATTAATGTAATATTTTTGTTTTTACGGAAGCAATACGAGTAATTATCAATTAACACAATATATTTATAAGGTATTTTTCATGGTGTTTCTAAAGCGTTTTCAAACTTAAAATGGCGTTTAATCTAGATAGATCTCTCTCTCTTTGCCTCAGAATAATTGGTTCAGGGCTTCAGGATATTTTACAAACCCTATCTTACCATTGTCTTTTTTTACAAATAAGTTAATATAAATAATGTGCGCGTGCATTATTTATATTCTTTTTGATTTACTTTATATTTTTTAATGTGCCTTGTCTTAATGATACATCATAATAATTATATTTTTGTTACAATTTCACGATCAAATAGTAATATTTCCTCATTAAATAATTCTGACGATTTAAAAAAATATACAAGTTTTTGTTTAACAATACAAAAGACAGATATCTTAAGATATTACGTAGACAAACCCTGCACTAGGTAGCGTGGTACAAGTGCTAGAATCAAGAGAGGGCTAAAGCCCCTCGGTGGGGACGTTTATGAGTTGATAACATGTAAATATGTTAAGATAAGGCCAGTATCTACTACAGTGGGAACATAATTTTGGAAATTATGAGCATATTTGCTCACACCTGCAAAGAAATTCAATAGTTGTGCATAAAGTCGATAAACCCACATTCGATGACAAACTATTAAATGATCACTTTAGTTGAAATCCGGGATCGTGTACCGCTCTGAAGGGAAATAGACAAGATTATGACATTAAGCCGACGTTTATTTTTGACTTCTTCTGGTACAAAAATATACTACCTGCAATAGGATTTTCTTACACTTTTATATCTGTTTATTATTTTTAATACACTCTTAGGTATATTTTTTATTTACAGGCCAGTACTTTAGAGCAAAATTAATAAAAGTTTTGTTTATAACTGTATTTGTCATTATTATTTACGTAGAAATTAAGAACTTCGAGTATGGCGGCACTTTTGGGTAGGTATTTTTCAAGTAGTGTGGACGTAGGTATAACATGGGTGAACTAACCCGAAGCCTTATGTTCGATGCTTAGAATTAATATAGTGAAGTGCAATGGAATTTGAAAATAAATAGCTTTTGTTTTCATGACGTGGTTCGCGAGTATTCGGGTCATAGCTGTCAAACTAATAAAAATATATCGCGTTGCAGCTCTACCTAGTAGGTGAGATACCTACAAAAAAAAAACAGTACATAGGTTGTAGTTGTTTAGCCAACCATAAATACACCGAACAAATGTATATTCTAGTAAAATAAAAAAATATCTTACGAATTAAAATATAAAGTGTGTTTCAAAAGCAACGGACATCTGCGTATTTATTCTAGAATATACTAGTAAAATACTAGTATTTTTTTAACATTTTGATGGAAAGACCTTATTGCCAAGGAAAAACATGAGCTGGCGTAACCGCGGGGGCAGACAGCTAGTTAAAAACAAAATAAAAATTAAGCGTATTAATGTTTGCAGTAGCTCTGTTCACGACTTCATTAAAGAGAGATGGATGATGTGCTTCTCAGGTGGTAAACAAACTCGTCATTCCTTACAGTGCAATCAATCACAATCTGCCCCCGGCTTATGCAAACAAAAAACATAATTTCAGTCAAGACATCCGGCTAGCATTGGTTTGATCACAACTTTTGTTATTATACACGATGTTACAAAAATAACTAAAAAGTAGAAAGATAGTAGTTCAATACGTGAAACTGAACAATTTTCCTATAGGAACATGTTGCCAAATGAAAAAAAAACGCTTCTTTCATAATAAGTAGCGCGGTTTTGTACGAAAGGGCTAACTTGTACCCGACTGCGTGCGACGCAAAGGAAGGTAATGTGTTTATCAGTCTACGCATGCTTTATATTATCGTCTCTCAGTCTATCTTGCTGGGGAAAGTTGTTCACTTTCATGGACTAAACTTCTCTCTTTCCACTTTACGTGTATTTTTGTAACATCCTGTATAGATTTCGGTTCGCTTACGTGAAATTTCATCGAGATTGGTTATTCTGTTTTTTTTGGTAATGTTTTTATTGGATGGATATCGTATATTCATAGATTTTTATTAGATTGTGTAGAGAACCAAAATTTGTATTTTTCTTGTAATATCAGTCAGTTCTATTATTATACGGGCCGTGGGCACAAAATCTAGTAACGCGTAATATTTAACGTAGATAAATATTTAACGTAGATACGTTATTTTACGTTGAGCTAACCACTGAATTTCGGGGTCGTAAAAGCTATAAGCAGTTGCAGCACTCAAGGTGCTTAAAATTTTAAAGCGCTCTAGTTTTAAAACCTTCCAAAATTGTTACAATAAAGTTTAATTAGACTATTGGTTTATTTTAAGCCACATACAATTACAGCCGTGATACGTGCGTGGTCACCTTTAGTAAGTTGCCAGTGTCAACCCTAATTCCGATGATGTACTAACAAAAATTATTTCACGAATTTTAATCCTGCTAGCTAGCCACATAGCACATCGGGTAAATTTATTCTTTGTCATAATTATTCGTATAATTTTGCAGGATTAGAAACTGTGCAAGTGTTATACTTGTGGCCCACACCGCCCACGCCTTACGCCGCCTCTGCTAGTATATAAAATCTTGAGCGCCGGTGGTCTAATGGTTAGGGCCACTGTCTCTCGTCCGGGAGACGCGGGTTCGATCCCCACTACGTACCAATGTGTTTTCGAATTTTGAATTCATTCGTACGTTTATTCGACGCTCTTATGGTGAAGGAAAACATCGTGATGAAACCTGCACACTCCTGCGAAGAATTTCAAAGGTTGTGTGTAAAGTCGACCAACCCGCACTAGGACAGCGTGGTCGACTAAGGTCTAATTGCTCTAATTCAGAGTAGGCTCGAGCCCCTAGGTGGGGACGTATATGAGTTGTTGATGCTGATATAAAATCTTACTTAAAAATATAAAAAATGTCCTGAGAAAACTTCATCGGTTTGGAGAGGTCCGGTCACCATATCTCATTGCCTGACTTGACTATACCCAATGATCTTTCCATCCAGCCAGCCTTGTTTATGAACGACATATCCTTATAATTTGTACTCCTATGGACCGTATCGAAAGTAGAACTATAATCACCATCATCATAGTTTTAAGCCCACATTCACACACTGCTAGGTATAGGCCTCTTCTCGACTGCGCCACTCCTCACGGTACTGTGGTATTTACATCCAGCCTGATCCTGCCAGTTTGGCAATGTTGTCGGGCTGCTCTGGCCTTGTTGTTCCTCTATACTATAATATTCTTCTCTTCGTCTTGAATTACCCACCCTCGTCCATCCCTCAGTTTACCGTCCTCACAAGTGAGCTGTTTAGTTAATCTGCGTATGCTCACAATGTCACAGGTTTTCTGTTTGTATAGGCCAGGAGCTGTGATTAATTGTACCCGTAAGGTGGCACGTTTGTCTACCTGAGATGAGTCATTAATCTCCCGGACTATGTTTTGATGAAGCTGTAAAATATTTTAATATTTTATTTTGGGTTTTCGGTTCGGTGTTTGAAATGTTTTGTTCAACTTGAAGGGTCTAAATTTGCTTGACATGTTTTCGTCAAACGTATTTAGAAACCTCCGAATCAAATTAGATTTCAAATAAAAAACGAATATTCAAATTGGGAACTACGACGCCTCAGACAGCATATAATAGACAAACAGCCCTCCTTACCTTGTTGGATGCAAAAAGCGCTTCAGCATAGGTAACAAAACACTGCAGCTTTAGTATAAAATGTTTAAATTCTACAATGCTATCTTATCTCAAAGCAAAAAGGAAACATTGAAACGTCGCTGTGGGGGAACACTCACGGAGACAAACACAGATTAGGGCGGCTCGCTTCTAGAAGCCGCCTTAAGTGCATCTTAGGCTTTTAACGTTTTATAAAGGAAACAAAGTAGCGGCACATTATACATTAACTAGCTTTCAACAAGCTTTCTGTGTGTGGTTTATATAATAAATGTTTTATTCGCAAGTGATCAGAATCGAAATATTCATAAGTGCACGGTTTTTAGAAAGCGTTTTCCTTATTCGAATCGATTTTTTTACAGGAAATAGAGCAAATCACCTTTTGACTCGTTGACAAAGAAAATACTTTTATTAAAATACAGATACAAATGTATGGATATTTGTAATGTTACCTATATATATATATAAATACATGAAAACTGATTGATACGTTTAGGGATTGGTGTGAAATTTACAACCTTGTAAAGTATCTTTTAGGTGGTGACCTTGGTGTCCTAAAGTCAAGAGTGTAACAGTAGCATCGTATGGGTAAGCGTGTTCTATTGTCAACCTTATCATCTCTTTTCATACGAGTATATCGAAATTGAGAGCAATCAAGATTGCATTAGTCATAAAAAAATACTAAAGACGATCTTTTTCGTTGTTTTATTCTTCTTAGATCCGCGAAAATAAAATTAATTGTACTTAAGTCCTGAAATTCACTAATAAACTGAAACGTTATCACGGAAATACAAAATAACCAGTAAGATTTAATCTAGCTAGACTATAATGCTGAGTGACTTAACGCCACTCTTACGCACGTGTAGCTTCATATTACGCTAGACGCGCGAAACATGTATTGCGTCTGATTATGTAATGTTTACGTTTCGAGAGCACTTCGGGGCTTCTTTTACATTCTCATAGGGAATAGGAGACTGCTTCTTGATTCTGGCAGCAACATTTTGTACCTAAAATAAAGTCGAATTGTCACTGTTAAAAAATAAGACATCAAATGGAAGACATAATGTGATCGCCTCTAACAAGATGGACTGACGATTTGATGAACGCAACACAGGAACGCCAATGTAATACCTATAAGATTTATTTTTAAAATAAACATTAATGTACGATACGCATCAGCTATTATTAAAGTTTTGTAATAATGATAAAACGATGAAATTCACCTTTCATCTCAGCTGAAAGCAAAAACTCATTTACTTTAATACACTTCTCATCTGATTGAATTGACATCGATGCCTTTGTTATCTTTGCCTCGTTCATTTATTGTATGATTCATATAACGAACGTACTATCTATTTTTTTTTACTAAGTGCAGTTCTTTATACTTTGTGTTACTCATATTCGGTTTGGAATAACCCGATCACGGGAAATTTATATTTACAAGTTATGGATAACTGACCTAAACCGTTTTTGTTTTCCTGTCGCTTGTTGTTAATTTGATGTCGCTGTTTTTGAAACTGCGAAATATTCAAAATATGGTTTTGAAATCAACCTTGTTAATGATGGGATTCAAATCCCTGATTATTTGTTCAGAAGGCGACGCTATACCTGCGATGTTCCTCCAGCGTATTTCATGTGAAATTCTTTAGTAATGCCGGCGTTGTTCTAGTAGACAACAGCATTAACAGCACTATCTCGCGGACCATTGTTCCCAACACGCGCCATTGTGGAGACGAAGCGTTTTTATCTGACTTCGGTTCGTTTATTCGTCGCCACGTTTTAGGTTTTTGTAGAGAAAATTCTGAAATGCTCGTATATCTGTGTTTATTTTTAGGGAAAAAGACTTGGGAAATCTTTCTTATTTACTATAATTTACAACTCATTGTACGAGTATTCTTCCGCGTGAACCCAAGTCATTCACCCTTTGTTAGTTTTTAAAATTAGCGCACGCATAATTAAACTAATTATATTTATCTGAACCGACGTTAACTCACAGATAGCCTTATACAATTTCACCAAGTAATATACCTTGAATATACCAATATCTTACCAAATCTTGCCCAATCTAAACTATAACTTATAGAAACAGCCTCTTAGAACCTTCCCGTCGGCACCTCGTATAGAAAGCTTGGCGAATAAATTACACATAATATTGAGATAGCATCGAACCCGCGACCCTACGTGGGAGGCTGGGTAGTGGGTAGCTCCGTAAGTTATATTGGAGATACTTGATAACGAGTTGTGTGCGCTATCAACCATCTTGCGCTATTGTTTCTGCAAGATGTCTCTGTTTTCGGGCGTAGGCTTCGGAAAAGCTATAACTTTATAACATTTTACGCGTTACACTGATGTAGAGATATAAATTAATTTGTAATAGTGTTTTTTTTTTGCACATTAAATTTGGTTTTATTTAGAACGAAAATACGTGAAAAACAGTTGTCTAATATTTTTAAATCAAAGCAAAAAGAAAATATTTTTAGTTGATTTGGACAGGAGAAAACACTTTCGGAGGCAAATACGAGTAGGAGAGAAAAAAACCATCGCGGTCAATTCGTCATTACACAAAAAAATGTAATGACGAAACTAAGAGATATGTAACATCCAAAAGTAGTATTGATTTGATTTGACATTATCAGAAGTTGCGGGTGGATTCAGAACATACTAGACCAAATTTTTTTTGACTTAGCACCATAAATTATCTTATGTTTTGTTCCTACATAGATACTTAACGAGAATAACAAAACGATGAACTAACAAACTTGTATAGCCAAAACCTCACGGACGACTCGACGGCATAGTCCCACATGTGCCGAGTTTTTCGCCACTTGACACGACATTATCTGCTCGGCACGCGTCGAGTGGTGCCGACCTAAGCGACATGTGAAGAAGGGGCTTACCTCTTTCTGTTCTTTTGCTGGAGAATGGTGATTAGTGCATTTTGATTCGCTATTCATTTCTGTCTGTTAAACATTTTTTTTAATAAACAAAAAATATTTACAAAAACAAATGAATACAAAATATAAAATATGTCCTCCGGTGCCTCACCAAACAAATGTAAGATAATTTCAAAAATGCGGTCAGCGTTCCTTTTTTGTTTAATATTTAATAATAATAAATAAAATAAAAATAACAAATTGTTTATTTGCCAATAAGAAAATTTCACGTTACAAAAATTAGACTCCACAACACTAGGATAACCTGTGACGCGACAGTCCAATTGACCATTATCAAAAATAAGTGAGTGACTTATATAAATCCTTACATAAGTTATACCTACTAAGTACACAAATATTTTTAATGAAAATGTTAAGCACTTACAAATTAAATAATAAAGTTATTACAGATATTTACATGAAGAAAAAAAAAATCATGGATATTTACTTATATTACATAATAATATACTAATCAATACAATACGATAAAATAAATAATGTTATGTAGAGAAACCAAATATAAGTATTTATATAGGAGTACAATTTGTACACTAAAATGTACAATTTAAGGTTGTTTCGCTGTACGAATATCTTGGCTAGAAGTGAGCCGCAGCGTAGCTATAATCCTTACCTGCCCATTGTGTTGTTGTGCGTATAATTATCGTGATAACAACGATTGTTGTTGGTCTCAGTTAGATTACAACAGTAAAGATATTGGGAGGTAAGGCCGTAATAGTAAATTGTTACGATGTTTTGACTAGAAATGGTCTTTGCTGTATTGCTTGTCTCAACAAGAAGATTATTGTTGTGAAATTAGTTGAGAAATATTATAATAATACAGCTGTTCGCTCGTGGCTACGCTTGTATTATTTGCATTTTTTATCGCAGGTATGTTTTTTTACGAGGTAAAAAAGATACTTATAGTTTTTCAATAGGGGATCGGACTACTTTTTTTTTCTTTTTTTTTATTTATATCCAAACTTGTTAGTTTCTGCTATCGAACACTAAAATAATTTTTGCTCTATCTTTAAAATTGACCGAGTTATAAAGGTTTGAAATTCAAGAATAGACACAGAGGCACATTTGTGACGTCATTTGTTAGTAACGCCATATAATCTCCATACAAAAATCGTTTTTGAAAGAGACAGACATATTGAAACTTTAAAAATCACTGTAAATTAATTTTTCAACCGATTTTTGTTTTCTTCGCGAATCGTCTGTCACTTATCTATATTTTAAAAATAATTAATAAAATATGGTAAGTTCATAAAATATGGTGAACAGTTCGATCCCCTATTCAGGTGTCAAATTATTATTTTTTAGATCTGCCGTGATTTTGGATAGACTGAGACAGACTAAAAAAGAAAGTAGAGCGTCGTTTGTGCAGGTCGTTTCGAATTTTAGAATAATAATTTCAAATTAATATCGTATGCGTCGTGGTTAATAAGAAGATAAATAAATAAAATAAATAAAAAGACATTTATTCATCTACACATGCTTAAAAAAAAAAATATCTAATGGAAAAACTGTTTACAGATGATGTTCAAAAACTGTTTGGATGAAAAGGTTATGTCTCAGCTAGGCTGCTTTTCAGACATCACCTTGTATTCTAATCGCTAGAATACAAGGTAAGTTAGTAAGTTAACAATTAAAAACAAAAAGGAACAATATTAGAAAAACAACAAATTAACAACCCAGAGTATGTAGTCACAAAATCAGGTACCTCAGGCAGTATACAAAATCAGTGTTTAAAAGAAATAAATAGAATGGCAGCTCCAAGTAATCATTTCCATAAAGAAAACTCAAGTACCTATATAGGTATTATAGATAAAATGTAAAAGAATTAGAGATGCATAAAATATGTAAATATATAAAAAATATATTTATTTTAGTTTTCTGTTATGTATTATGAAACCAATACCTACCATAACATTAATATAAAATTTTATTCAAAAATAAGTTACAACTCATAACAGATAACACTAGACTCTTCTATTGCCGGTATGCCAACACTCGACTCAGTTTGGTAATGAGGGCGCGCGACTGAGTGGTCCTCGCGTTAGAAATGCAGGCAAACGACTCCGCCCTCCAACTCACCGACTTGAGCGAAAGGGACTATGTGGCAGATTTTTTGGTGTTAATTTGGAGCTATGAATATTTACCAAATGAACCGTTATTTTAATTTGCTTTTTGTAATACTTAGAATAGAATAGAATAGAATAGAATATACTTTATTGCACACAAGGAAACTGAAAAAGGTATACACAAAAGTTGTAATTTATTGATTTAATAATAACAATTGATTGGTACCTACTCGTAAATACTCTTGTTTATTTGTATGTTTTTTTTAGAAATAAGCTGTTTTAAATTTTTATTAGTTGTCTCTATTTATTAGTTTGTTTATTGTGTTTTGTTCAACAAACTTTATCTTCCTCGTAGATTTTGTGAGGTATTATTATTTAGGTTTGCTGTTCTGACAAGGAATTTTGTGTACGCCCGTAATATCTATTACACACTAGCAGCACATGATCAGGTATTTGAATATGCTTGTGTATTCATAATTAATATCTTGTATAAGTATTGTATTATAATGTGTGTGCTGTTGGCGTTTCTGAATAATAAAAAAAACTTATTATTACATGAACGCGGTTAGGTTTCTGTGCACAGTTCACATTAGTGTGTGGTGTGTGGTGTGCAGGTGCTGTCAGTTTCATACATTTCCTTGTTGTGGGTTCTTTATTAAAAGTATCAAGTCATGGAATACGACATCACGAATTTATAAATTAACAAACAATAATTAATCTAATCGTGAGTAGACCGAATCAATTAATTACAGGGAATAATTAATCTATCAATGTGGTACTATGCTTGGTAGTACTTTGTTTGTCTTATCATTATTTTTGTTTGGTTCACTTTATGGTTCGCCCACTGTGCCCCTTTACTTCCCCGCTTTGCTTCCCTGCTCAACTTTACCTCATTGTGCTCAACCCAATGAGGTAGGAGCCAAATGGCTCAACCAAAGATTTCAATGTAGTGTTCCATAACGACCATAGACACTTTTTTGTGTCTTTACTCTGAGCCGAAAAAGTGTCATTGATCCGAAAAAAGGATGTATGCCACTTAGAGCACCCGTCTGAATAGCACCTGTGCGAATAGCACCAAAGCTATTCCACTTAGAGCACCTATGAACATTTTTTGCGGGTGCTGTCCTTGGTTTGCTCACCTTAACATGTTGCTAGTTCAAAATAACACTACATTTCAATACGAAATTTTTAGAAAACTAAAAACTGTGTAGTAGTTGTGGCAACAAAGTTGCAGACAGTAGATAAAGTGTCGCCGACAATACTTCGACGACGTCGCGACAAAAGCGACATTCTTTGTCCCTCAATACCATTTAAAATACAATACAGTTGCAATACTGGGGAGGCAGGTGACAAATGCTTGAGTTCGCAGTTTTAAACAAAATATTGAAAATGTTTTCGAATACATTTAGTTACTGGCGATATTGAACTGATAGACTTCTTTTAAAGCGATAGATATGGTAGATATAGATAGCATGTAAGTTTAGGTACTTTGTATACTTTTAGTTACCTCTGAAAGTTTAGCTTAGTTAAGTCATTGCATATATTTATTTTACGAGAATCTTTTAACCCTATAGCCACCATCTTGCCGCTAAAAGTAGTGTAATATGCACGGGCCTCAGAGAGTAGCAAAAGACGATCGCTTCGCTCCCTTGGTCCGTGCACACTTTGTGATAATGCGTACTCCTCGGTCAAAATGATGAACAAAAACAGTACTATAAACAGAAACTAACTGACCTACCGAAATCTGAATTATTTAATTCTTACATTTTTTATTATCATATCATATTATTATTTTTACCCCGAAGGGCAAGTAATCCGGGGAAGAAAATACCACCTCCTTTCTGATTAAGAAAGAAGGCCTTCAAATCAAATCAACGACCCGTTACAGTCCACTGCTGGACTATGAGCCTCCTCCACTTAAGTGGAGGGTTTTGCCATAATCTCCACGCTTAGCAGGCGGGTTGGAGATCGCAGATTATAAGGTTACTGTATCAGAGAGCGCTGCTGCCCGTTCCCTGTTCAATGTGTAGTCCCTAAGTCGCCTCTTACGACACCCATGGGAAGAGTAGGGGTTGGTGACAAATGTATTCTACTCTGCCGTCATCACACGGCGGAAAGAAGGCCTTAAAAATGTTTATTTATCTTTTTTTTTTAATGATAAATAACGAAATTTATGCTATAACGTAGGTACTACGCTTTTACGTTCATTAATTTTTTATTAATTTGAAAATTGATTATCCTCATTTGTAATGCTTGTATGTTGATGGATAATAAAGGCTTTTATTATTATTATTATCATCTCAATATTAAAGTTCTAAACTTAATGATTTGGATGCGGAAAAATTGGTTACACGCAGTGTCAGACCGATCGCGGCGTCTTTCAGGCATGAGACAGATCCCTAAATTTCTTTGTTTCATCTTCAGTGAAAGTTGAGGTAACCCACAACGCAAGCACAAGCCAACAATGCCCGCATTCTGATATAAAACCGCCCAATGTCCAACAAATTTAACAGTTTAAAATTTCATTTGTTCAGCGTCTGGGGAGCGGGGAGTTCCGGGACAATTCATGAAGTGCTCACAAAGAGACGCCGCAATGGTTTTGTTCATTGGAACTTGCCCATTGTGCCGTGACCCATTGTCCGTTTGAGAACGGCGGACTACCCACTGGGCAGACACTTTATTAACGAAACTGTTTAGCTGTTTGGTTAAGCTTCATTAAAAGTTTTCTTTGGTCCTATAGCATAGGGCGTTCATGGACTAACAGCATTTTGTCGATACGTTTGATAATAGGTGCTGCCTATACTCATAGTAGAGCAGCTGCTTGCTTATCATAAAGTTGAAAATTACTGCTAACGTAAATTTTGTGATGTCTGCCATTAACGGCATGCGTTAGGTGTGTAGGAATCGAATTGAAGTAGTAGGTTTTTGTAAGGTTAAGCCTATGGTCTTTGTGCTTTCTGGATTGTTAAAGCTAAATCGTTGACAATTTTTTAGAACTTTACTAGCTATAAAAGTGTTGAAATAACTTACCACAAACTACTTAGTGACTTACTATATAAAAAGTTTTCAAAGCCGACTAGTAAGTTAGTAACTTGTTTGTGTGTAATTAAGAAACAATTTCATCTACATATTTTATTTTTTCAAACAGTTAGTAAAAGAGGGACACTGCGGTATATCTGTTTAATTTAAATAAAATGCATGTCTGTTCGTTCAAGTA